>VXBB01002385.1:134069-198680 GCA_013399915.1 Illadopsis cleaveri
AAAAAATTTAAGGGAAAAAAAAAAAAAAAAAAAAAAAATCCAAGTTAGAATTGATTCAGGATCTCTTTAAATCTAATCTTAACTGAAATTTAAAAATAACATATTAAGTATCCTATTCCTTAACATTAAACAAAGAATGTTCAGCTCAGTTCAGTTAATAGAATAGACTGGAATAGAATAGAATAGAATAGAATAGAATAGAATAGAATAGAATAGAATAGAATAGAATAGAATAGAATAGTCTGTTTCAGCTGGAAGAGACCTACAGCAATCTTCAAGTCTAAATGTCTATATTTTTGAAATATAATTAAATATGTGTACTGATCTGATAACTTTTTCAATAAAAGAATACGCAGTCTCCATAAAATAGGTATGATAGTGTAGGAGGATATATGCCCCCATTCAGACATAGAAAACAAAAAACCAGAGAAATATTGCTCAATGAAGATTTCCTAGGTTTTCTGTAGGGATATAAAAAATATTAATCACATAGAGTATGAAAAATTTCCACATGTGAAATACAAGGAAAAATCCTTTAAGGATTACATTCTTCCTTTGTAAAGAACCACATGTAAGTGCAACTTTTAGAGACCCAGCTCAGAGTGTAGATGAGGCACTTAGGGACATGGTTTAATGGTGGACTTGGCAGTGTTAGGTATATGGTTGGATTCAATGGTCTTAAAGGTATTTCCAGCTTCAATAGTTTTATGATTTGTATTTTCTTATAGGTGTGTATTGTCAGCTATTTATCATTAGTTTTGTAGAAGTATTTGCACACACATTTTACATTATTCAACTAAAAAAGGAAATACAATTTAGAAACAAGGTTCAACATCTAACATATTAGATTTTGATTAACTTAGGTGAGGTGCAGGGATACACTTGTAAATGTGGACTACGAGGAGCCTGCAGCAGATGTTTTGTCACTTTCATGTTTCTGTTATGCTGCTAAGTGTGGAAAGAAAGAGTTTGAAAATCAGAGAGCTAGAGTTTCTGGATGATAATTCTTTTTCTTCTGATGTGAAGAATTTCACATTTCATAAAAAATTACATACCTATGTATGTTGCCTTAAACTGCTGTAAAGGCCCTTTTCCCCCAGCCTGAAATTGCAGGACTCTTTTCCTCTGTGCCTGATAAGATGTAGAGACGCGAAAATATTAAAAGCCACAACCTTTTTGCATCACCCACATAAAGCAAACACAAGGGTCCTAAGGGGTAGACCAAAGTCCCCCATAGATCTGTGCTACTCTTGGGAGATGTGCCCAACAGGATAGCCCGGAGTACTGAGGGAAAGCTCCTGTGGTGGGGGGAAGGGCCGGGAACAGCAGCAGAAGCAGAACCAGGAGCAGCAGAAGGAGCAGAACCAGGAGCAGCAGCATAACCAGGAGCAGAACCAGGAGCAGCAGCTGCAGGAGCAGAACCAGGAGCAGCAGCACCACCAGAAGCAGAACCAGGAGCAGCAGCTGCAGGAGCAGAACCAGGAGCAGCAGCACCAGGAGCAAGAGCAGCAGCAGCAGGAACAGGAGCAGCAGGAGCAGCAGCAGAACCAGGAGCAGAACCAGAAGCAGCAGCAGCAGCAGCAGGAGGAGAACCAGCAGCAGGAGCAGAACCAGCAGCAGCAGCAGGAGCAGCAGGAGCAGAACCAGCAGCAGGAGCATCAGAAGCAGCAGCAGCAGGCACGGGGCTCTGCCGTGGCCTCAGGGCGGCACTCGCGCTCCGCCGCCGTGCGCTCCCGAGATTTGCGTCTCTGTTATTCCCACCCTGCAGGGCCATTTCCCATCAGAAACCAGTCCTGTTTTCAAATCTGTCTGTTTCTTAGAACTATCCCTGGAAAACTAATGGAAAACAAAAGAACTGCGCAATATCTATGAAGTAACTCTTATGCTTGGCTCTGGCCGAGATGGAAGTGCCAAGAGAACAGCTTCCCATAGTAACTCAGAATTTCTAATTCTACGTAAGAATATTAAAATAAACATACACGCACACACACATATTACTGTTATGATTTTCTCAGAGATAAATCTGAAGGGTCAGTCTCCTTTTTATTAAAAATGTTCTTACATAATTCATAGGGGTGGGGATGGGGGGAGGAAATTAGCAAGTTATTATGCATTTTAGTTTCTTGGAAAAAATTCCTTAGATAAGGTTTCCAAGATTTTTATTTTTTTTTTTTTCCATTTTACATTTTGGTATGCGTATGTATGCTTTTATGCTTGTATGTATGAATGTATTCTATTCATGCAAAACCCACAATCTGGTAAGATTTCTTTGAGAATTTTTCTGCACATTCAAGATGTGGTTCTCTTCTATGTCAGAGTGATTTTGTTAAAAAGACACTGTTTTTTTACTAAAAGCTATGACAGCAAAATCACTCATCTCTATTTAAGATGCAGACAATTTTTCTTAAATCAAAGAATACTTGATTTGTCAGGTAATGCTTTATATGAGGGAAGTAGAAATTGTGCTTTATTTTGTGCATAAACTGAATCTGAATTCACAAAAATTCTGAAGTCCAAACCACCTTTGGCCCATACAACTGCTGTCTTTACTACATTTTCATAATGTGATGAACAAGGAAAAAAGTGTTCTTTCCTCATTATATACTTGCAGATGAAGGGCTTTTTTAGAATATGAATTTAGGCAGAATGAAGTACTTCAAATGCATTATTAATAGATAGATTTTAATTTAAAATATCAAGCAATCTTCCTGCCTCCAGAGGATGCCTTTTACCCACAAATTTTCATTTGATTACTCTCAATAGAATCAGTGGTCAATTTTGATCAACTGCCTTATTTTCAAAAAGTGTTTATTTTGATCTTATTCCTTTGAGAAGATCTTTTGAAGGATTGTGTGATGTGGGTTCTTAGTGAAAATTAATCTGTTAAACTTCTAATGCAAAACTGTTAAGCTGTTAGCAAAAAGTCATACCTGAACACAGTACCTGTTAGATAATAATGTTCTATTTTACCCTGCTGAACACTGACAGGCTGTTTGATGATTACAGATGGGATGAAGATGAAGACTCCTTTTGACTAAGCATGAAAGACTGCCAGGAATCTTCCTCCAGAGTGCTGAGAGTCCTGATGTCTTCCTGTGGAAAATAACAGCAAATCAGTGAATGAAGCTGGACGCCAGCTGATCCAGGAAAGTGTATGATGATGTATTTAGAAAAGCAGGTCTGGTAACTGAAAGTTAACTGAACAGGACAATATCTAATAGTGGGACATCTCAAAAGCAACTCAGAGCTGGCATTAGAGCCCAAAGTCTTCACAAACCACAAACCAGAAGCTTTAGGCAACCTTGATGATATTCCAAGATAAGAAAGGTTGGTAAGCTATGTCCCTCAACAGGCTCCCATGAAGTGCAAGTGCATGAATCACGGTGTGCAAAAGAGAGTTAATAATTGTATCTTCATTAATGTGTAGATGAAAACATTAATAAAATTTAATACATTTCTAATTAAGAGCCTTGTATGATAGATGAATGCAGCAATACTTTTTCCTAAGACTTAAGACTAAGGAAGAAGAAATGCCAGGCAACCAAAAAAACTCTAAGGAGTTTTTTTCCTACCTGAACAAAAATGGCTGTGAGTAAAGAGCATACAAAATGGGTATCTGCTTGTTCAAACTGAAAAGTAATAGTAAAATACCGATCTTTTCAAACAACCTTTTCAGAAATAGAATTCCATTGCATTAATAAAAAACTAGCATATTACTCTTGCAACAAAAGAGTGTCAATTAAACAAATTCTAAAAATCAAAATCAGGAGAACAGAGGCATGGTCAGACAAAGTGGTATTCAGGAAATCCTAGGAGGTGATGGGCTCGAAATAGTCCCTATCCCTGTCTCCTGAAGGCAATAAGAAAGAATGTTGTGGAAAAGACTGTTATTAAAAAGGAATAATTTCCACACTTTTTGAAGGCAATATTTGACATCTGTAACAGAAGGGCCTCCAACCCAGCTCTTTGCTGCTGCTCTATCTGCATCTTGTCCCTCTCCAATAACATGCTCCACAGAAGTCTCAAAACAGTCCATGGCCTTCTGCAGGGATGGAGATGAAGCCCATGTTCCCTTCTCAGTTTTATTTGAGGACCTGCCAGGCCTTCTCTGGGTAAGAGGTCTTTTCTTCATATGGGCTATAGTTCTGTAGTTTCTAAGGGAAATGATGATAATAAGCTGAAGAACATGCTGGACATAGTTTTCATGTTAACAAGGATGAAAATGTTTCTGCTCAGAGTTTTGGAATGTTGTTGCCCTCCTTCTCCTCTGGGGTGGCTTTTTTTTCACAAGTGTCTTATCCAGAAGGGTCTGGACAGACTAGAAAGAAATGAAGTGCTGCTATTCTCTTGGCAACACTTGTTACAGGCATGGAGGGCAAACAAGAGTCAGTCAAGCCCTCTGAGTGCTGCGTCGTTTTCCAGTTTACATAACAAAGCAAAACATCTTTTTTTAATTTCTATTCAGTTTTATGATACAGAGAAATTTGCATAAAGTTTAATGCAAATTTTACCATTCACATTGCAGAACTCTGTTCAACAAAACACTCCATACTTCCTCAAAATTCTATACAATTTGAGCCATCTCTGGCTTGATTTAAATATTTACCTCTTGAAAGTTCATCTTTATTTAATATTACGTTTATTAATGCATCTTTGAGCTAATACATCTTTCCTATTGTTTTAGTTAGTCTTGGTGTCTTCCACTATTATAAACATTTTTGTTGTGCAATGTCTGAATAGTTCCACTTATTTTGTGCAGAGAGCCTGAATTAAAGGACAGGGATAAGAGAATTTTATGACCAGATAGCAAGTCAGGGAAAATGCAGGAGAGCAAGCACCATGACTGAGGATTTCATGCAGAAACTGAAGATTTTGAAAATGCAAAATTCTTCACATTTGACAGCTGCTTGAATATGTAGCATGTACTTAATCTTAAGTACAGATCACAGCTTTTCTAAGTATTGCAGCAGACAGCTGATATCCAGCAGAGAACAGTCTTGTGTCTCGTGCAAAAGTGAAGAGAACAGAGCACGTTCAGGGTGGTCAAACTCCTCCTTCAAGCGTGCACAGCAGTGATGCTCAAATTGCAGCCTTCTTACATGGGCCTGGTTGCTTTGGTAAGTCTTGAACTTCCCAGATCTCCAGATCTCATGGATGACAGTTAGAGGTTCAGTTATGAAAAGTATACTGTCTGCAACACTTCAATGACCACCCACATCGTCTTCACAGACATGGATGGATGAACCCCCATTTATTATTGCCTGGGCAGACAGCAACATGACCAGAGATTTTGGCTTTTTCTCATGAAGGTATTCCTGCTATTCACCCTGTAATTTGTTTTGGTTTGGGGGACAAATTCCCTTCTCTTTTTAAGTTCATGACAAAAATGTGTTCTGTAGATATGGCATCCTCTGAAAATTCTCCAGATGGAGCTGGACATGTGTCTCTCCCTCAAAGGCTCAGGATCTCCAGAGGGCTCTCAAAAGAAGTAGCAGAAAGCAGCAGAATGGCTGCACTACTAGTTGTGTGGTGTTACTATTTCTCAACATCAAGATGAGAAATTCCTCTCTTATCACTATTTTTTTATCAGAATAATCTTATCTAGTCAAAGTGATCTAAACACAGATGTCTAGTGAGCAAGAAGAGTGCTAGAGAACTGTGCTTGGGACACAGACACATGACTCTTTAGCCCCCCCCCATTTTTTTAATTTTTTTTTTCAAAATCCAACCCACAGAACTGAGGAAGAAAGCCAAACATGAAAATCTTTCCACTTGATGGGAAAACCACATTCCCGCATACATTTCCCTCTACCAACACACTCTCTGACTGCTTTTCCACACAGACTGGTGGATAGAACTCCAGCTCTGTGCAAACACATTTCCTTGCAGAACATTGTGGTCTCAACACTCACCTGAATGACTGATTCTTGAGAAGAGGATTAACACTGCAATACCACACAGCTGTGACAAGTTACTGTAAATCCTATTTGTTGAGCCAGCAAACCTGCAACATCACCTCATGTCTCCAAGCACTGTCTTGCGGACTACAGGAGCCATGGTTTGCACTGGCTCTGTTAAGGCATGTGCCTCAAGGACAGCATGTTCAGCCAAGGCACCCTTAAAAACAGGCTTATAGCTAAATGGATTTGAATTGAATCTTACCAAAGAGACAGAAGGGTATCATCAGAGATCCTGTAACATGGGAGCATTTAAAAACTCCAATTTTTGTGAAATGAAGCATCTGTTTCTGTTCTAGGTTGCCATTAAACTCCGCAAAAAATATTACTAGCTACCAGTTGACACACTTTTTGAGACAGAGAAAAGGAAACACTAAATAAGCTCCTTATTAAAAGTAGTGTCATTATTTTCTTTTTAAATGCTGATTTTGCATTTCTAATCAAAGATTGGAACTCATTGGTTTCTGCAACACTTTTGCCAAATGCATCCTTTTAGGCAATAAATGACCTGGAAATATTTGCACAGAAACTCAGATAAAATTTCAAGGAAACAAAGAACCAAAATAAATGTTAAGCTTCCAACAAAACCAACAGAGTTAATTTCCTTTGCTGCCTCCTTATAAAGGTAGCTTTATAGTTTTTTTCAGATTGAGAAAAAAAAATTGTTGTCTTGTCTAAAATCCTAATCTGTTCAGGACCTTTTTATTACTTCTCTAATCTGAGTGTTGCCAGCAGTTCCCTCAGCTTGGCACTATCTGTCATCTCAAGCATCTGAGGGTATGGAGACTTTTGAAATTAAAACTGCAGCTGTGCTCATTTGAAACATGACTAAAACAGCCTGCCACTATTCTCTATAGCATCATATGTTAGTTTAACATGTCTTTTTTCTACTGCTATGAACTTTTTGATATATATTTCTGTTACTTTTATCCTAAGTAAGAGACTATGCACATCAGGACCAATCCTGAAAACTCCCAGGTTGGCACAACTCCACAAGCCAGAGGTTTATGAATCGCTTTTCATCTGATGGGTGCTAATTTTTCTTTGTAGGCTGCCTTCAGCATTTCCCATGAGAACTCAACAAATTTGAAAAATAATTTTCAGGTATATAGCAAAATAAATGCATACAGAAAAAAGAATTTTGCTTCCAAAATTGGGACCTCAGGCCTATCAACTCTACCAGTCTATTTCAACGTGCATGGTTGTGGGCAAAGTACAGATTTGGGGACTTTTGCTGGAGTGCCAATGAACACTAATCTCTACTTACCAAGTCTGTGTTGAGAAAAAGAACACATACACAAAAAAATCCTTCATAAAAAGCCCTACTCCACTCTGTTGCCAGTCTGTATTTTCCTTCCTTCTGCTCTGGATTATATTAAATCCATCAAGATCCATCCAGTGAGATGATGAGCCTCAGTCCCTCACAGGTACCTGCATCAGTCTGAGCTGCTCACAGGATCCACAGTGTCCATACCCCCTTCATTATGGAATATCTCCTGCTCCAAGAGTGCATCTCTGGTTCCCAGGAGTTACAGTTGTCCTTCTAAAATATTTTTGAATGGCAGCACCTGATCAAAACTTTAGTTTAACGACCTTCTGGGTTAAACTAAAGTTTTGATCACGGGTGGGTTTTACCACTGTTGACAACACTTCTTTCAGAGTCAGCTGGAAGAAGCTGTGAATGTCACAGTGTAGTTCATGGTCTCCTCACGCAGGTCACTACATCCCTCTGAGACATAATGCAACTTATGTCTACTAACATACCAACAATACGTTCAGATTAAATTAGTATGTGCTGAAAAATAAAATGGTAACTTTTGACAAAATATTGTGAAAATAGCACTGAATTGTTACCAGCTCTGATATTTATGTCATACTCTTATGCTTCACACTGCCAAATACTTCTCATCAAAAGAATCTTTTTAACTTGTTATTTATATAAACTAGACATTTACGTTTGGAGGGTTTATTTAAAAAGTACTTTTGCCAATTAACAAATATCAATCTTACCTCAATTCTGCTTTAATTTGCAATCATGTATCTTTGAAGCATTAACTGAAACAGAGAACTCAGGGTAGAAATAGTATTTTCTTCCTGTTTTTGTTTTCAAACATAAAAAGCACAAAAATGAAAAACCTGGCATTTTCTTTAAAAAGCTAAGTAATAATCATGAAGCTCTCAGCCCTGTAAGCAGCAGTTTGCATAACTGGCATTGAAATGGCTTTGAATATGTAAGGCATTGAGTCCAAGCCTAATGCTTCCAATGCTGTTGAGAAGTTCATGTTTGTACACATGCTTTCTATCTCTCCCAGGATCCTGAGATCCAGGATTGGTTAAAATAATACCCTTGGAAAAAATGTGAGGATTTTCAGAAAGTCAAGGGCTTATTAAGCTTCTAGCAGTTTTTGAGTTGTTATTATCACCCACTAATGAAAAACTGCTCTTACAATTATTGTTGTTCATGAAGTCAGGAAAAAGGACTTATTCCACAAGAAGGCAACAGGTTTACCTACCCACACCAAATGGGAAGTAAAGGAGAGCTCATGTGTAAGGCCAGCTTTTAAAAATAAAATAGTGTCTTTGTATTCACATTTACAAAGAAAATACTGCCCAGATTCATCCAGGTGTCTAATCTTCAACTAATTATCTAAATGTGTCATATCCTTCCCTGTATGGCACATAACTTCAAACAACTCTACACATACAGCTGGGCACAGCCTGTGAGATCTCCTTTCCTCTTAAGATCTGTGTCCTGTACAACTGCCATTTTTTAGTTCAATACATACACCATATCATGTCTTACTGCTGCTGTTAAACAGTTGTCAAAGGTATAAGTAAAACACATTTTAGATGTGCTTCCATCTGAGGGTTTAAAGTTAAATAATATCTAACCATGGAGAGACGTCACTAACAGTGCTTGTGAGCCTGTGCTTCTGATTACATCTGATAACTTCCAAGACGGTTAAGCGTTTCAGGATTCTTGTTACCTTAAGATCTTACTGTTCTTCAGCTTGGGATGAAAATTTTGGAATATGTCTGGTTTTATCTTAATCTGCATCTGACTGAATACCTGTATGAATTTTGTCAAAAAAATGGGATAATATTTTAGGACCCCAGACAAGTCTGTATTTTTACAGACTTGTGCCTGCTCAACTTCATGGTAATTCATGAAAGTTTCTATGCCTTCTGGGAGCTCACCAACAAGATGAACACAGTGGTGTCTGATAGCTACACCTCAGCAAAATCTACAAATTCAGCTGCAAGATCTAACAAAGCGCCTGCACTTAGATGTGAGTCTCAATTCCACTCTGAAGATTAATGCAACACAGCAGTACGCTACTGGGTATGTATTTGTTCCTGAGGTACTGTCATTTATAAACTGCTAAACACAGATGCATTTCTATCTGTTTCAGTTTCAGTGACTTCACATGGATCTCAGCGAACACAGAGGAGGACAGGGGCTGGTGACAATTGTTGAGGAGCAGGCACAGGGCAGGTAGCTCTGTGTGCAGTCACTGCCAGCTGCAGGTTGAGCTCGTGTGGTGACAGCCCAAGGCAAGAGGCCATGAACTGCTGGCCCTTTACACAACAAATGTCATGGGGACTGCAGCCTGGCCAGGGGACCAGACAGAGACTCAGCAGGAGCCAATGACCCACCACCACACCCAGGCTTTTGTGGACTTGGACTGTGAGGGTCCCCAGGGCCTCCTTTGTTCAGGATCACTTCTGGGAGGCACCATCTCAAGCTGTTATTTTGTTATTTAATTGTTCCACCATGATTAAATTGTTTAAAGGATCCCCATGTCTTAGGTTCTGCCCTTGGGAACCCAGGGTCCAGCTGGTGAGGAAACCTGTTCTGACTGCCTGAGTGTGGGGTGCGTAGCCATGAGGGGACCTCAGTTCTAGCTCAGGTGGTGTGGTGTGACAGTGCCTGCCAGAGTGGGTCCTGGATGGCTGGAGAGGGAAGCTTCCTTAATAATGATGATCCCTGTGGAGCAGATGGGTGGGAACTCCAAAGTATCTGGCTACCGCAGTTAAGTCAAAGAGGGCTTGTGACTCAGTCCTTAGCCATACTGTCTCAACTGTAAAGACACATTTATACAAGCATTAAAAATAACCTGCTGTGCACTGCCCTTATTTCTGGCCATATGCACACCTGGTCCTTCAGGATGTTACAGAAACAGCTGTATTTCTTTAAAAAGGCATCTATGCAGCAGAAGGGAAGACATTGGAAAATTCTTTTAACCTTAACACAATAGTGTTTCATCCCTTGCTGTGATTAATGCTTAGGTTTGTACCATACAGTGCACAGAAAATGATATAATTTTCCTAATAACTTTTATAATTAATTGTTTTGATTAATTTTCTAATTAATTGCTTTTAATAATCATAAACAGTGCAATTATCCACTCTGTCACATCCTACGGTAGCCAGCATTTAGTAAGGTTTGTGATAAGCTGCTATTGTGGGAGTATAGTTTGGGAAAATTAATGAAACTCTAAGTTTTACTAAAGCAGTTGTAATCAATCTTGATATGCTTCAGTGAGTTTAGACCTAGAAGGAGGTTGACAAAGCCTTGGGAGAGAGCTATATTGCTGAAATTGGGCACAAGACATGCAGAATTTATGGACCACAAGGACATCTTTCAGAGCCCTGAGATAAAAAAGAAACTAACTAGGACAATTCAGCAATTGTCCTGAAACCCAGTGTGGGTGGACTAATCAGCATGAGAAATGAGAAATCAATAACCAATAGAAGACAGAATACTAATTAATGAAGTAAAATATGTAATTTATAGCCAGTGAACATTAATTTGTTTGCCAAAATGTATAAATAATGAAAAGTTTTGAAAGTGTGTGTGTATGTTAGGTGGAGCTATGTCCACGCACCTACCATGCTGAATAAAATAATGCTGACTTTCTGACCTATCAAACTGGTTGGAGAGTTTATTTCTAAAGACTCAGATGATCTTTAAGGTTCTTTCCAACTCAAACCATTTTATGATTCCATGATATTGCACAAAAGAAATGAAAATTGGCTTGTTCTATGTTTCAAGTCCTATTCCAGATCTTAAAAATCGATCCTAGGATTCAAGACTGGTCTTGAATAATACCTTGGTGGTACAGTAGTCCAGGCTGAAATGCACACTTTTTCTTCATTGTTAGCAAAGAGTCCATGAGCCTTAAATGATCTTTATTTGAAGAAGTCTTCATCTACATTTTTATCTGTTATTTGCCATTTTAACAGGGCAAAGGTAATTTTATGATAAGGTTACATGTGGCATGAAGTTCTGTTGCAGAGCTGAGTTCTTCCTCTTCTCTGTCTATTTAGCACAACAATAGTAGCATTCTCAAAACCACACCAATATTTTCAATTCTAGTATGGTAAAAAATCTCTCCTTTTCTAAGAAGTGGATTTGGAGGCTTCCCAGGAAATATATCTGCTCTTTCTTCTTGCATCACACCTAAAATAATGGAGCTGATCAGGGAAATAGTAAGAACTAATATGCTTATCTAGAATGCATATGCTACCTACTTTCTCTCTCGCAATAACATCTGAATTTTCTTCAGAGTGCCTGGCTGTGTAACTTGGAAATACATGCCGAAACATATCCAACTCAGCTGCATATTGCAAAGCATCTGCAGCTTAGAGCTTGTGGGAATCCCTTGAATTATGGCAGACAGCAGGGAGCAGGAGGGGAGGGGAAGGAAGAGTAGGCAAAACCTCCAAATCCTTGTGCTGCACTGTTAGTATGAAAGAAAAAATAAAACCAAAATTAGAGTAAAAATGAAGATATATTGCCTCATTCAATTAATCAGCATTGCAGAACTGCAGTCAGTTGCATACAGAAGAAAAGAAATTTTGTTCATGTCATTATGGATCTTTAAAATGCTATCATTCAGCATTCACACATAGTTATCATTACTGCATATAAAATTAAGACTGAAAAGTATTTCTTCCACATCTTTCTATCTGTTGCCAAGTTTCTTCAAATTATCACTTTGTCATTAACTGTCATGGTTTCAGTTCAAAGTCAAATATACCTTTAGGGGATAAAGACCTTTATCAACAGTTCAAAGAGAATTGATCAAAGATTTTGATTTTAAACAAACCCATTGAACTGGGATTAAACTGATTTGAATTTATAAATTCATTATGAACCAAAAAAAAAAAAAAAGGCAGGGCAGAAAACCCATTATCTAAACTATCTTAGTAGAGCAACAAACACAACATACTTTTCCATAAAAGCCTAAAAGAGAAGCTCTAACAAGTCAAACCAATAGTTTAATATTCTGTCTCCAACAGTGGCAATGGGCAATACTGTGTAATACCTGAGCCATTATCTGCTGTCCATTCATCTCATACTCCCTCAGCATCTGCAATCACTGGATCAGGGATGGTCATTCTATTTACCTATACAATTACCTATTCCTGTATTAGATTATAGCTGTGAGAGGTTACATACTTGCCTATTCCTCTCATCATCTGTTTATAGATATTTAGTCCTTGAATTTCTCTTTAACTCTCTCTAGAGAGAAAATATCTGACCACAAAATAAATTACTAGGATCAGCCTTGGAGTTAGAAATCACATGCCCTAGCCAAGAGAATATGCAGACTAGAAGACATTTATGGTAGAAAAACCGTTCAGTGTTCCTGCTGAAGCCAGGCTACAGTATAACAAGGAACATGAGGCTAAAAGGAGAACACCAAACCGTGACAGAGAAATCCTGTGGCTGCACTCCATGTCCCTGAGACTTTTCATGTACCTACCACAACACAATTAAATAAAAGACTGAAACAATTCTGGAGCAAATATCAGGAGCCCCCTTACAGTTGTGGCCCTTAGCTTCTCTAGATGGCAACCGAGTCCACTCACAAACAGAAAGAAAACATAAAGTCTCACTGCAGTTTCTGACAACTAAACAAACAAACAAACAAACAAACAAAAACAACAAAAAAAGAGACCCCAACTAAACCCTCAAAACTCTTATCTTTCTCCAAAAGCCCTCTTAAAGTCTAAAGGGTAGCTAAGAAATAGTTGCAAGCCAAGACATATCTTCTAACTACTTGATATGTTTGCTTTCTTGAACTGAATTTCTGTTTTGAAAAGTCGCAGGAGTAGAACAAACCAGCCTCATTTTCAGTGTTTATTCATTTGTGGTCCATGAACTGTTAGTTAGCTTCATCAGTATTGCCCAATTAAAATCAAGTGTTACATGAGTGTCACTGAAGACACAATTTGAAAACAAGGAGGCTGGGAGCATTTCTGCAGCTGGCATGACCACAGATGTATTACTGGCCCTTTAAGTAAGTATACAGCTTCACTGGGGTTGAAGACATATGTTTATTAGACATAAATAGAACTAGTTTGCATTAAAAAAAAATCAGTTGGTGTCTGGAAGAGTTTGGCAATGGACTAAAGACTGGGCTCACTTCTCGACACTTTCTCTAGTCACACTTTTCTGAAATTTTTTCACTTCTGAAAGGAACTGCCCTTCAAATACTGGGCTGCTCTTCTCCTAGACGTCCTGCAGATCAGGCTGCTCTAATACATCCTAAAGTTAATGTCCTTTCCTCAGTCCTGGACAGAGGCTTCTCATAAAAGAAACAATGCCAGGTTCAGCACAGAGCTTTCGGTAAAGAACTAAACAAAAAAGCTGACAGTGGTTTCTGGGTTACACTTTCAGAAGGGTACATTTTGTTCTTCTTGGTGTCAGTCCAAAATAACTTCAGTCTAGAGCTTACTGGAATTCATGCTGGCTTACACCATTGGACGTGAAAGTGAACTGGTGTCAAAAGGCAAATACATTTTGTTGGTGAAGAGAGAGAGTTTGAATTCAAAACCTCTCATACCCTCTGGTAAGTGGTAGTGTCAGCCTTCAGTAACATCACCCACCTAAAAAAGCATGGCACTTGTGCCAGAAATATATGGTTATTTTTATTCTATATTCTATTTTGTCAGCATAACAAAACTGAAGCACTGAATTTGATTTTCATCTGGCTAGAAAAGATCTGTCTTCTCATTTGATAAGGTCTCAATCAGGATTTTAGCAATATTTTTGTTTAAAAAAGTTAATATGGCACTTAATTGATTTTTGGTTTGCTTTTAGCAAACATGGATGAAAACCTACTTTTTTTCTGCTCTGGAGTTTTCTGTAACTCATACTGATATATGGAGACACATCATGTAAGCTCTGTAACTATTCACTATTCTTTCACTGATATCTTATATATTGAGCATACAGGTGTAAGAGGACAATTTCCTTATACTAACATTTGTAGTATGGAAGCTTTGCATTACCATAATGTGGAAAGCAACATTGGGTTTTTTTCCCCCAGGAATAAACAAAGAGACATATTACAATAATTTCTCACTAACAAGAGCAGCTGAGATGCAATAAAGAGCAGTTAACCACAAAATAATTCCTTTAAAGATGCACCTTGGGTTGTTTTTCTTTTTTTCTTTTTTTTTTTCTCTTTCTGTTTTGTTTGTTTTTAATTTAGAGACAGATACTAGGAGGCCAGGATAAGCTAAGGCAAACTCAGAATAGAAAGATCCTAAACACACAGTACAGTATGCAATTGTCTTTTCTAGGACATGTGAATAAGATATGAAATAGTGTATGCTTTTGAAAAAGCACTTTTGAATCATCCTAGCAATGTAACAGCTTTTTAAAACCAATGACTACAGCATATAAAGTTCTTTGTCCTCCTAATTTGAATATTTTGTAGTTTAAAATAAATTTCCAATAGTGCATCATTAAACTAGGGCATAAAAGCCTTGTGAACACAAAAGTTCCACTGCTCTGAAACCTTCTGCTGTTTGAGAGAAATAAATGCAAAAAGCAGTAACAGCTATGAAAGGGGGGAAAAGGTAGCATCTGTACCGGGTCAGTTGCTTACCAGAAAAGAACCAAGATCTTTACAAGTCCACTTCTGATCAAATTTAAAGGAAATAAAAGGCACAGTGATCACACTTTATCAAGAAACAGTACCTGAAGATAACTTCAAGGTAGCCCTGTTTCGAGCAAATATTTGGACTAGCTGATCTCTCAAGGTCATAGATTCATCAAATCATAGAATATCTCAAGATGGAAAAGACCCATAAGGATCCCTGAGTCCAATCTCTGCTCCTCACAGGAGTACCTAAAACCAAACCATATTACTAAGAGCATTGTCCAGACACTCCTTGAACTCTGACAGGCTTGGTGCCATGACCGCTTCCCTGAGGAGTCTGTGACCCAACACCCTCTCAGGGCAAAGCCTTTTCCTAATGTCCAAGGATCTGTCCTTTTCAACCTCCAAAACATGATCCTACAAAACCCCAGCGCTATGAACACACTGACAGGGTCCACCATGCAAAGGCAGGATGTCTAGGACAATGGAGGAACTACACAGGGCTACTTAGGGATAATTTTTTTCATTCTACACTCCCAAGAAAACTCTAAACGTGAAGGTGACTGGGACAGGAGAAATCAATGTACATCTAATGCTCAGTGTCTTTTCAAACAAAGGAATTGTATGGAAAACTCTCACATTTTTTACTCCAGTGAAAGAAAATCTGCATCTCTTCATCTTCTGCAATTATTTTACTACATGTATGAAATTCCAAAATAATTTGCTATTTGAATTAAAAAGGACCAAAAATATTTTACTCAGGAGCTTGTGAGACCATTTTATTGTATTTTGTAGCATTTTTTCCATGACATGCCTAATACAATATTTGTAAACACTACTGAAAGGCTTGTATGAGGGCATTAACTGCACTTACAGCCAAACTTGACAACTGATAAGCAAACAGACAGGTACAGTTCTTACTGTCTTTTTGGGGTTTTTTTGAAGTGAGCATTTTATGTCCAAAATAGCATCCCAGGATTAGAACAATCTTACTGTCTGTAAAATTATTATGTTCTAGGTAAATATGAACATACAGTGAAGACCTCATGGTTGAGCGGAAGTCCACAAGCAGTTTGATAGAACATTCATATGTGTCTAACTACTGCACATTTTGGTAGTAACACTTGTCATAGCTAAATACAGATACAGTTGTGCTTACAGATGCTTTATTTCCCTGGTTTATTTGAAAAGCATATAACCCATAAAACTAAAACTGGTATTTGTAGGATTTTTCTAAAGTATATGTCAAAAAGAGGTTTGTGGAGGTCTGGGGTGTTTTGCTGTTTCATTTTTTTGTGCAGGTTGTATGCAAGTTTTAGGCCTAAAAGTCAAATAATTTCTCTTAAGTGACAGCTTAAACAACAGGTATTTTAGTGCAGGCCTTCCCTGTCAGGTATCCAAACATCACCTTGAATACTAGCCCAAGAATGCAAGATTACCAAATTACCTATCCTGAGGGATTTTAATGTCCTACACAGAAAATTGTATCCACCTCTCCCTCCAAAAAAAATTCCAAAGCAAACAGCAGCTGCAGAATAAATTTGTTAAGCTTCTACAAATAATCGGCAATAGTAGGACATTGGTGTTTTCTATACTTTCAAACCCCACCCAGCTTTCGTTGTGTGCTGGTCCAAGAGCGACTGCTGGCCGGTGAAGCAGCTCAGGGACCATCACAGTTGACCTCACATGACTTTTGATTCTTCCTTATTCAGGTATTTGTTTTCTTATTGGACTGCATCAGGACTAACTGAAATAAAACACTGTGCATTACATTGGGGAAAAAAACCAAACCAAACCAAACCAAACAAACCCCCTACACATACAGTCTTAGATACCAAGAACTTTACAAGCAATTTCTCTCCTGACACTCAAAACTTCTATCATCATCATGCCTCATCTTAACATTTAACTTCTTTTTTCTGAGACCAAATACATGGGGCCTGAGACAGAAGTACTGAATAGCAGAAAGAATTTGTGGATTACTAGTCTGGCAAGTATACTTCAGAGCTGACACTCCATTGCAAGGGTCACTGCAAGGTAGTTTTGCAAATGAGTGTGTTTTGCAAATGAGAAAAAAAATCCAGTTTGTAGCTATTGAGGAACATGAGAAGATACTTAAAACATAGCAAAAAGTAAACATTTACTGGATTATTTAAAAGTATATTTCTAGAACCAACAGGACATAACTTTAAACATGTATAAAGTATTATACATATAAATGCATAGATGTACAGTAAATATGTTCATTTATATGTAGACATGGCAGTATGTACACACAGAGTCTGTTGTGCTTCGGTGAGTCTCAGCAGTGAATCCTGCAGCACTTGTCTTAAAGCAGTTTTATTATACAACTGTGTCGACGTAACAGGTGTGAGAACAATGTACATTAACACTAAGTAGGTAAGTCATATCCATTTACTCTTGAAATGTACCAATATAGGAAACAAAGGCCATAAATGCAATTGTACCTACACCTCCAAGACTTCCTTTTTTTCTTCTTTATTTAAATATGCACAAGTCCACCTACTGGTGCTGCATAGATTTCTTTCCTTGTCAACATGCTGACCAGGCACTCAGAACAGTATCTCTGATGCACTTCAGGACCACTTCCACTGATCCAACTCAGGGCACTCCTGACCTTGAAGTCTTCAGGTCAAAAATGAGAGGAAAAAATAAAATAAAAAAATATATAAATAAAACAAACAAGCTTGTGGGCTTTATTTTCACAAGTTATTTGCCACCAATACTGTCAAAGCAGCTGAACTGTAGTGCATCCATGGGCAGGAGCATATAGCAGCTTTTGTGCACTTTGCAAAAAAATACATTAAAGAAAATCAAGTCTTTACTGGCTTGTTTTATCTGTTGCTAAAAAGATGCTGTGCTGCTTCTGAGCCCTTTCCATCAAATTCTTTTTCTTCTTTTTTTTGTCCTTCGTTTTTGCTGGCCTTCTCCCTAAGGAAAAAAAAAAAAAAAAAAAGGGAAAAAAAAATAAGAGCAATGAGTGAAATAGAGAATCCAGGAGCGATTAAGAACCCCAACAAAAACAACTCAGAAATTATCAATAGGGACTGCAATAGTAATGCTGGCTAAAGAGCTTCAATCATCAGTGAAAACAGAAGTTTTCAGTGTGTTACAAAAGGAAGCAGGATCCCCAACTGTCATCACTTCTCCACAGGCACAATTTTTCTAGTATGAGTAACCATGTTGATGCAGGTTTCATTTTTGGCAGGGTAAGTCACACAAGCAACGTTATGCAAGTGCCCAAGGCCCTGAGCCAAATAAGTATGCAGACTCCTTACTCACTGGAAGCTGGATATATGCCTTAGACCCTTGTGTAAATTTGCTTGAGTGAGTAATCCTATTTAAGTCATGTCTAATACATCTGTGATTTCAATGAAATTAGGCATTACAGCCCAAGAACTTGGTTGGATGCCATCCTACACACTTTGGCAGAGACAGTACCACCTCTGTGAAGAACTGTAATTATTGCTTATTAGTACATTGTGCCTAACTCTCACAGTATATAACTGTGCAGAGATAAAAACTTAATTACATGCTTCTACTATTGGAAGTTCACTGAAAAATGAACAAAATTGGGAAATCAGGATCAATTCAGATACCAAGGTTTAAAAGATTTTTGAATGAGAAAGTTTTTCCTGTTTAGCTGTAATAATAAATCACTGCCCTTTGGTTACCTCAGCAAAGATAGCATGGACAGAAGAAATGGCAGATACAAAGGCCCTCATTGAGCAGTGCATTACCTTTTAAGTATATGCTTAAATCCTATCAAGTCTAGTAGGATTTAAGGAGCCGACCAAATGTTGTCGGATGTGAGAATGGTCTGGATTTTCTTGGCAGTATCATATACTTAAATATGTGATCAATGGTAAAAGAATAAGGTTATTAAATTCTAGAAGTGCCAACTTTTTAAACTTTCAGGAGCACTTAATGAACTTAAGAAGACAGTAAAAAGGAATTCAATTAGCAGATTACATAAAAATGTGAAAATGCATTTTTCATCTACATTGTCAGTACAATATTAACTGGGAAAAATGTTTGCTAGTCTGGTTTTGGCTGACTTCCATATTGTTTCTTAATTAAAAAGGTCCAAATCATTGCAAAGAGTTTTTCTCTATTTGATAATAATACTGAATAACTCTGATTATAAAATTATCAAAATTTATGATTAAGTATATACATACTTCAGGTTACACATTTGTACTACACTTTCTAGGCTACTGTTCTCCAGGAATTATTGGAGTACTCATATCTAAAACAGGGCAGGACACTAAGGTAACAAGCACATGAGTTTCGTTCATATTAAAAATAATAAGGGTCCTTGGAGTTTACTTCTGCTTCTCATTAAAGTCTAGCATTAAAGTTACTATGGCATTTTGCCATTTTTAAATCTAGTTAATCCTACACAATAAATCCTCAGTCCAACCAAGCATTAATCAAAGCAGCTTTTAAATTAAAACTCTTTAGTAACAGTGTATCTAATGACAAGGCACGCCTAATGAGGTCAGAGGGAAGGAACTCTTGACACAAAGTGGCATTACAATACAAATACAAAGTGGTTTGAATTATAGAAATTTCAATTTTATTTTTAAATGGAATTGTACTAGTTGGTATATTTTAAGGCATCAGAACTTGCATAAATGTATTGTTCAACACTGTATTCTAACTTGCACTTTCAATATTCTAATTTTTTTTTACCCAAATCTCTGAAATGCTTGTTAAGGAGGAGTAGATGAGGGAAAATAACATGAGAAAAGTGACCAATTCTGCTGGTCAACTGACAGCAATCACAAGACCAGTAGAATCAACAGGAGCTTTACTGCAAATTTGCTACCCAGTTTGCTCAGTGATCTTACCATCTGGAGTTTTTCATTAAATAGACCAATCAGTAAAAGAAATATAAACTTCAGTCAGTGTCTCATCTAGTTTCTCTACAACCTCCTCCAGAGAACTAGATTAATTGCTTACTATAAGTTTAAGGTAGTGAAAGATCCTATTATTTTTCCTCTAAAATACCACGAGTTGCGCTGATAAAATGACACACAACACAGTTGGTATCTCTGTCCAAACCTTAGAAAGTAACTCCTGCAACACAAACATCAAATCAAATTGCCAGCACACTCCCCATATGATACCCTGAAAAGAGAAATGAATGGGACTAGAGTTCAATGATTTGATGTCATTGTGCAACAAGCACATTACAATGCTTCTGCTGCTCTGCAGCAATTGTCTCTGTATCTGCTTTTTTTATTCCAAGGGACACCAAAGGCAAACTACCTTCTTTTACATGTACTGTGGACTGGTACCCATGCAGAGGCAGCATCCCTGAGCCACTGAAAAGTGGCAGTTTGTTCTTCTATTAGGAGCTCTTCGGCTGCTCACTGTATCTCAAACTGCCCTGTTGTACAGATTATGTTTCATTATTTTCAGCACAATATTAAAGCACACAGGGAAAATCCAGATGATTTGGTGATGCTAAGAGTCCCTAATTCCACGTCATTTTAACCAGAAAACTGAATGTAAAAGGTATTTCTTTCTGACCATCAGTTCCCATATTGTTAGTAGAATGTAACAGAGATTAGATTAGCAAGAAAAAAACTGATAATAAAGACTAGAGTTCAAATAAAGTAGGCTGTTGGAGTCCCCATGCATGAGAACTTTTATTAAATGCAGATTTCAATTACAGTGTTTATTTTATGAGCAGAAGCAGAGTGAACAGAAGTATCTTCTGAATATCTTGCTACAGACATCTTTTGAAGAACATGATGTTTGTGATATGCAAAGTAGATCCTCTGAGAGGATCTGTGAGCCAAGATATCCCATTTCCCCAACTGGACGACATTGGGACGAGGACAGCCAATGGAGGAGACTGGGGCCAGGATGGCAGCAGCTACCTCAGCTTTGTGTCACAGGTCAGGTGTGGACAACCCCACGTGCAGGTTGTGTGCACAACCTTCCCCACACCTTGCCATGATCACTTCCTGCTCCCCAGAGCAAGAGCCCTGACCCCAAACTCATTTCTCCATAGGAAGCAGCAGGGCTCTGCCATGCTTGGCTCTGTTGTGCAGTTGAAAAGGAGTGGATTTTTTTAGCAGCACTGTATTACAGTCCAGAATCTGCTGTGGCACAAAAAAAGGTAACTCCTGACTGAAACAAATGAGGAAGGTGAATGAAAGGACTTTGTCTCTTTGGAAGGGTTTTATCACCATCAAAAACATGCTATAATATTATAGTACAGAACAGAAAGTGACAATACAAGAGAACTGGGGAGGGACTTCTTACAAGGAAGGGCATGTTGTGACAGAGAAGGAAGAAATAGCTTTAAACTGAAGGAGGGTTGGTTAAAATTAGATATCAGGAAGAAATTCTTGACTGTGAGGGTGCTGAGGCAGAGAAGTTGTGCCTGCCCCACCCCTGGAAGCATTCAAGGCCAAGGATAGATGAGGCTTCGAGCAACCCAGTCTAGTAGAAGGTGTCCCTACCCATGGCAGGGGTTTGGAAGTAGATGATCTATAAGGTCCCTTCCAACCCAAAGCATTTTATGGTTATATGAATATCTGAGATATTAAGTCTGATCCAAATACTTCATAAACTCCTCTGATCAGAAGCAGTTTCTGAGCAAGCAAACAATCCATTGCAACTGCCTAGGATCCACAGTCAGCACTGATCTTTTAAGTGACATTACATCCTTTTGTGGAAGGATGCTCATCTGCTTGTCATCTGGCAGATAGCAACAGATCTTGTTTCTGCTTTCTGGGTTATAGGTCTCCAGATCAGTCCTCATCTTCAATCTTTGTTTTATGACTGCTGTCTTTATGTTTTTTAAGACTTTGATGCTAGCAGCAAGGGGAGCAAATACAAATAATTCATGCTAAGAGCAGGATATCTGAGCACTCTTCAGGTTACTGCATTCTTATATTTACATCAACTGTGTTTTCCCTTGCATACTAACCAGCTAACTAGCTTTTCCTTGGAAAGCATTTTTTATTTCTGTCTAAAAACAGGCTTCTCAATTCCTTTTATCAAAGTTAGCTCTGAATATGATTTACATAATTTGTTTAATTCTCTGTAAAGTCATATGTATACATTGACATGTACAGGGTCCAAGAGAGATGTGAAATGTAGGTGAATTCAGTGTTGAACTACCACCAAAAAAAAGCCTTGAAAGCCCAATCTATCATTCTATATCACACATTTCTGCACAGGTTATTTTTGAAGAAGCAATATTGGTACAGCCATTAATTTAAACTCTTTATTCCAATTTTTAAAAATCCTGGTTTTCAATTTGTTTTATAAATTACCAATGAGTAACTCTTTATTTTCTAAGTAACTTATCCCAATGGGTGGTGTCTTTACAGTGTTATTCATTAAACTTTTGTTCTGGTAGGTAGCTGGGCAACTAATATGCTATGCAATGAAATATTATTTTTAGCTAACCATGTACCACATTTCTTAATGGCAACATATAGGTAATGGTCCAATAACATATAGATTATAATGCAATTATAATTAACATGAATTCCTGAAAAAACATTATTTATGCTAATATACCCAGCAATTGTCTGTACACCAAAGACTAACAGCTACAAAAAAAAACCCCAAAACAACCTTAAGTTGGATCTTGCTGGGTTATTTTTCTTCATTTTATCTTGCTTTTGTACCATTTCATCCGTGTTCCTCCTACAACTCATGCACTTCTGCTCAGTTTTCTGGCTGGTCTCATACCCCAATCTGAAAGATGCTTGGAAATACTGCATATTCCTTCTGGAGGGACCCACCTGGTCAACTGGGGATATACATTACTTGGTTCAGAAGGAGCCTTTATCACCTTCTGACAGCTGCAAAGGCAGCTTTCTCCAGACAGAATTTGGGCAGCAGATTCCTAACACCCAAGGCAGTCCTGGCCCTTCAGAGTTAAAAGGCAGAAAATATATTCACAGGGACTCCCAGCCACATTTCTTGAGATTCTTGACTCAGGCAGACAGCATCAGTTCAGTGCCTGAACTGTCCTTCATCTGGTGTATAAACACTGCTGCATGTACTGCTGTCCTAACAAATCCTGTGCACTGGAGTTTCAGCAGATAAAGATACAGCCACATGAGGGCAGCATATTTAAAACAGTTAATTAAATGCAAAAACAAAACTACCATCTGCAGTTTTATTTCACAGTGTAATTTCAGCAGTCTTACATACAAATAGCCATATTAGAGCTATCAGAATGCTTTATACTCCCTTCCTTATTTAAAACATTTTTCTCTTCTATTGATGATTACTGAAAGGGATGGGATTTATACGTGTGTGCCTGTTTCCCTTCAGTGGATTTTCATACACAGGACTTTCACTGTTAGCAGCAAAGGCACAAGGGAGCCCTAAGATAACAGCAGACCCTTCTAAAGACACCTTTTAGTCTTTTCTTCCCTTTCACTTGTCCTTTTAGGAGCTAAATGCTGCACGTTTGTACATCATGCTCCTATAGCTGCAGTTCTACCACAGACCTCCTGCGTGGCAGCATTTCATCCATGTGGGAAGCTAGAAAAGTTGTTATCAAGTCGTATCACTGAAGGATGGCAACATCAGGGAACTAATGACAGCAGTGGGAAGATGATAGATACTCAGTGATTAACCAGTCAATGAGATCAACTCAAGAGAAAGATGGAAGGTCACAGAATCACAGAACAGAATCATTAAGGTTGGAAGGGTTATGTAAGATCATCAAGTCCAACCACCAACAAAGCACCATCACGTTTGCCCCTAAACCACGTCACAATCATAGAATCACAGAACCATTTAGATTGGAAAAGACCTCTAAGATTGAGTCCAGTCAATCACCAGCTTGTCACCTAGACCATGGCACTAAGTGAAGGGTCCACTCTTTTCTTGAAGACTTCCAGGAACTGTGACTCCACCACCTCCCTGATTTAACAAACCTTTCTGTGAATGAATTCTTTCTCATGTCCACCCTGAACCTCCCCTGGCATAGCTTGAAGCAACATCTTCTAACCCCGTCACTTGCTGCCTGGGAGAAGAGCCTGACCCCTACCTGGCTACAGCCTCCTTTCATGGAGTTGCAGAGAGTGGTAAGGTCCCCCCTGATCCTCCCCTTCTCCAGGGAAACAGCCCCTGCTGCCTCAGCCATTCCACAGGTCAGCTTCTGGAGGAGACCCCTCTGGCAGGACACTGGTTATGCACTGACCCACAAATGCCTCATCACTTACTTTGCAGTTGCACAACACATTAAGCTACACATAAACACAGACTGCAAAAATCCAAAGACAAAGCAAACAGAGAATTCAGTCCAGAAATTATTCCCCAAAAATAACTTATTTCCCAGGACTTTCAGTTAAAAATTCTGAATACTGAAACTACCAAAGAAATGCACAAATTGTTAAGAAATCTTGTAAACACACACTCAATGGAAAAAAAAAATCCTCACTGCTAGAGAGTCATCCTCTTCCTAAAGCGTGATTTACAAACCAACACTGACAAGTGGCTCACAAGAAGGGGACATACAGAGCTTTCATAACTCTGCAAACTACCGCCCATGGGCATCCCCACCAATGTCCCTCACTACTGAATTCATGACAGTTTTCCTAAACTAGTTTGCAGTTGTGGATTTTCTTAATGCTATAAAATATAGGCTGAAATTGGCTGTGCTCAATATATGCTTTAAGAGGAATATGATTTGGAGGAAATCAGCCAAAGTAAAATACCTTTCTGGACAGGGAGTGAAAGACATTTGGTCTTGGATGGTGACACTGTAAAAGAAATAAGACTGAGGTGATGCAACAGATAGAGTCAAGTGTCAGAAACCACTTCCTCATTTTCCTGGGTAAATTTCTGATGTCATTTGACAAAGTCTTGTGAACACATATTTGCCTCTGAAGACACCAGAAGAGCTGGAATGATCACACAGAGTACATCAGCTGCCCACAATACCATTTGAAATCCCCAAAGACCAGAATGTGTAAAGGTTGGTTAATATACATTTGCAAAGCACTGAAACATGGTAACAATGGACATCACAAAAAGTAAGGAATTCCTTAACCATTTTTTCTTTATTTGCAAGGGTTAAATAATGTTCAACAAATGAGGTCTTAGAACAATTACTGAATAAGAATACAAAACACCCATACCATAATTATGGCCATCATCACAACAGAAAAAAATAAGAAGCAAATGAAGGTACTTCTTCAGCTTTGAAATGCCTGAGTTTGCAAGCTTACTGGTCTTCTTTCATTCTTTTTGGTGTAATACTGGGGGCTAATGGTATAAATAACATTCCCAGCCTAGTGAAATTAATAACACACTAAGAAGTGGAATTCACTTACACAAACACAGAGTCTGATGTTTTGCGTGTATTCTTGTCTATTTGATGTCAGCTTTCCTGATGATATCAGAAAAATTTCTGTCTTGAGTAAACCTTGCAATTTCTATACAAACCATTACAAAAGCAGTCATTGCAAAGCTGATTTGAGTGATATCTTACTCAGCTCCTGACATCCAGAATCCTGATAGTTTATTTTCAACTTAATAATGTCACAACTCTAGGTAAATTATTATATCTATCCCAACCACCACTTAGTGTTGCATATACTTGATGTTTGCATACACTAGACATCAGCTATTGAGATGAAAACTAATTTAAAAGATTCAAAGACTAATCCTTCAATTAAAAGAAATATCGAAATATCTCAACTTCCTGCATCTAAATCCTGCTAGGTTTTAGTTTTGACTTATCTATTAAGAAATTAAAGGTATTATCTCTTAGGACGAGAATAAGCAAAGTGAGGTATTCTTTTTCTGCCAAACTATCCATCTATTTTTCATCTGGCCTGAATACAAACTAACTAAGCAACACTATAATCTGATGTTCTTTCCTTCTGGACAATATAGTCATATGTTTAACAACACATTGTCATATGTTTAACAAATACTGATTTCTACACAAAGAATGGAATTTACATGTCACAGCCTATTGAAAATTCAGTAGTTTTTTTCCCTCAAATTTAGGGCAAATTAACTGGGAAAAGAGTCATCATACACAGCTGAAATGCAATGCATTTCCCACAGTGCAGTTTTCCAGTGTAAACAGTAGATGGCAGTGAGATAAGAACTGAAAACTGGCTTGCACTTCCAACATTTCCAGGAATATTATTTTTTATTTGTAGAAATACATATTCATAAAAGAAATGAAAGTGAAAGACTAAAAATTCACAAACATCAGAGTAGAAAGCAAGAGTAAGCACTCTCGGGGGAGAGGAAAACTAGTAAACTCAAGGGGACAAGGAAACTGTGTAAAACTCTCATAGGAGACCCCATGTTTAAGTGAATATACAAATGCTCAAATGTTGGGTCCCACTGGCCTCTCAGTCACAGTTGCATGGAAATAGGTGAGTCTCCGCTGCAGCCAAAATGTTTGTCTAATGTAAATTTAGCCCAGAATAAAACAACATGAATATCAGTTGCATGCAGGGTACTCACTATTCACATCTTAATCAAGATGCCAGATCAGATACTTCGCAAGCAGAGTCAAGCAAAATATTTACAAAGAAAGGTTTGGGTTTGTTTATCTTCCTTCCTTTTACAGAGAAATATAAAGCAAATTTCAAAATAATAAAAAATATTTATACACTGTCAAGAGTATGCATACATATGTAAATATATTCTAACTCTACAGGCAACAATTGTAGCTAAAAACTAATTGGCTTGACCTTCTTTAAATTTGACTGGATACTAACCTGACTTTAAACTCCCTCTGCTCTGTATTTCAAAATGGATTCTTTACTTTTCTTCCTGTTTCCAAGTGAATTTAATTAATTTTATTTTTATCTCATCATATTGGGAATAAAAAATTAACTCCATTGAAATAATATTTATTTGTGGCACCCCCAAGGTTTGATTTCATACTGGAAATTGTATTTTATTCAATTAAGGGCTTCTTACAGAGAGGAAGATTATACTGAGAAGCTAATTTTTTTAGAGACATATTTTCTTCTGTGGAATACTATTTAGTCATGAAGATTTGGTCATTTTTTAATTCCCTTCAAGGATTCAGGTCAAGAACTGAGGAATAGATTTGTTCCAAGATTTTCTTCTGTCATTTTCTTTCTTTTCTATAACTGAAACAGCCCAAAACTTATTTATAATATCCCTCATGCCTCTCTTTAAGTATTGCACAGTAAATCCTATAGATGTTCAGGAAGAAAAGAGACTAAATTAAACACCTGACAACAAACTACAGTACAGTCCAGCAGGAAGACCCCTTCTGAATAATAACTGAAAGCGAACATGAATGTACTATTTCTAATACGATGTAAAATTATTGCCTCATTCTTCTCATGTAGTGAAGAGTGCACCAGGTGACCTGCTGCACCTGCACTGCTCACTGACCTTCACTGGGTTTATATTGTCACGGTGCTTGGGACACTCGCAGTGCCTGCCTGAGTGTGGCCAGGCAGTCTCTGTTTATCCCTAACTCCACTGGTGAATACAGCGCACACCTTTCCCTTCTCCATACACTTTTGATCAGACCAATGATCCAGATTTAGCTTTGAGGACTTCCCTTTACCTGTACATCCCACACACTATGGCCACAGATTTCTCCATAGTAATGCCAGGCCTGCATTACTAAATTCAACAGTGATGGAGAACACCTCTAGACCCTACCTCAGCTGTCTGTCATGCTTTGGTCTGGGACAGCCCTGCCCTTCCCAGACAGGGAGCACAGGCCAGGGCTGCTCCTGCAGGCATCTCCCTGCCTTGGGAGCTCTGAGCTGGACAACATGGATGTGGACCAACCTGTGCCCCTCAATGCAGTGCCAGGTAACACCCCAGCAACTTTAGAGAACTACTACAGAGATAGTGACAATCTTCCAACTGTGGCCAGTCAGGAGTTACAGATGTTCTGAGTTACATGGCTTCATCCCTAAATGTGTTACAGTAGATTTCTTGCTGGCTTAATGAGAAGCACTTTCCCAAGACTATGAGACCCTAATGATTCATACCTGCATACCTTTTCAAAGTCTGTAGATTAAATAATAAATACACAGGCAAATTAGATAATATACGTCTTTTTTAGAATGCCTACACTTTACATTAATATAATTGAAAACATATTTTCTTGCTTAAAACTTAAGATGATGCAGTGATTACAAATGAGAATTGGGGTCAAGAGGACCTTTAATGAGACCTCTTACATAAACACGGAAATGAAACACTATTTTCATATGCTGTTGAGGCTAACTTGTTGAAGAAATTTTTCCAATCTAAATCCAAAGACCAGAGGAGATGGAGGGTACAATACTTCAGTGATTGTTCCAGCCACCAGAATTCCTGTCCAATTCCTAACTTGAATTTTATTATGCAGGTTTTATTTTTCATTATTCCTTTCTGTCCTAGACTGTAGGTAAATATTTTTTCATCATCTGGGAAGATAAACATATGACTGATTTTGTACACCTTTCTTTAAAATTTATTTTTCAGTCCTGGTATAATTCTTTTTCACTTGTACCTGCAGTTTCCAACTGAATTACCTGTTTAGTTTTCCACTATCGTCTATAAAATACAAGTCTCTGTCTGGATGTCAGAATTCTGAAACTGATTTATTTTGTTTCTTCTTTATAACCAAAGTTATACAGAATGAATTGCATTTGAAATTTTTCTCTATATATTGTAGTGGACTCCATTTCCTTTGAGAAACATACATGCAGGTATGTTGTCCTAGTTCTATAACTCTTTGATTCTCCAGAATAACTTTACATTTAACTACATGAAAAGTAATTGCGATTGCTTTACAAAGTAACCTACCTGTTTGTTTGGGTCTACTCTACAGTATATTATAGGGTCTACTCTATAGTATACTTTACCATATCCTCAGATCAATTCTTTTTCTAAAAGATGTTTCTATAACTGATTAAAACAATATGTAATGTATACAGATACAGCTAGAGGTCATCACCACTTTTTCCTAGACATCCAAGCAGCAAATATTTGAATTTTATTTTGTGGTAAAGAAAATTCAATAGGTCTATAAATGTCCCAAGACTGAAAACATTCAAGTATGGTAGGTAGACCTGGACATGACTCCTGTGATGCTTCTGTTAGCTTCATTCCTATGGCTGCAAATATTAATCCAAAAGGAAAAAAACTTTGCAGAAGCTTTCCATATATGAATGTACAGGCTTAGTCTCACAAAAATAAATTCCACTTTTAATGTAATTATGTGCTGGGGTTTGGTGCAGCTTACCAGCTAGCTCTTTCACCAGCCCGCATATGAAGGGTACAGCTTGGTACTTTTGATGTTTGGTGGGTCTGAACCTCAGGCTGAAACGTGTTAGATGGTGAGAAAGAAGGAGGACTCTGGCGTGGAAAGCAGACAGGTTTATTCAGTCCTGACCCACGAGGAGAGAGTGCGAGAGTGACTCTCTAGGGATCAGGTTGCCTATTAAGTATCAGGGGTGTCTCCCAGGCAAGGAGATACCCACAACCAATCTCAGGAAAGAGGAAGAGTGACCACGAACAGGGGACAATTGGCAGGGCCATTGATGGGAAAGAAAGGGGAGTGAGGGACTTGATATCTTGCTGAGTCACCCTGAAGCCTTACTAGACCTCTTCAGACCTAGGGTGTGGTTGGCAGTGTGATTGACAGGATCTATCTCAGGGAAAGACCACAAGAAATTGCGGATGGGGGGTTTGAAGGGATATACCATTATAAAAAAATAACAAAATATACAGAAACTTTAGAAAACCCTAAAATGTACACCGCAACAATTATGTTTGGTTAAACTCTTCTGATTGCATGACAAAACCAAAGAAAACCAAAACAACCTGGGCTGGACTTAACCATATGCATGGAACACCTTTCACATCAGAAGCTGCAATAAGCAAAATGTGATCCCTCAGGGTGGTGCCACAGAGCCCAAGTCTGATATTTATCTATTGAAATGTATGTCTAGGAAAAGCCATTAGAAACATAACTTGAGTGTATTTTCGGAATGAAACCAGGATTACTTTTCTGAATGCAGCTGCTGGGGACAATTTTGTCTGAGCTCTTCCTCAGTGCTCACCAACCCAGCAACTGCTAACATCTTTGCAGGCAGAAGAGGCCATACTAAAATTGTTAGTCCATGGAAACAAAATGTCATGCCTGCAGGAAGGCTCAGTTCCACCTGTGTAGCTGCAGGCTGGATGGAGAGCTGTGCATGTGTGTGTCCCTTCTTTAGACAGCTGTGCACGTGTGTCCTTTCTCCAGACAGCTGTGCACTCCCATGTTCCTTCTCCAGACAGCTGTGCACTCCCATGTCCCTTCCTCTGGACAGCTGTGCATTCCCATATCTCTTCCTCTGGCACAGCTGCAGGAACACCTACAGCAGGGCAGTGCTGGCCTCATGTACAGCAACCGCCCAGAATTAATTGAACAAAGGCTTATCTGAACATTTTTTCACTAAACTGAAATAAGGCCAAGACAATAAATTTATCCACAGGAGCTATTCACATGCTTAAATATGCTAAATTACAAGTATGTATTTCAACTCCAAATGCATCAATGTTTAAACATATACTCAAAAGCATGTATTTTTTACATTCAGCACTGACCTGAAGAACACAACTCAAAAAATGCTTTTTTACTCCTACCAGAGGTCAGAGACTGATTTGCTAGGGGAATTAATGAATGGTCTGCAGCATCTCTGTTTCAGCAGCCTGCACTGTAGACGTCCTCAGCACCACAGCAGGCTGTCTTTCCCCTCATATACACAGCAGTTGGAGACACACTTGGGATCACATGATATAAGAAGCAATATAACAAGGTGTCCAATAATACATGTGGAGTGGACAAATAGGTTCTCTTCCTATTCTGAGATGTATCTGCAAGAAAGACAGTACCATAACCTGTACCATCAGCTTAAACATGTCAAAATGAAATTGAAAAATTGAATTTTTTCTTGCATAAAATATTTCAAAGTATATATTTACTGAAAAGTCAACTGAAAGTTGAAGGAAAATGTGTGGATACTTTCTTAAGAAAAAAAGGAAAAAGAATACATGAAATAGACACAGCATGTAGCTTAAAGGCTACTTGCCATAAAAGGCTTTTCCTGACTGGAAGTTACAGTACAGATGTGCTTAAAAAACAGATGTACATCAAAGACTGTTGATTAGAAGCACAGAGAGAAGTAATTATCAGTTTCAGTTTTTTTTAAAAAAGAAATTCTTTATTCTAATACCAATAAAACCCTAGTATGTACAGAATGATTCTATGGGTTTAATTAACCATATGAAAAATATAAATGTATGTGCTATTCCAGCTCCACATCATCAGATTCTTATGGCTACATTGGGTGAGCTTCTAATGTATATGAGATCTTGCCTTTATTATTTTGTGATAGTATTAGCTTAAAGACTGAAACTGTTCAAGATCTTTTTTTTTCTTATGCTAATAATTCTTTGCGCACCAGAGGTACTTCCACCAATAGATATTGAGACTGGCAGTCAGACACTGGAATACAGTACAGCAGCACAAACCACAATCCATGCTAAACTGGTGGCCAGCTGCAAGCACTACATCTTATGAATAAAATCAGTAACCTGGTGTGGTGGGTGGCATCCCTGGCCATGGCAGGAGGGCTGGAACTAGAGGGCTATTAAGATCCCTCCCACTCCAAACCATTCTATGTTTATATGAAAATAAACAGAGCCAGAACACAGGTTTGAACATTGTCCTGAAACACTAGAAGGTTTCCTGGCATGTTTCTTGTGCCAACTGTCTTCCAAGAATGTTAAACTCCTGTTTGTTCTTCGCAAAAGATTAAGGGATGATTAAACATTTACCTGAATCCTCAACTTCACTACTCCAAATTTACAGCTGTTTTTCAAGCTGAACAATTTTTACAGATTAGATGCATGAGTGATAAATGCCTAGAATACGTGGTCCTAAAAATCAGATATGCAAGTTGTAGTTTAACCCAACAGGCAGCTAAACACTGTGCAGCCAGTTGCTAACTCCTCTTCAATGGGGCGGGGGAGGAGAATTGGACAAGAGGTAACATTCATGAGTTGTGATAAAGACAATTTCATAGGACAGAAAAGGAAGGGAATATAACAATAATAACAACAACACCCATGATGATGATAGAATATGGAAAACAAGTGATGCACAGTGCAATTGCCCAGACAGTCCCTGAGAAGTAGCTGCTAGCCCCCAGCCAATTCTTCCTGGTTTTGTTGTTCAGCACGATGCCATATGGTCTGGAAAATCCCTTTGTTCAGATGGGGTCAGCTGTCCTGGCTGTGTCCCCTCCCAGCTTTTTGTGCCCTGTCCAACTCCTCACTGGCAAGGCACCAGGAGAAGCTGACAAGCCCTCGCCTTAGTATAAGCATTGTTCAGCAACAACCAGCACATAAGTGTGTTATCAACACTATTCTCATCCTAAATCCAAGCATTGTACCAGCTACAAGGAAGAAAATTAACACAAATGTATGACTGTGGCTACATACTTGGACTGGCTGATACCGTTTTAAGTGCTGGAAGGAACTATTAATTTGGACCAAGCTCAGCTAAGTTAATATCAGCTTCTCACATTGAGGTATGACTGATCTCTACCAAATACTAATTATTTCATCATGCTAGCAAATACTCATTTCCAGCACATTCATCACAATCTATTCCATATGTTGATTTGAACTGTCCTGTAAGATTAATAGTGGATGACAACCGGATCATTTAGGGTGTGACATACTTATCGAATTAGTTACAAGCATCCTCTCAACTGTTTATTTTCTCTGCAGAGACAATTAAACCACTATTACAGCCAGTTTCCTTCTCTTTAACTCAGACTGGAAAGCATTTTCTTCTTCTCATTTACTGACTTCACAAAACTCCTTTCAAAACCCTGTCTGAATTTGTTTTCCTTCCAGTTATAAGTAATATCTTCTAGTTTCCTTCTGTGTAGCTAAATAATTACTTACTCCCCAATACTAACTAGTTATTCTTCTTTTAACTTCTTTCCACATATACAGGCTTTGAACACGTGATTTATGTTGTTACTCATTTCTGTGTAAATAAACTTTAGGTAATAGCTCTTTTCCTCAAACCTGATTTCAACAGGAAACGTAAAGCACTAATACACAGTTGAAAAGAAATGTTTGTACTACGGAACAAGCATTTCTCACTGGTTTGTCTGTCAATTACAGGCAATTTAAATCAGCACTATTCTTTGGATTGTTAGTTAGAAATTGCCAGTGCGAAAGCTTGTCTCTATCAGAACGATGGAAACATCCTAGGTAAGAGTAACAATGCAGATTAACTCTCAGATCTCCATGATGAGCATTCACAACTTGCACTAATCATTATTCATATGTAATAAACTAAACTAAAAAATCCTGCCACCAGCAATATAAGCATGACATCTAGAAAAAAATGTTTTAAAATGCACATTAGGATGTAATATCAACATCATACCACAAGTTACAGAGTCATTTATATATTTAGATTTTGTTGACACACAGTTAGCTTTTCAAAGGAAAATATCTTAGACATTTGATTATTTCTAGAATACTGAAAAAATTTGACCATTTTACACTATGGATCTGCCCAACAGACAAAACACACAGAAACATTTAAGAGTGATTAGTAAGGTAAGAACAACAAATCAATTATTCATTGTCAGGAAATGTGTCTATTTAGATTAAGTGATCATAATATTATCTGTTTCCAACAAATACAACTCTCTGATCTTTAAACAATACATTATTTTGAAATACCTCTGATTTTATATATTAGATGACTGATTTATTTTTGAATATCTGTATAAGCATACAAGCGAAATTTTTGTGAATCAAGACTTTCCAAGCCAAATCTCAACTGTGAGGGATATTTTATGATTAAGTATGAATTCCTGGAAAGCATGGTTTATCATAGAAAAATTGGCAAAACTTTCATAGTATTTGCCCTAACAGGCGCCACTGTAATGGGCTGCAGATCTATGAATAGGCCAAGTACAGAAGCTAAAACTAACACTGAACAATACAATATGTTACTAAATGGGAAGATGGGGTTTTCTTTCCTTAAATAATAATAGATGGGATTGATTTCATCCATAATTTACATAATGAACAACTTAACTAGCCTGATCTCCTCATTTCTCAAAAACGCTGTTTTGATAAATGATTCTCTTCTGAAATTTCATCTGGCAATGAAATTTTGGTCATCTTTGAAGAACTGATTTATTCTCCTCTTATGCACAAGAATTACTACTTGGAAACATAATTGAGCTTTCAAACAACACACCAGATATAAGTTACTATTGCTAGCAAAATTTTGCTCATTCCATGCTGGCCATAAGTCTTGAACAATCCCTGAAACTCAAATTTCACAAATCCTTAAAAGCCTATGTGCATAATGTTATGGGCTGCAAGAGTCAGCTGGTGGCTTCAGAATACAAGAACATGAAAGTGGCTGCTCTGGGTCAACCAAGGATCCACCAAAACTATCACTGCTGCAGCACTACTGCTGTAGCCCACAAGTAACATGTCAGTAATAGTATAAAAGTAGAACAAAGACATGTACTCCCTTTCACCAGAAGCTTCCCTAACACACAAGGCCTGGCATGTCCATGGCCATATGGAGGCCCTCACTGCACAAGGCCTTGGAAACAGGTTTCTGCTGGAGAGCACTTGTCCTGGCAGAACTCTTGTGAGTGAAAGCCTCAGCTTGACCTTCCACCACTCAGGAACTTCTTTGCCACTTCATGATGCTAATCCTTCCAATCTGGTTAGGACCACGTAACTATGACACTCTGATTTATAATTTTTCAGCTGATAATGGATTAGGACAAACCTTTTTTCACAAAAGGGACAGCTGACTTTGCATGAAACTGAAAATGTATGAAATGTAGGCTTATTAAAAAAGCACAAGACATGGATTGAACCGGTGAGTCTCGTATGTACTGCCTGAGACATGAGAGATCAGAAACAGTAAGGGAAAATGTGAACTGCTGTATGAGATTACACTATTAGAGAGTAAAAGAAAGAGTGGAGGTACAGCTCACCATAACAGTGTTTTCATGCTAAAATGAGGACATTTACTATCTTATGCCCTGAATTCCAGGTCCAGTCCTGACATGATAGGTCATGAATCTACTTCTTTTGCAATGCCAACCTACAGCATCATGTAGCCGTGAAGATGCTGCCACTTAAAACTTGTAGATCCATAGTGTCTTATACAAAAATGTGTGCATCACTCCATCTCTATTTTAAATGCCTTATAAAAGAGGCACATAGTGCCTGCATTTCTGTTATCAGAAGTTTACTACTATTAAAAAATATTGCATTTTTACATATGGCTTTCAAGTACCACAGTTTGGAAAGATTGGCCCAGGATGGCAGTTACAAAACATGAAGGCATGTGGAGACAATAATTTCTGATAAAATGAATGCTTAAGACTCCTGTTATAAGCTGACTACATCAGTCAACAACTGAAGTAAGACTTGTATCACCTTTGGGAAAGAAAATAGACAATTATTTTCACTATGATTAAATGGAGTCAGAAAAGAGAAAGGCATCTGTTAATATTCTGTTGTGAGGCAAGCTTATTCAGCCAACTATTGTGCTAATGCAAATGGTAACAGTTTGTTGCAGATGTGCAGTGGAATATAATGCAGCCAAATCCTCTGGGCTTTTTGAAGATGCTGGTGTGTTTAACAATCATTATAAAAGAGAATTTTAAGCACAGTGCTACTTGCCTCAACCACCAACACTGCAAATGTACAGCTGTAAATGTTATTTTGAGAAGATTAAGACATAGGTAGACTTAGAACTCAAAGTCCAAGAGGCTAAGGGATTTCAGGCCTCTGTATTGACATTTCAAGCCAGACAATCATTTTAGGTTCTAGTCACTTATTAAATTGATTTTAATTATTATTGTAGCAGAGAGAAAGAGACAGAATGACTATAAGAGGGGCATTATTTTAGGATATTAAGAAACAGACACAAATGGTGCTAACGTCTCAGTTGTAACAAAAGAGCATCCAGAGTACAGCAAAGAACTACATTCTACTTTCAGCTACATCATGTAAACTGCAGGTATTTCATTATATATCTCATGTAAGTTCTCAGTAATTTTTTCCTTAGTGCTCTGGAACTTTCCAAAATTTTCTCTACAATCACCCTCAATGTTCCAGTGAGGCGTATAGCCTCCCATCAGTCATCTAGTCATATAAATTGCCCTTTCCTGGTAAAGCAACAGACTAAAAATGTCAGGTGGACTAAAATGTCAGGTTCTCTAAATTACATAGCACAAAAGCACACGTTACATAATTTATTTTTTTATTAATAATGGAGAACCATGTAATTAATAAAAAAGCCATGAACTTTTTACCTCTGGAAATATGCTTGCTTTTTAAGATAGCTATTATAACACTTTTGCTTAATTTACCACCACTTCAAATTTGAAATTGAACTATAGATAGCAGAGAATGGCTGAAGTTGGAAAGGACTTGGAGCTTAAAAAAAGAGGTCACCTGGTCCAACATCTCCTGCTCAAGCAGGACCTTGCAGAGCTGTTTGCCCCAAACTATGTTCAAACGGCTTTGGAACATCTCCAAACTTCTTTGAGCAACCTGTGCCAGCACTTGGTTGTCTCACAGTGAAAAAGTGCTTCCTGACACTCAGAAGGAACCTCCTGTGTTTCAGTTCATGCCCATTGCCTTGTTTCCACTCTCTCTTCAGGTATTTAAACACTTTAGTAAGATCCCCCTGAGCCTTCTCTCTAGGCTGAACAGCTTTGCCTCTCTCTCTCAGCTCTTCCTCACAGCAGAGACACTCTAGTCCCTTCAAGCATCTTCACTAAACCCTTCACTGAACTCTCTCCAGTATGTCCATGTCTCTCTCGTACTGGGGAGCCCAGAGGCAGACACACTACTCCAGCTGTGGCCTCACCATTGCTGAGCAGAGGGAAGGATCTCCCTCATCCCATTGGCAACATTTCTCCTAAAACAGCAAAGGACACCATTAACCTTCTAGGCTGTAAAGGCTGTAATGGCACACTGCTGGCTGAAATACATAAACATACTGAGATTTCTTATTTAAAGGTTAGATAAATATACTCCATTCACTTAGATTACCTATTAAATACAAAGTGGTATTATCACCAAACATCAAAATTATTGGGCAGACTGATAAAAATTATCATTCTAGATTAATTACATCAATAAGTTTATTTTACACAGATTGAAAGAGCTCGCAAAATTGAAAGATTGAATTATATCATTAGTGAGTAAATAGAAAAGATACAGAGTAAAACCCCCTATTTATTGAAGAAAAATGAAGTACAAGCATAGGAAGCAGAAGTAAACCAGGGAAACGGGGAGGAATATAGCTAAACAGGGAGAAATGTGTCAAAAACTGAAGAAAGAAGAAAGCACATAGGCATCCAGAAAGAGTTTTGGAAAGTGCTAGAAGCCTGGTAGTCACTAGACATCACCAATGTCATGACAGAAGAAATGCTGATGTTGACATTTTGGTGAATTTATGTTAAGTGATGCTTCTTGTAATCATCCACCAAATAAAGCAATTAATAATTGAATATAATGCTTTTAAAATTAAATACTGCAATTATTTTACGGAGGACAGAAAACTCACATCATTATGCATGTCTGCTAAGCTCAGCAACTTCAAAAATGGAGGTTTTGGAGAAACTACAATAATTTCATGAATACTTGAAATTGTGATTTTCAATATGCACTGTGCCAGCACCTGTGTAAGAGTGGATCTATCTTTGTACAAGCATCCTGACTGGAGAGTCACTCCATCAAACAAGAATATCAAATCTTGTCTCAGTAGAGGACTGAAAAAATTTGCATGATTTGAATGGAATATTATGAAACACTATGGATTTTCTTTTTCCTCAAGGGACTTAAGAAAACATATCAAATTTTTTTGTGGTTATTTTAGAGATCTAAATTTAAAAAAAAAATACCCAGAAGTAGAAATTTCCCAACAAAAATGCACAGTGTGATCTATGTCTCCTCTCCAAACAGCATTATTCCATTGAAAATCATTTATTTTAGTAACCAAGAATTGGAGTTCTAGGGTTATTTAGTAGCCGCATCTTGACATTTAGAAAAATAGCTGTATATCAAGTATCACAATTACCCACAGTACAATAGCAATATAATCATACAAAACAAAACACAATCCATTAACCACAATTTGAATATTTTCATATACTTCTGCAATTCCTACTTTTAGCCAGTACTGGAAGCTCCAAAATCCTGGAAGAAAGTTTGTTCTTATGGCATGATTTTGAAAGATTTTACATTCCTTTTTAGTGGTAAGAGAAACTAAATCATTATCAAGATTTTTTGCAATGATATATGGAAAGCTTAATATTCTTGAGGTCATGGTTAGAATTCTAGGGCTGAGGGTCAATATCCAAAGACATTTAAAGACATACTGCGCTATCATTTTTCCAAACTAGTATGTAATTCACACGTAGCTACAACACAAAGATCTCTATCCTTCTATTCCATCCTTTGATTTAAGCCTTGCAAAAATAGGGTATTACATACTTGAAAATAAATTGTGTATATTTTCACTGATATCAAGCAATTCCAAGAATATTGCAACAACATTTTTGTTGCCAAACTGTTTCAAACTCCCATTTCTAAACCAGTCAGGGAGGGCTCCTTGTGGAGTGTTCAGCACATCTGACCACTAAGTTATTTGTCTCCTTTGGGCTGATATGTGTAACTGTAACACAGTCAGAAATGTTTCACAAATTAGGACACTGCTTCTGAGGAAAACAAGAGAATATCATTTTATGGGACTATTTTTAATCTAGCATTTTATAATCTTGAAGCTCAGTGTGGAGAAGTGTAAGACTACAAAAACTCTTCCAGCATGCTTTGCAATACCATTACTCTGGGCAGAAAAGACTAACTTTACGATGAACATTTTCACAAGCCCCTGAGGGATTTAGAACAGCAAGTCCATCAAGAAGTCAGTAAGGCATTTTTATAGAAGTTGAAGGAAATTTTGAACACACTCATCCCTCTGAAAGAATACTCTTCAGTAGCAAATGTTCAAAAGTGCTCAACACTCCGTAGGGCATGATAATAACAAAACTGTTATGGAAGAAATTTTTGAAAGCCTGAACAACAGCAGCTGCGTATTTAAAGAAACACCAGTAGTGAAAGATCAAAATTACTCTAGCTGCAAGCATCTTCTGGAGTTTGGAAATACCAGCAAGCCTGGATGCACACAAACACTTTTAGTTCTGTGCATGTACACACACATTTTAGTAATAATATTATATCTAAACAGAAGACTATTGTCCCAATCCCTCTAATGTGGGAGTGTTAGCTTTTTGGGATAACACAGTAAGCTTCAGGTATAAATGGAATCATGATATATACCACACTAAATTAGAAAAAATCCAAGCACACACAAAATCTAAGCCGCATATCTTAGCTAAATGTGTTGAGTGGTAGAAAAATAAAAGCAGAATAATAAATGTTGGCTCTTGAGGTATAGTTACTCAGATAAAAATGTTTCTACATTTTAATATTATATACACCATTAGATACTCAATTTCCTGATGGAATTTTTTTCCATCAAAATAAAGCTATACTGTGATAAACACTGTATGAAGCCTAAAGCAAGGAAGATCTAGACCTGATTTTATTATCATTATTTTTATAAATTTGGCAGAAGAACACCCCAAAACTTCCAAACTAGGCAAAGTACCTCTTGCATTTATCTTCAGAAGTGTAAGATCACCAAAAGCACATTTTAGCTTCTTTTTAATGGGAAAATATATTTGCTAGCAAAGATGAGATTATGGAGCTTGTTTAGTATTAACTTCTGCCAAGCATAAACAATGTTTCTCTGAGTTAGTGCTGACTCATATGGCTAATGGCAGTAAGTATTATCACTTCATTTTCTGTAAAATGGCTTGGGCTTGAAACCTCCCACATGTGACCCTTGTGACAACGCATGACTGTTAAAAAATCAGCAAGTGTTTGCTTTCCAAATCATACAAAATACCTGAGGTAGCACGGTGACATCACTACCTTTCAACAGTCCTTTAAAATGAGCTTTTTGGATTTTAACTTATGCTCAGCTGAACACCATATTCATGTGAACACTGCTGTAAAAGGACAACTTCAATCAACTCAGCTTTGAAGACCCCAAGGAGCACATTTTAAAAGAAAGCTATGTTTTAATAGCAGAATGTAAATATAACTGAAGACTGAAGTATTTTTATCTAAAGCAGGAAATTGCTGTGCTTAATACAGGATTTGGAAAGTCTGACTATATCACAACCGGGTTTAGTGCAATCTCTTTTTGGACACACAATTGTACCTATTCAAGACAAATGGAACTGCTGACAGGAACCAAGGAAGTAAATTACCATCTATTCTTTTGCTCAGTCACAATGCATTGCATTAGTTCATTTTTTAGAGCTTAATAGAGGATATGAATTTTTAATCTTCTCAAATTAGCATGCTAGATAGTGCACTGAAGTGTTCCTTCACTAATAACACTTGATTTTTTGCTGCTGACTAGGTTTTATGTAAATATCATGAAAACCAAATGTTTTCACACAGAAATACATCAGAGTTTTCACATGATTACCTAAGTGAGACGCACTGTTTTAGCAAACACTGAAAACTCTAAGCCAGCAGCTCTAAACCTGTTCCCTTTGGCATTGCATGTCAGGTATAAGCTTGACAACTACATTGAGTCAAAAACCATAAGCCAGTTGCAAGTAAAATTTAAAACCACTGGATTTTAAATGGAATAATTAATTCCCAGTGCTTTTCATTTAATTTCTGGTGTTGAAACATTTAAAGTGTCCATTTTCTCCAACTTTTGCCTGCGGCTATGGAGACTGGAAAAATAGCTAAAACATTAAAAATGTTATTATGTGGTGGTTCCAGCAGCTGAACTTTAAGAAATCAGGAAACTGGTGGCCTGATTAACTGTTAATATCCTCATTACCACTTTATCCTCTAAATTGTTTTAGGAAGTAGTAAGGTAGAACTTTTTATAACAATTCCTGCAGTGATACACATTAACTTTCACAGTTCAGAGAGTTCTGCTGAAGGAAGTACCTGAGCTTCCTCAAAGTGTCCATAAGGAACAAATACTCTTACAGATTTCAGGGCATTTGTACCTTTCCTTTGGCAGCTGAAGCATTGCCACACCAATAGCTTTGGAGTTTCACTACCTAAAAAAAAAAGTCTTTCCAAAATCAGTCATTTTTGGTTGAAGGAGAAGAAAAAAGTTTGTACTGTTGACACTGTTCTCAGAAGGCGTCCATTACTCTTTTGTCTCTTACTGTCTTAGAACAAGATAATTAGAAAAATTACTGTAAATGGTACAAAAGGTAAATGCACCCATTTAATTGCTATTGAGCTGAAATAAAGCCTCTACCAATTCTAGAGAATACACAGCTAATTGTCCAACTAGGAAATTTTGCTTCACACAGAAAAATAAAATTCCTATCAATAGATCCACACCCTTCTTTAATAACTCTGAAAGATGATACAGAGATGCTGACTTGAACAACTGTCTAAAAAAGAATAATAATTTTTAAGTGGTTGTTTTGAAACATGTTGCTCCTAGCTTTGAAGTGCACTCACTGATGCAGACAGTTATAACTCTAAGTCCAGCAATGCTATTTAAACCCTTATTCTACTCTATTCAAATTCAGTTGAGGAAAGTGTATCACTTTCAGGTTTGTTTTTTTTGTTATTATTTCTTCTAGGACGACCTCCTCTAAATTAGAGAAGTCCTAGAGAAATTCTCTAAATTTTCAAGAGGTTCTAAAATTGCTCAATGAAGTGAGAAGGACTTTAGTTATATTTTGGCTCCTATTTTACATTCACTTTTAAATTTTGAGATCCTATTACTTCATGGAACAAGTAATAATTACAAAATAGATAGATTTGCTTCTCATTTAAACCAACCAAGCAATTAAACTTTGCTGACTCTGATGGGACTTCTGATTTTTGGAAACAACCATCAAGAAGTTCACACTCATCAATGTTATGAAGGATTAATATCAACTTTTCTATAAAACATGACCAACCTATTCCAGATAAGCATCCCACCAAAAGAACTAGGAGGTAAATGCTTTATAAGCTTGAGTCACAGTTTGAGATACTGTAAACCTATGACACTGTAATAAAAGGAGAAGAAAGTTCCTCTTCAAAGAAATTGAATCTCTTTTATCTCTCTGAAAAAACCAATTCAGATGTTTGGAAGAAAACTAAGACAAAAGTAAATTATTATTATTATTTCACAATATACTCCACCCCAAAAAATTATTCTGGAAAAGACGTATGAATCAACTTTTGTTTAGAGCTTGAAATTTGAAGACCAGTTGCTTATTTAATTAAAAAATTCCAGCTGAAAGGACTGTTCAGCATGTTATAAAATTTTCTCAAAACACTATACTGTTTTTTGAGTCATCTCTGAGTTCTGCAGAAATAATAAATCCTCTTCTCTTTTTCCTTGCCACAGCTGCAAGAAAAAAAATGAACTTTATCTCCCAGGATTTTTCCATTTATATGTCTAGGGCTCATGATCCACTGGCTTCCTCGGCTCTCAAAAGAGGAATTATTGCAGCCTACATTCAGCTGGCACTGGATTGCAGACACGATTAACAAAGTCTGGTGGCAGAATAATCATGTGCTGAGTGCTGGGAATTACAGCTGATAGCATCTATTCATCCCACAGAGAACACATACAGAATCACCTTCAGTGACTATGAAAAACTGATTCAGACCTCAAATCAGGATGTCAGTAATCCGTATTATCACACTGACAAATTGTGTAATGATCTTGAAACAACTTCCTTTTTCTTCAGATTCACCTCCCTTTATTTTGCCACAGTACTTTCTTTTAGCTAGAAACCTCCCACCAGTTATTCCAGTTGCCTAACCAGAGCAACGACCTGAAGCCTGACACAGGACTTGCTCAGTAGATATTTTCAATCTGTCAAGTTTTTATGGCCCAGAAATTTCTTCAGCCATCAGTTATCAAATACAAGGTCTTTTTTCCTGTTGTAAGTACACCCAAAGAGTCCTACTCATATATCACTCTTAGTGCTATATGGCAGAGTTGCAAACTGATTTTTAGTGCATATTCCTTGCACAATGTTTCGCAATGCTTAACATCAGCCTCCATATTTGACCAAATTGTGTTTTTTCTCTGCAAATTGTAACAGAAGTTTTTTCATCTTGTTTAGATGTTATAAGGAACAGATGGTAAATAAGGAGGTGACAAAATAATCTGGTCCATAAATTCAGAGCAAAAACAAAAGGCCAGAAATTAACCATCTTTTTGGTAGTTTATAACTAGCTTTGTTTTAGAAACCCTTTAACATTTTTTATGTCAAGTAGTAGATAAATGTAGCAACTTTGTCAGTATTGAAGATACTATAGTATTAGAGATGCAATCTAGCTTCAGCGCAGCTATGCCAGATGTGATCAAAGCTGCTTGGCACTTGCCTCTAGTCAACAGCTAAGGTTTCATTGTGCAACATTAAAAGCAATGAATTAAAAGAGTTTGACAGTTTTTATAGTACTCTTTCTACTGTGCTGAACTTTTTGTATAAGTACAGTTGGCAATCCACTCATAATGTTCACATTTGTATCTGACAGAGAAGCAGAATAATTTAAGAGCTAGCAGCCATTTTCATCAGGAGCTACTCTAACAAGTGCCATGGCGTGAACATGGGACACTGAAGTCATTGGAAATCCCTGGGATCTTTATGTTCCATGATAACTCAAACAGCTATGTTGGAGTTGCAAGTCGTGCCCCTTGTTTGAACTTCTTAAAGTTTTTAAGAAATCTGAATTATGTAAAGCACCTGCTTTGGTGTCCTACTGCTGCTGCTTTTTGCAACTGGATACCTCTGATTTGACACCAGATTTGCAGAAGTCATCACACTTATGTGTATGACCAGCTAAGAACACCAAGGAATGCTCACAGGAAAGCAATAAAAGGCTTAAAATAGACAAATATATGAACAGCCAAGTTAATACAGTTGTGTAAGCAGCACAGTCTTAAAACATGATCTAAAAGCTTGCTATCGTGTCTGCAATATTTCTACACAGTAAATACATATACACAACATAGCACTGAAGTGTCAAACTTGAAGGTGCTGTGTAAGGATGTATAAACACAGCCTCATTTGAACCCCAATAGCCTTCTACCTGATTTACACCTTATAAAGAAACACAATCTGATAAACTCTCACATTAAATGCCAAAGATGATGTAAGATACTAACGCAGTGGAGGACACTTTAAAACAGACTTTTTGGGGCCCCTTCAAAATCTAAACAGTGCTAGTTTAGACACATAAAATAAATATGTTTATGATAGAGGATTTATTGCACAAAGGGGCCCTGCATTGTGTCTATCATAATTAATACTGCTTCTGTGTTTGGTCATTTGGTGCAGAATGTTATACTGACACAGTGAAAGTACTGAGATATCTCTGTAGTATTGCATTGCTCTTTACATTCTACTACTCATTTTAGGCTAATTCATTCTTAAGACTGTGCTCAGAAAATTATTTAAACCTACTCATTTTTAATGAGTACAATACCATGTAACATCAATGGAGAGTGGGGATTCCCCCCGTTCATCATGAGCAATTCTTGCTTTCTCTCACTCTTCCTTTGCTCAGGTTCCCCCTCCTTTACCAAACACTTTTGCAGTATTTTTGTACTTCTTCAAAATGAATCAGGAATTCAAAGTGTTCAAGAGGAAGTTCTTTACATTCACCTCTGAGATTTAAAGCAAAATGTACTACAGGGATCATTGCTGCCCAAATTTTCCAGTCTGAAATAGAATTATCTCAAATTATCTCAGAAAGCTCTAAAAAGACAACAATGACAGCAATGACAATAATAACAAAAAGGCAAAATCAAGCGACAAAAAAAAAAAAATAGCAGAACTGTTCTTCCATTCCCCTTCTGCTGCTGCACATGAGAGGTAAAGATGCAGATATATCTAGAAGCTTTCTGTGAAGGACTTCCACTGCACAGCCTTAAAAATCAGTGCAGTTGACTCCAGTCTAGTTCTAGCACTGGTGGTCACACAAGTGGGAGCAGCTGGGGGAGATTGTTCCTTCACATATCCCCTCCTGGCACTCTCCTTCACTCCTCTAGCTGTCTGCTGCAAGTTAATTAAATTAAATCTGGTCTGCAGCAGAGTACTGGAAGCTGCTGCATTTATGCATTGAGCAGTGTGCCCTTCCAGAGTTACTGTGAGCCTCTGTAACATATAGACAGGAATAAATACCACAAGAGAATGAGTCCCCCAAGTTAGCATTCTTGATCTATGCACCCATAGAGCAAATCACAGTTCTTCATCCCAAACATAGTACCTCATGACCTGAAAACATTATATCTGCACAGCACCATGCCAGACCTAATAAATCGTGTGTCTCAGCAGGGACCATTAACTCCTGCACAGCATTATGCTGACACTTTTAAACTCTCCATTTCTTGAGCTACTTTATGCAGCATTGGCTTAGGACTCACTGAACTACACGTCACTGTAGAATTGCACACTCTTTGTCTGATTTTAAAAAGCATTGGAAACCATTCAGTGAATCAGCATGTGTGAATAGGCTTTACCTTCTCCCGTTGGCTAACAAAGCCATTAATTAGGAATCTTCATGATTTATTTCTGCTTAAAGAACCAAAGAAGAGGAAGAAGCATTCACTCTATTTCTCATATTTTTTCCTCTCTCCTCTTTCCTGGATTATTTGCCCTCCACATTTGCGGTCTCTAGCTGTAGGATAAGAGGTAAACAACTTCTGCTGAACTCAGCCTGAAGCTGCGAGGCTCCTGTCTTAGGCTACCTTAGGTTGCCACAAGCTGTCAAGCAAGCAGGCCACAGAGCATTCAGAATGATTCTCCAGAATAATAAAGCTATTATGAAGGCTAAAGATGAGACATCACAATCACAATTACAGCAGTGTAATGAGTTTCTATCTTAACAGTCAAGCAGCTGGAATTAGCTTGTGTACTCTGCTGGCCTACTGCAAGTGGGAGGGTGATCTATACTTAGATAATTTGCATTGATACTGGACAAGGAGCACTGCACCCGATGGTCACTAACACAAATGTTCATTGACATCAGTGACACCAAGACTAGAGGAAACCTGGGCTGCTGTGATCACACACTGGTGGAGTTTGCAGTTCCAAGGGATATGGGTCAGGCAAAGAGAAAAGTTGGGAACCTGAATTTTAGAAAAGCAAAATTCCAGCTGGTCAAGGAATTGGTCAATAGGACCCCTGGTCCTATTTCTATTAGTCAATAGAAACCCCTGGTTTCTATATTTCCCCCCCGGAAACTGCCCTCAGGGACAAGGGTGTAGAACAGAACTGGTAGGACTTTTAGGATGCTTTCCATAAAGCACAAGAGCTCACGATTCCTAGGTGTAAGAAATCAGGAAAGAAAGGCACGAGAGCAGCATGGCTGAGTCAAGACCTACTGGTCAAGTAAAGGGTAAGAAGGAAAAGCACAGGCAATGGAAGCAGGGCCAGGTATTCTGGGAAGAATAGAGGCACTCTGCCTGTATTCTGCCTGGTTGTGTGGAGATGGAGTCAGGATGGCCAAGGTACAGCTGGACCTAAACTTGGCAAGAGACACAAAGAATAACGGGAAGGGCTTCTACAGGTGTGTCAGCCAGAAAAGGAAGGTCAAGGAAAGTGTACCCCCCTGATGAGCAAAACTGACAAAACTGGTAACAACAGACAAGGAGAACACCGAGGTACTCAACAACTTTTTTGCTTCAGAACAACTTTTTTGCTTCAGTCTTCACCAGCAACCTCTCTTTCCACACCACTTGAGTGAACAGACTGGAAGGAAGATGGGGGAGTAAAATCCACCCTACTGTAAGAGAAGATCAGTTTCATGACTGCCCAAAGAACCTGAATGTACATAAGCCTATGGAGCCTGATGAGATGCATCCCAGAGTCCTGAGGGAATTGGCTGATGGAGTACCCAAATCCCTCTCCATGATGTTTGAAAAATCATGGCAATCAGGCAAAGTACCAGGTGACTGAAAAAAGGGAAACATTATACCCACTTTTTAAAAGTGCAGGAGGCAGAACCCTGGGAAATACAGACCTGTCAGCTTTACTTTTGTGCCTGAGGATACCATGGAACAGTCAGGATGTGGCCCTTGTACCAATGCTGTGAATACAAATACTATCTGTATAGCCTAATAGGTTTATTACTTACCTAGAAACTTCTCTGCAAAGAAAGCCTTATTAAACCTTTAAAAACTGAGAAAGGCTGATTGCTCTCTAGTCATGCCACACCTGAGGCAGATGGCTCTCCAGACTTGCCATACCCAGGCTTGTGGTTTGGCAGAGGATATGCACAGACCTGTGCCTAACTGATTGATCCTAAGGGAGGAACATATAATCTCAGGCAAGTGAGCATTTGCTGGTCTCTCTGCTGTGACTGAAATGGCTGACACCATAATGTACAAAAATAGCTCTTTGGTGAAGAATTTGAAATGAGTATGTATATGGCTTTTCCTCCTACAAGTGGATTGTGGTTTCAGAATGAGCAAGAGACAAAACCCAACAGGAGTTACTTCACAAGGGTATACACAATAAAATCCATCAAGTACCTTTTATGGACGAATTCAATCTGTGCACTTGGATCAGCCACAGCTCTTTTCAGTATTTGTATTTCCACGTGGATTAGCAGCTGGCTCTCCTTCAGTATTTTTAAACAATCTTGAATTGCATAATTGCCATGGGACCATTCTAACTCATACTCTGGTCATTTATGAGGATTTACACTCTGGTGCACTCAGTAATTCATTAAAAACAGATAACTCCCATAGGAGACACTGCATCACTCAATACTCATGCTACTTCTGAAATATGGTATACTTAAAGAAACACACATGTTAAAAGTACTTATCTGGTCCAAGATATAATAAGGGAAATAAATAAATAAATAAATAAATAAATAAATAGTGCATATTACCTTTTAATGATTGGAAAAACTATGTTAATGTCTTCCCAAGGAAATAATTCCTATTACTTTAATTAAAAAGGAGGACTGAAGGATAATTTATATTCAGAAGGAAGGGAAAAATGCAGTTGTGTTGGCTTTTCTGCACTGCCAGTAATTCCCTTGAAAGCCTTTAAAAATAAGTGGAGAATGTATCCTGTCAATATGATAAAACAATACATAAATTTCCACAGGCTGAATCATCCTGATAAAGTATGTAAAGTTAAAACCTTATGCTCACTATATATAGTCCATTATGATTTGGGCAGTGGTACTGAAGAGGAAAACTAAAACAGAAATCAAATTACAACAATGCTTTTCTGCAAAAGTGTTTTGCTAATGTCATGAAAGGTACCCTCTACAGGTCACTTTAGACAGATTTAATTTCTAGTTAATGCATTTTTAAATTCTGCTTCATTCAAGGAGACTGAAGTTCCTTAAAAGCTTTAAAACATAATCCATTACTTAAGAAAGCAAACCAAAACCACACTTCACTATAACAGCACCCCAAGGAAGTTTAGGTGAGTTATGGCTATCTAAGCTAAGTTACAGGTTTCAATAGAAGTAATGCAATATTGCACCACATTCACATAAACTCACAAATTTTAATAATTGTAATTGTAACTCATAGTAATATTTCTCCTGACAAAAACAGCAAAAAAATCTTGTAGGAGCACAGTGACATAGTAACAAGCTGCCTCAACTCCCATGCAAGAACCACTTTCCCATTTTCAAGGAAAATACAAACCCAGACACTTGAACCTAAATGACCTAAATCTCAGAAGGGGTATTTTCAATGTGTTGGTATTTTTTCAGAGCACTTAATTGTTTAACTGCTTACTTTAACTGACCTGATTCCAAACACACAGAAAAAGGAGGAGGATGAGTCAACAGCTATATCTTGTTCACAGAGCTTTAAGAGCCACCTCAGCCTTCAAGCAATGTGACGTAATCTAGAAGCAGCAAAGAGGAGCCATTCCTGCAAAATCTGCCCATTGGTCCTTGATGGAGAGTACCTGGCTTCAGAATTGAACATGACTGCTACTCAAACTGATGTTCAAGTTCATGGGGTTTATAGAAACTATATCTAACTATTTTCAAATAAGAGTCAAACTGGATTGCATTTCCTCTTTGGAAAATAACTAAGGAATGGATTGCTCCCAACAATATAAAACAAAAATAACAGAAATGGTTTAAAAGTCACAGTAAGTTTATACTTGAACTCATTTTAATGAATATGAATCAAATGCCTGCATAATACAGTTATTTGCTCTCTTAGCCCCCCCAAAAATGCACAAGAAATATCCATGTTTCTAAGAAGAAAGATTACAGGAAACACGATACTTTAATGCAGAAAAGAAAAATCAGAGTTTCTTGCTTCACTTGAGTTACTTTATAGTATGCTATCACCTGAGAGTATGCTATCAGTATGCTATAGTATGCTATCACACTGCCTAACTTTTACCTGCAAATCTAAAAAGCATCAGGTATAGAGGTGCTCCAACACAGGCACACCCATGCATTTCATCTAACTGCCAAGGAATGCAAATGTCATGAAAATATAACTACTATTTTGCTGTGCATTTCTATATTTTCCACTTTAAAACAAATAACAATTTGTAAATGATCATCTCTGAAATAAGCATATGAAGAGGAATAGAACTAAGACCAAAAAAGGGAGACTATTTAATGTCAGAGGTTTGTCAGAGTAATGGCTAATCCTGGTTTTCTTACAATTGACCTGATTTAAGCAAGAGGTTGGACTAGATGACCTTCCGTGTTCCTTTCCAACCTGAAACTACTTATGATTTGATTTTCACTTTTCTTATTGTTACCAAACAGAGATAAAAACATTTTGTCTCTTCTTAGAAGCTGGTACAAACTTAATTGACTATTGATGATGTAACTATAGCTTCTGCTTATGTGCCTTAATTAAAATACACAGTCTAGTTGCAGGCACTCCCACTGAAATGAGCAGTATTATGTGTTTCATTTTCTTCAGGGTCTAGACTTCCTTTACAATTAGTTTTCACTGGCTGCAGTCCTTTCCGAATGTGATCAGCTAAAGGGTAGAAAAAGACCCACATTTTAATACTTGCAGCACAACATTCTCTGTACAAAGCAGATGTTGACAATCCAGACAAGCAGAATCTGCAGCTGACAAAGGCCTGTTTCCTGAACAAATGTACAAACAAGCGTGCCAGGCTCTGAGGGTTAAGCCACACTGTAAAACAGTTCTTATTTCCTGGAAAGCCTCCAAAATACATCAGACTACTACTTTGTCCTTTCTTGCTCCCACTTCTTAGGTCCTTCACAAAATCTGCAGAATGGCCATCAACTAAAATACTCACAAAAATATTTCCTCATTACTATTGTTTTCCCACCCTGAACTGTGCAATTAAGTGTTTACAAGGAACTTAGTCCTTGTAAACTAATGCTGAAGCGAGTTTTCCTTCTCTCTTTCAAAAGCTTTGAGTCATGATTTGCAAACGAAAACGATGGGTTATATTTTCAGACAGGCTAAGGACATGTCTTCTTGGTCAGAGTGGCATGCAAAAAACACATCAAGGAGGTGACACCAGGATTCTGGCAGAGTCAGTACTCAGTGCAGGTACATTTAATGCAGCTTCTACCTGTCTGGTGAGTGCAAACAAGGGCAGATTTGGTCCAATGCAACTGCAAAATTAATCCATCACAATTTTCAATCAAGAATGTGATCAACTGCCTGATCACAAAGATCATTCACTGAGTTCTGGTGTTATATTTATTTTGACAGTTTTTTATTTCACGCTTATGAGGAAAAGATTCATTGTAGGTGAAAGGAGCCTCATGAAATTCAACAAAGTGTAAAGTCCTGCATCTGGGAGGGAAGTACTCCCTGAAAAAATACAGGCTACATATGGACTGTCTGGGGAACAGGTCTCCTGGGAAGGTCCTGATGAAACTAGAGCAGCAGGTGATCACTTCCTTCAATCTGCTGACCTGTTAATAGAGCCTGACAGCAGATTAAGGGACGTGATCATCTCCCTTTATTTGACATTCATCAGACCACATCTAGAACCCCATATGCAGCTTTGGGTACTTCAGTTCAAGAAGAGAAAAATATTGATAGATTTTGGCACATCACCAACATGGTCAGGAACTGAAGTATTTACCCTGTGAAGAGAGACTAAGGATGAGAGGCTGGCCATGGGCCAGCAATGTGCACTTGCAGAACCATTAGTTTGGCATAGAGTAATAGTCAAGTTTCAGGCAGCTGGAAGAACTGCAGTCTGATGAACACTAAAATAGCAGAGAGCTGCTTTGATTCGTTATGTAACACTTAATATGAAAAATTAAATCAACCTGCAGATTCCTGGAATGTACAAACAAAAGAGGAGCAATTAATGAGGTAAACCTGAGGAACATACAAATAAGAGGTACAAATAAAATACTTGTAGTAAACAAACGGGAAAACATGAAGAGAACAAGATTTATCAGTCTATTGTACATCTCTGACTGCTGATTTCCCCATTGATTTTTTAAAAAATTCTGGTTTTCTCTCTTTTTGAACAAAAGAGGAGAAAACTCCTTATCAGGAAGAGACCAGCATGGATAGAAGGTGGCCTGAACAATCCAAGTCTCCTTTGTATAAGTCTAACCTCTCAAAGTAGAATTCACATTACAGTCAAGCCACAGGGTAACTTACATAACATTAACAGATATACAAACGTGACATTTCCATATGGTAATAACAAGTTAAATCAATAACTACTGACACTAAGAAAATATCTCTAAGTAACAAATATTAAATCAATGTTATTCTTATGTTGCTGGCTTCAGTGGGAAAGAAATTAAATCACCTTTCACTTGTATTCCAGCTTGTATTCTACAACTCTGCAGATACTGGGAAAGTGACAAATAATCCATCAAAAACTGGAGTTGTACCATAGCCATATGGCCAACTGGGTAGCACCTTAAAAATATGAAACTGAAATAGTTACTAAGAAAACATAATTTAACTCTCCTTCTACTGCAAATGCATAAAAATCTGGTTTGGAATTTTCTCTGTAGTGTAGATCATAAATAGTAACTTTAAAATATGCAGAAGTAGAAAGCATATGACAAAAGCACTTTTTTTGACCCTATTGTACCAAAAATATCCTTACTTCCTGTGCTCAGCTTAATCCATCACAATCTTCAATCATTTTAGCTGTATAATCCAATACTTATTCTCCACATTTGTGTGATTTTATGTACTGAGAACATTAGGATGAAAGGATTTATTAACAGCCTCTCAACTGACATTTACAGGGGATTATGGTTCTTCCGTCTCCCAGAAGTGCTAATCTTACAATTTTTTTCTCTTATTTCCTCAGTTTAAAAGTTCAGTTACAAAATTCCTAACATTATGAAAACATCATATTTTTAAAGACATAGAATCTCTTCCTTAGCAGCCAGAACCTGTAACCCATGTCTGTGCCTCCCACTATGTCACAGTGATCAAACAGGCAATAAAACATTTTGAGTGTCTAATGGGGCAACCTGCTAACTAAAATGTGATAAAGGAACAGGGTCTTAGACCAGCCCTGGATATAGCATAAATTAAAACATACTACAAAGCAGGAGTTGAATACAGGGCAGCCTCTGTGGCTTCCTCATCTGCAGAGATAACCAGGTCCGGGGAAGACTTACCCTAGGCATTTAAAATGCCACTAACACTCTCCCAGGAGATTCTTAGGAGAGAGGAAGGATTTTATACTCCAGGAGGTGTTTTCTATGATGGCACAGAGCAGTATTAAACACTGTATTCAGTGTGGAGAGTTCAAACCTGCAGTTTTGCATACATTTATTTTTATCTCTGAAAACAGATGCAGGGAATTCCACACCATGGGAGGAGAGGACAGTAATTGTTAGGACTTACTGGAGCCCATGAAAGAGTACTAAAATTACTACACTAAATTCGTATTTGCAGCAACAACTTGCCTGATATGTGGTGAAGAAAAGCGCAAAGATTTAATCAGAGATCTTAATACAGAGACAATATGGACACTAGGCAATAAATATCCTCACTCTTAGGAAAGCCACCATGCCTTTGAAAAGACAAATCTGAGATGTAAATCTTTAGGCAATGACCTGAATTGCTAGACAAGAAAATTTGAAACAACCTAAGAGAATAAGACATAAAAAGGTATGAATGATAGCTCCAAATTAACATAATTACATGAGCATGCTACAGCATTCTTTACTATTATGGTTCACTTAAGCATACTTCTCAAACTATTTACAAAAATTTGAATAATTTTTATCCTAACAAAATTATCAAGACTAAATCCACATTTCTACTTGCTAGGAGTTTTTATAGAAGCTGGACACTGCATCCATAAAATACCTCCCTTTATACACACTGAGTACAGAAATTACTAAATCTGTACCACATGATGATGAGTTGAAAAAATTCTGCAATTTTCTCAAATTTTCCACTACAAGCTACACTGCCTGCATTTGAAGGCAAATGAAAGGAAACAAAGAAAACACTGATGGAGATTTACTAGAACTTGACATGGGTCCTTTTTATTTCCTTTCATTTCAGCAGTAAAATATTTTCTCAGTTGATCTGATTACTAACCCCATTTGGGCTTCATAGTCTGTTAGAAGTAACTAGATCACTCAGCAGGCTGCAAGCACTAGTAGGTGTGGCTACTTTGATGTAGAGGCAGCTGACTAACATTCAAAGATATGTCACACATACCATGGCAGCCCAAATCAGCCTTCATTTTTACCTTTTCTTCCTCTTTCCTACAGAGGTGCTCATTTTGTAGGTTTCATTCCTCAGTGCCTTTGAGAAGTTTTAGGCTGCAGATTAACTGTGCTGTGTGATGCACCTCTGTACCACTGTGACTACGTGTGCATCCATGTGTGTATGAGTACAGGGAGTGGGACAGGGGAGCAAAGTACATCATAGACTGTCAACCTGGATATCAGAGAATCAACTTATATATTCTTGCAGACTGTCTTGCAGTCCTAGAGACAAAAATGAAGCTTTCAGAGATTTAACCCATATCCATAAGATAAAACTCTATGTATAACATACATACACACTGGTTGGCAGAATGTTCAAGCCAAGATAGACATCTACAATAATGCCAGAATACAAAGCAACTTATTTAAGTACCTTTTCTAAAACTGCTTCAGGTTTATCTTATTCATCATGTTATGGCTTTCCTGAGGATTCTTCAACCCTTTATTTCTTTTTTTAATTTGTCTGATTTCACAGTTGACCCAGCTAGCAGTAGGAAGTTGGACTAGAAATCTCTTGAAGTCTGTTCTTTATTTAACCCTGTGATTCCAAAAGGAATGGCATCTTGATCACCTGCTGATCACCCACCTCTCCTACAAATTTTGAAACTTGGTTAAGTAGTCAGGATACATAACTGAGAGGTTAAACTTTTCAACTTAAAACTCTCTACCAGTGATATGTCTTCAGTTGGGGTCTAAAAAAACCAAGCCCAAATTTGAAACTCAATTTCCTTTTTCACATCAGCATCACTACTTAAGTCTTACAACATCATGATAAAGAAATTTGATTTTATTTACTCAGGACAATTGCCATAGGCATTTTCATGCTGAAAATCTTGATATCTATCACTGTTCTACTTGTATCACATCTATGACAGTTTGGCCTCGCTCTGCAATATTCAAAACAAATAACATGTTCCAGCTAATAGTTCCAGCTAACAGTGCCATGTGTAATTAACTTCTCTGAATTTAAATATCCATCACACCAACACTGTGTGCCACCTGCAGAGAGGTTTAGAATCATAATCTTTCCTGCCATGTGCAGAACAAGTTATTCTTCCTCCATCAACATCGTTTCCGTGCTGAAGAGCAAACCGCAACCTGTTAGGGCTCTTCCATGAGGCACCTCTTTGAAAAACCCTCAGTGCCACAGCAGGAAAACACAGTTTCACAGTCTGCTGAAGGACTGATTACTCCCATGCTGAGTGTTTCCCTGCAGTCTTACTATACAGACTAGAACTGATGTAGTATTGCTGCTTTTTGGCCTTGGCTGACAGAACAGAGACAGAATTTGGCCTTCAAAACATGAAGTTTTTTCTGGCATGGGCTACACTCACCTCCTGGACAATGCCTCATGGCCATTTTACACCGTCTGGATTCTGCAATGGTTGGACATGGTATTGTGTCTTTTGCTGGCTTCTTCACAATTTGTCTTGTTCTCGTTTCCAGGCCCCACTTAAATCCACATGTTCTGTTATTTCTGCTGCAAGTTCCCCACTCACTCCATTGACCCACTTCACAGCCTTCTGATAAAGCAAAAGAAAACATAAGTGAGCAATTCTGATGGGTTTTTTTCTTTTTTTAACTAGAATACACTGTACATTGTAAAAAGCAATACTTGACAGTTTTACTATTAGCAGATAAAAGCTAGGAACAAAATTAAAATATCTTACAGAACCTGAATCTTTTAAGCCAGCATCAACCCAACAAAAAAAAAAAAAATCAGAATATCAAACTGTATGTTCAATATGTTATGACAGTTCCAAATATTGAAAAACTCTCCTAAAACAATGAGATTGACTTTTTTCTATATCTAATATACAGATCCTATTTGGTTGTCACCTGGGTTTGAAAACTTCAAAAGTTCACATTTCCAAGCGCTCTCCCCATCATGAAATGCAAGCAACACTCTTGAAAGAAAGAGTTAGTTCTGACACAAGTCCTGAAATCTTAGGAATTCTGAGTTGTAAATCTTCAAACAATTCTGAGTTGCAAATCTTCATACAAGGTGATTTTACAGTTAAGAGTACAGAACTTTCTGATGCACAACAGAGAGGCATTCCCAATGAGCCAGGATTTTAAAGTTTGGAAAAATGTAGTGGTATTATCAGTAAAGAAATCAATAATTTATTACTGAGTATTTCCTGATAAGAAATACTAAGCATCAGCAAAACGTAGTGCCATATTTGAATATGACCACCTGGCAAAAGAGCTACCTCAGCAGCACTGCTGTCTGGAAGACTCACCCACACATTCCATAAGCTCTTCCAAGGCTGCAAATCCAGCGGGACATCCTCGAAAGCAGCGGCCTCTGTGCGAGTAAAAGCCAGTTTTGCATTTGGTACAAAAGTCTCTGCTAAAGCAGGAGTCGCAGTTTTCTATTCTGCATCCTAAATCACAAGGATCATAAGAAAGAATGAGACAGCAAAGTTAGGATAAGACTAAAAATGAAGGGACTTATAAAACAATAAAATAGCAAAGACAGAAATGCTACAATACTGTCATCCTGAAATCCATCTGGTATATAGATGGAATTAGAGGTAACTGTGTTTACCACACTTTCCTCAGTGTCATTCTAATCCTGTTTTCTTAAATCAAGTTGTAGATAAAGCCCCTAGTTTAATTATATTTGAGTTAATTACATCTTTTTGGAGGAAATATGTTCAATATAAATTATTTTCATGCATAAGTAATTTCAATGAAACCGAGATGACACAAATTATTTTGGGAAGTATGCATGTATTATACATATTGTCTTCATCTTATAATTTATCACTGAAAATAGGATACAGTTTTTTTTCTGAGTTGACCCTATAAATAGCTGAGTGGATGCTTTCATGTAGTATATCTGATGTCTGTGTCTACACATATCCATGTGCAAAAAGCCTCAGTTTTTCTGGGTTTAATTCCTGCCTATTATTGAGACACATAATCCACAGAAAATAACCATTCTTAAATGACTAGTAGACATACACCATAACCAATAGATTAAAAAAAACCAAACAAACCCAAACAACCCAACCAAAACAACTATTGCCTTTATGAAATATTGTATTTCTCTGAAAATTTAAGAGGAATATGACCTGCAATAGATGACAGATTCAGGTGTAGGCTTTTCAGAAATATCCTATTCCATATTAAAACATGCCAACTTGAAAATGAACTAGTTACCAATGATCATATGCATACCATACATACCTACAAAAAATACCAGGGGAAAATATACCAAAGATTAAAAAGGGTAAGCTATTATATATGGAACAGCAAGGATGACTTTATAATTAATTTTTTAAAAAATCTAATCCTTCAGCTAACAATATTGAATAAATTACATTAATTGTATACTCTCTTCAGCTATCTGAAGCCACAGCAAGAAGCATTTTTTATTCATGTCATGCAACAATATAATAATAATTTTGGTAATTCTGTCATTCATTTATTCTTCATTCCTTTGTAATGGAAAAAAAAGCACAAACCATAAGGTCACTATTCTGAAATAGCAATTAGTAAATATTTCCAATCAACTCTTCAACTTTAGTCAATCTTTATGAAACAGATTTTAATATTTATTCTTGAACCTCAGCAGGCCAAAACAGGGCACCTCACAATACTTAAACAGTGTGTGTGCGAGTGTGAGTGTATGAAATTCTTTGTTAGCAGTCAGGAAAATATGAGGCTTTTTAGATCAGATTTCTTATGACATTGGACAACAAATTAGGCAGATTGACTGAAAAGAAAAATGTATATTTCAAGTGGAGGTGATCTTTGTTTGCTTAAAAGCAATGTGAGCATCAGTTTGAAGCCTTGCCCTGACAAAGATAACTTCTGCTGGCTTTGTTTAGATACAACCACACATAATCTGAATGCCACCAACTCCTGTGTCCAGCATTTTTCAAAGGGGCTTTTAAACCTTGAGTTCAGATAAGCAGCACAAGTTGGCCTTCTTGTCTAGACTCCAGTTTATAGGAAATTCCTTAGAATAATAATTTCTTTTTTCACAAGGGTTGAACCAGTCCCTAAAGAACAGGATCCTGGTCAATGTCTTCACAGTGACCCTACAAAATCACTTTCCCAGATTAATGAATTGCAAGGCAAAACCAACTAGGTGAGCTGCTCTGGAGATGTACTACAATACTTAATTGCTAATCTGGTTTGTTACACTCAAGGTGTACTGCAAGTATTTTATTAAATGCAATGCTTGAGTCAAACATCCTGCGTGTTTAAAGATTAAGAAAAAACATTTGCCTCCTGCCCACCCATCTGAGACACTTGAAAGGACATCAAGGTTTTTACAAATAATGTAGTCCTAATGCTAAGATGCAGAACAGAACATTAAAAGAAAAATCAGCATCTTGCAACCCTCCCTCACATCCAAGTGACACAACATATTTTAAACAATATTTTAACTCTTTTTTAAAAAAAACATGTTGGGAATAACATGCCAAAAGCTTTTCTCTGTGTGTGGAAGAAGGACTAAAGGAAAAACTTTCAACAGGAGTTACTGTTTGATACGATACAGACACACTCGGTGGGTGGAAGCCAGCCTCACTTTACACTGGGGATTCCCTCCATAAAACTATCTCTATTAAACGTAAGTACCTATGTGAATAACCCATTTTTAAACATTAAACAAATTAATAAATCCTCTTTCAGTTTTGATCATACTTCAAAACTCCCATCTTGTTTGTATTTTCTGCTTTACCTGCAAAGCCAGTTTCCTTTTGGCTCACAGCAGAGTCCTGGAGATAACTACCTTTTAGAAGCTTTAGCAGGTGAAGGTTGGGTGGAGTGAAGGTTGGATGAAGGTTGGGTGAAGATTTCAACCAAGACAGTTTATTTTTGTTTTTTTCCTATGAATATAAACTACTCCAAACATGAAAGAGCTGTTATTTAATCTGTATCAGATGCAATTTAGGGGGAAAATACTGAAAGAGTATTAGGAATACTGTGAGAATTCTGAAATTAAAATATTAATTCGTCAGAGTGATATTCATCATAATGCTTAGGGTTACTGAGTGCTAATCATAATGATAATTTAACTGTAGCTGAAGATAAACTAGAAGTGACAACAACCTGACTCTTCTATCATTTCACCAGTCCCCAGACTGTTCCCATGACCATGACATTCACTCCTTTGAGCTCCTGCTCCCACTCCTCTGCTGCTCACTAGAGCAGCATTGGTGCTACAGATCTAACTTCACACTGCCATCCCACAGTGTCCACTGGCACTCTGCACCGATCTGCCATGGACCAGCAGCACCTTCTGTGCTAATTCTCTCCAGAATTTTTTTGGCAATTGAACCATCTGACTGCTACAGTTGCAATTACAAGAGTCTCAAAGGATCATATGCTCTGCTATACTACTATAAGTATAGGTCAAGCAACAGCATATTAATGAAGTCTTGCTATTTTTTAACACTGTTTAAAAAATTCATTACGTTTCTTAATGCGTTGAATTAACTACAGGTGTTTAATAAATGCTCAATTTGTTTAAAAGTTTCTCTATCTTGTTTTTACTGAAGGTGAATGGAAGGGGAAATTACAATGTTGGGCCCACCTAGGAGAAAGAGGGAGAACCTAAACAAATAAGTAGTCAACCAAAGCTGAAGGGAGCTGTAATTTCTAATCTCTGAGTGGTTTCTCTTCCTAAAATTATAGAGGTTACTATGGTCACGGACTAAGTTGAAAGGTTCAATATAGTCTTGATCCATTAATCCGTCCAACCACCGAACTGACAGGTTTCATCTTACTCTTTAAATTCAGCTCTGTTCTTTTCTCATGAGATTATCTCTTGTTGGAGCAGTTCAGTTCAAAATTGTTAATTATTAAAAATTTATTGCAAAATTAACAAAGGGTAGCTTGTCTCTTGGGCATTCCTCTACAGAAGAGATTTTTTTCTAAGTTCATGTCCAAAAGGACTGCATTCTCATACTGCAGTGTTCAAGGTGGAGATCATGTCCACAGGAAATTCTACACTGATTTCTAGAGACAAGCAGTCTCAAATTTCATGATTCACTGTTACGAGGAAAACAGTCTAGAACCACTTAGCAAATTCTAGGCACACATATTGCTTACATGTAGAAAAGAAAATTAGTCCTGAAAAAAAAAATTTCCATAATTTTAGAGCTGCAGCACTTGGCTGTGGTATTTATTGTGTTTCACTTGGCACTGACCATTTTTGGCTTTTAAAATCAAGGGAACATTTTCCATAAAAATATGTTCTATAGTTTCTCTAACAAAAACAGGAAAATGTTCCAGTAAAAAAAAATGTTAAAAAGCTTTTGTGCCTATGAAGACATTATTAGGGCAGAAATTATTTCAGTTTATGTAATTCAAGGCCTATAACTCCCATAAGGATTTTAACATAACCAAAATTTTTACTATTTTTAGCTGAGATAATATTATAGGAGCAATGGAATCTGTAAAGATACCTAAGAAGAGCAAGTAGGAAGAAACCTATTCAATTTTTAAAGATGTTTATTTCAACTCAGATTCAATCAACAAAATGTCTGTGTGTCCACAACGCTTCATATGTGCAAACCAAGACCACCAAATCAAGCAAAAAACCCCCAAAGTGATGTATAAATACACTAGTTAGCAATGACACTAACATAAAAATACACAATACAAAAAAATCATCAGAGGGGAACCAGGACTGGTCCATAAATGCAACTGCATCATTATTCTCACAGGAGGAGACTGTCCAAAACATCAAGTGCTCAACACATGCCAGTATGGGTTAGACACAACTTGCATTTATGCTTTTCAAAATCAATCCTGTAATTCAGGGGAAAAGGCCACTTTCCATAAGTGGTAAAACCAAAAAAAAAAAAATTACACTGAATTCACCCTCCACCTTCTGCAATTAACTTTTCTATTTTTTCTTTTCAAGAAAGTAAATACTGCCAATACAGACTACTTTGCCTTTCTCACAAGCACAGTACAGGCTAATACAAATAAATTAATCCATTTCCTAAACCCACAAATATATTCAAAAACATTTTTACATGGGGAAGTATTTACAGCACAGTTTTGAAAGGTTTCAAGTAGGGAAGTTGTTGAATTCACAAATGTGTTATGAAAATTAAGGCCAAGACCCTAAATTACTTTACAGAATGGATGCATAAACCATATACTGTCTCATTTAATTTTTTATCAAAACTTAACCACCTGGTAGAGATTAGGCAGCACTCTGCAATATTACACAGCTGCTGGGTATACTATATCCATGGAGCTCACGCAGGGAATGGGGAGAAAGAGATGGGATAGCTTGGGACAGGTTCAAGCATGACCATAACTGCTCCTCATCCAGCCCAGACTGCCACTGAGTGACCTCATGTGAGAATATGTGTGATGTGAAAACCAGCACATGCTTTCCCACAGCTTCCCAATGACATGGTACAGCATTAGGGGAAAGGTGCCACACATTCAACAAACACTTGATTATTGCAGGAAACAAAGAAAAGCTATTTCTCACTTCAGGTTCTTATGTCAGGTAACCTGATTCTGGTTAGACTATGACAAAAACATTCTCTCCCTAAACAGGAATTGGAGGTAACAGCAATGATTAATAATCCATATGGATTGTAATACTCCACATATGAGCATATGGAAAAATCAATATGAATAGGCACAACTGCCAGACAGAGGTGACATAGTGTGAGATACCAGAGCACTCATGGATTTTAACAACTGTGCTTCTAGGCACAAACATGCTAACAGGGAATCTCGTTGCACATTAGCAGGTTGTAAATTTCCAAATAAAATGTTTCACTAAAAGTGGAAGGTTGTTTGTTTGTTTTTAATAGTGCATCTGTTTTATTAAATTAACAACACTTACATATTAAAGCATGTCTGGTGTGAGGTGTCTGGTCACCTGAAATTTGTGTGGGAACAAAAAATATGACAAGAAACCCACCCATACATTAGTGTTTATACGGACTTGTACCTACATGTTAAATTCATTCTGAATCCATTTTATTTTCATATAGTGGGAATTTGTTTCTTAAAACTAGGAGCATCTGCATGAATCATATTTTTTCCATAAATTACCTTTCTAATTAAACTAATAATAATAACATCACAATAAAAAACAGGTCAATTCATCAACTAGTTAATCTGCTGAATGTTATATACCTCAGAATGAGCTGGGACCTTCTTTAGCAAAGAAGTTTTAAGATGATCTTGAGACATCCGTGAAAATACAACTCTGTTTCACAACATATCATCTTAAAAACTAAGCATAAATTATGGACTTCCGACAAAAGTGTTCAAAAGGGTTCAAAAAGTAACTCACTTGAGCATCTGTTCATGTCTGGCGTCCGCAGTCCGTAGTAGCCCGAGGGGCAGGAATGCAGGCATTCACCGTACTGCCTCATCCCTTCCCTCCGCAGGAAGAAGAACAACTTGTGTTGGCATCTGATGCACCCATTATCCTTAGAACAAGACAAGCAACCTTTGCAAATTGGATTTGGTCCATAGTTAGCTGCAAAATAAGAAGATAAATTACACTTTAAGGTCATTTGAAAATGATTTTGGCTGGTGGTCCTCTATCCTCTAAAGCATTACTCATCTTTTGCATGACTACAAAAAGTTTTGAAAGGAGGGTTCTGAAATTGCACTCGCTTTCAAACATCTGCACTGGCACTGAATAAAAAGAAATGCAATCTCTACATTTTTAATTGTATGTAGGGCAGTTTAATGATTTTACACACATTTAAAACACAGGCACAGGCAAGCAGAGACCGAGCTTTATAAAGCTCACAGTATAAATAAAAATGCAATGCTGGACTCTAGTTTGAAGGTGGGGACATAAGCAAACAACAGCAACAAAATATAAGAATTTCAGCACTCTGATATATGCACACGGAATGATATGCCCATGGAAATTGAGCAATATCACTAATGTAATTTCTGATTTGTGAAGCGAGCAATATTCAGAGTACAGAAGCCTCTGCACAACAGGTACAGCACTAGCAATGTGTGCTGTCTCCTCACTCTCAGAGTCCTAGAACAGCTGTCTTCTTGCAGACTTTTCTTGATTGGATATCAAGACAAATTTTTCAAAAAAAGAGAAGCATTTTTAAGAGCCTTCTTCTACAAATTTTTACCCAAAATGGGCTGAAAATCATATGCACAGACATTACCAAAAGGAGCACATTTAGTGCAAGTTACAATTTTACGTCACCAGCTGCTGTGCACTGAAGTCTATGCTCTGATTTTGTTGGACTATTTTCTTTTTTTCTTTTAAATTACTTGGTTGATAACGACAACACAAACTTCAGCCACATCACTCTTTGTTCTTACAAGCTTTTATTATCCTGCCTCTCTGCAGAGATGCAGAACACTTCTTTGTCCCCATGGGCTGTCAAGTCCTTCTCAGGTGCTGGGTCAGCACAGTAGGTTAGCAGAGGGAGGATGACTCAACATTCCTGAAACCAGCATAACTTCGCAAGTCTGTTTTAAATATTAAATTGGCTACAGGACTTCACAGAAAATTGCCAGTTCAAACCTGGTTTACTGAAGACAAAAGAAAAATATTATGCAACAAACGAAAGTGTCTTTAGGATCTCAAGAGGTTTTTAATAGAGGCCACCCAGGGAGCAGCTCACCAAAAGGGCCTATGCTTAATTGTTAATTTTTTAAATATTTAAAATTATTCACACCCTTCCATAATGATCTAGCAGTTTTACCTTGTATGGCTGGATAATTGAGGTTGTTCAACTGATTACTTCACCAGCAGAGTCAGGGAAAAAAACAAGGAAAAGCCCACCACCCTCTGGAACCAGTAGCTGATAAGCTTTACTCTCACCTTCACACATCTGCACACCACATTCCAATTCCCTCTTTGCTCCCATCCTCCCCACAGGACTCACAAAGTTCAGCCTGACAGCATTCAACTCCGATCTCCTACAAACAACCCTAGTGGGTGGCAGGCAGAACAAGAAGAGAAGCAATCTGGTGTGAAACAGCTCAGTCAGTGGGACACTTTCTGAGTGTTGGAGTCCTCTGGTACCAGTCTCACTAGGTGAGATCCTCTTGACAGGAAAAGAATCCTTACCCTTCATGGTATATGGATGATTCTTCAGCACTCTGTTAACCCTTTTCCAATGAGACACTCTAACAGACCAACTGCCTTACACTCCTGAAACAGTTCCCATCTCCTCTTGCCTAAAAGACTTGAGATACAACTTTTCCTACATCTCATCTTGTAACTATTTTCATTCCCAACCCACTTCTTCAAAGACATACAAGAAGACAAACAAACAAACGATGAACCAGGCATGGATGCATCCTTCCTCTCACTGTTGACAGGGATTGCCTTACTGTAACCACATCAAATATATGTGACCATGTATACCAAAGCAACTATTGCTTAACACATGGTGGGCAAGCCTGTAGACTTCTGACTTCTCTTTTAGTCTCCCTGGATGTCATGCTCAGTAAATCTTTACCTCCAGCTTATTCAAGGTTCCTCAGAGAAACCTGTATTATAACAAGAGTTATAAAGAGCAAAGCAAAACTAAGGATGCAAGATGCCTGAACTTATTCACTATTCAGAGTGTTTTTTGGAACTCAAAACAGCTGAAATCATGTACATGATTTTGACTTAGGGCCAGACCAATTGCTGAACAGCATGAATATAGCTAAAGGNAGTGGGAGTCTGTGACAGATCTCCTAGCCAGGAGAAAGGGGCAGATAAAATATCCTCTAAGTAGCTGTGAGAAGTTTAACAATTACTCACCCTTGTTTTCATGGGGAGCTTCAGCTTATCAGATGTCTGTTCGAAACACAGCACAGCAAAGAGGAAAGATGGAACGTGGGGGCATGTAACTTCCTGACTGGGCTAGTGAGGGAGCAAACTAGGGAATATAACTGCTGGACCTGTTGCTGGGGAA
>VXBB01002385.1:198771-243428 GCA_013399915.1 Illadopsis cleaveri
AGGCCTCATGAAAGGGCTTTAAAGAGATTTGAAGGGAGAAAAGGATAAAACAAGGCTCACTGAAGTCTGAGAGCAGTATACCAATGCCTCAGGGACAGAGTACTAGCAAGGTCTGTCAGCCTGCTGTCACAGTGGACGTTGCGGTGTTTTGGGCCTCTAGAGCTTAGTGATGGTGAGGATAGGGTTGAGTGTTTGTGAGGAAGAATTGGGAGAAGGCCAACAATGCAGGTATCACGGTGGGAGTCTGTGATAGCAAAGAGGAAAGATGGAACGTGGGGGCATGTAACTTCCTGACTGGGCTAGTGAGGGAGCAAACAAGGGAATGTAACTGCTGGACCTGTTGCTGGGGAATGGAGAAGGACTTGTGGGGGATGTGATGGTTGGAGGTCACTATGTTTATCTTGGGCATAGCGTCACCAAATGGCAAGTTTTTGGTTCTTGGTGAAGTAAGGAAGGGGGTCACCAAAACCCCTGCCTTGGGGGAACAGAAGGCTAAAAAGTCTTCAAGAAGGAAATCCTAAAGACACAGGAGCAGGATGGTGCCACATGCCGAAAGATGATTCAGGGTGAAAGAAGACTATCTGAACAGAGAGTTTTGGCAGGAACTTGGGGAAAAAAAGCAGAGTTTATAACCTTTGGAAGAAGGGGCAGACAATTCAGGAGGACTCCAAGGATATCATGAAGTTCTGCAGGGAAAAACCTACAAGGGCTAAAGCCCAATAAGAACTTCATCTGCTACTTCCATAAACAACAGTAACAATATTTCTATAAATACATTCACAACAGCAAGAGTGCTAAGGAGAATCTCCATTCCTTATTGAATGTGGGCAGAAACACAGTGACAAAGGAGATGGAAAAAGCTGAGGTACATAATGTCTTCTTTNACACAGGAGCAGGATGGTGCCAAATGCCGAAAGATGATTCAGGGTGAAAGAAGACTATCTGAACAGAGAGTTTTGGCAGGAACTTGGGGAAAAAAAGCAGAGTTTATAACCTTTGGAAGAAGGGGCAGACAATTCAGGAGGACTCCAAGGATATCATGAAGTTCTGCAGGGAAAAACCTACAAGGGCTAAAGCCCAATAAGAACTTCATCTGCTACTTCCATAAACAACAGTAACAATATTTCTATAAATACATTCACAACAGCAGGAGTGCTAAGGAGAATCTCCATTCCTTATTGAATGTGGGCGGAAACACAGTGACAAAGGATATGGAAAAGGCTGAGGTACATAATGTCTTCTTTTCTTCAGTCCGTAACACTAAAAAGACTAGTCTTTTTCTGGTACCCAGCTTCCTGAGCTGACAGGCAGGGACAGAGAGCAGAATGAAGCCTTCATAATCCACGGGAAAATGGTCAGCAACACCACTTAGACCCATACAATTTAATGTGGATGAAATCCACATTAAGGATAATTAAGGATACTGGAGAGCTGGTGGAGGATCATTTACTGGTCAACCAGGGAAGTCCCAGCTGAATGGATGTTGGCCAATGTGACACCCATGTAGAAGATGAGTCAGAAAGAGAATACGGGAACTACAGGCCCATCAGTCTGACCTCAGTGCTGGGGAAGGTCATGGAGCAAATCATCTTAAGTACCATCATGCAGCACACACAGGACAAGCATGTTATCAGGCCCAGTCAGCATGAAAGGGAGGTCCTGCCTGACTGACCTCATCTTCCTCATTGGCAAGATGATCCACATAATAGATGAAGGAAAGGCTGTGGATATTTCTACATGGACTTTAGTAAAGCCTTAGACACTATTTCCCTCAGCATTGTCCTGGAGAAACTGGCTGCCCATGACTTGGATGGGAGCACTCTTCATTCAGCAAAAAACCAGGCTGGATGACCAGGCTTAGAGAGTGGTGGTAAACAGAGCTGGCAGCTGGTCACCAGTGGTGCTCTCCAGGGCTGAGTACTGGGGCCAGTCCTGTTTAATGTCTTTATCTGGATGAGGGGACTGAGGGGACCCTCTGTCAGTTTGCAGATGACATAAGTTGGGCAGGAGTGTTGACCTGCTGGAGAGTAGGAAGGCTCTGCAGAGGGATCTGGATCTATGGACAAAGGCTGAGAGTGTAAGTTTCAGAAAGGTCAAGTGCTGGGTCCTGCACTTGGGCCACAACAGCCCCATGCAATGCTACAAGCTGGGGAAAGAGTGGCTGGAAAGCTGCCCAGTGACTGAACATGAGCCAGCGTGTGCCCAGGTGGCCAAGAAGGCCAGTGACATCCTGGCCTGTGTCACAAATAGTGTGGCCAGCAGGACCAGGACAGTGATTGTACCTCTGTACTGGGCACTAGTGAGGGCACACCTCAAAACCTGTGTTGGGTTTTGGGCCCCTCATTACAATAAAGACACTGAGGTGCCGGAGCATGTACAGAGAAGGGCTATGTTGCTGGTGAAGGGTCTGGAGCACAAGTCCTATGAGGAGCTGCCAAGGGAGCTGGGGTTCTTTAGCCTGGAGAAAAGGAGGATCAGGGAGTACATCAGTCTCTACAAATACCTGAAAGAAAGTTCTAGTAAGGTGGAGTTCAGTCATTTCTCCCAAGTAACAAGCAATAGGATGAGAGAAAACAGTCTCAAGTTGTGCCAGGGAGGTTTAGACTGGATATTAGGAAAACTTTTTCCGTGGAAAGGGTTTTCAAGCCTTGGAAAGGGTTCCCCAAGTCTTTACCAACTTAAACAATTCTATGATCTTGTGGAGCAAGAATTAGGCTCTGGAGCAGGCCATCATGTAGGTTTCTTTCCCATCTTCTCTCATGGATGTTCACAAAAACTCTGATTTCTTGGCCACAAAATGTGTCTGAGTTTGACTCTACTGTCCAACTTTCCTTTGTTACTGCCACATGTTACTCTTTCCAAGCACCTTTTCTGTCCATTTCTGGTAAGAAGTCTTTATTGATAACCCTTTGTTTCTGCAGGCAAATTTAATTATTCTGACTCCTCTGGGCTTCAGCTCCACAGAAAAGGAGCTAAAAGGATAAAATGATCTTCCATTATCCTATGCTATTATTTGTTCAGGAAATGGATGGCACATCTTTCACAGCTTAAGGTCAACTCAAGATATATTTAAGAGTTCAGCAATATATTAATTCTGTAAATTGTATAGTTTCCCAACCCATGATATCTGGACCCTCCTCCTTCTTCACCTCCTGAGCAGGCTTAAAAAATTATTTTTTTTATTTCTATAGATGCATTTTTTTACCTTCTTATAGGAATTCTGTGAGATTCAAAATTTGCAAACTGCTCTGAAATCCTCAGACATATGGCATTTAGTGTTACTTAGATGAACAATTATTTAACTCGCACTGAATTTGGACAGTGTTCAAATGCATCACTTAATGGTCACATATTGATGAATTTCCCTAGCTTTGGTGTCCTAGCTTTTTTCTTTCTTTAGCACACTAAGAAATTAAAAATCACTGAAGAATTACAATGGTAAGGGGACGGTAATATGATTTGCATGTAGCATTACAAACAGAAAATTTTGTGAAAGAATCTGAAAACTTCCCTCTGTGCTGCTTAGGCATTAAACTGAATAATTTCCAAGTAATTTGCATATAGTAAGTTACTGTAAAGTGTGTACCACTGAATTGATCTTCTTCCACATTGTTGTTGCTTGTTTTCTTTTCAGAGCTTCATGGGAAGCTCTGAATTCTGCAACCTTTCCATTATTTCAATTTCTCCCAGAGCTAGGGAAAATTGTGGTTTGATCTACTAACAAATTGCTTGGACAATGGACATATACATTAATAAATCAAATACCATAAGAGTGGTTTTGGGGTCACATAAGGATGCCATCTTGAAGATACCCACTTAACTGTGTCTCTTTTGGCCCTAAATACATAGGCCATAATTAAATCTTACAAAATCCTCCCTTGCCTCAAATTCTTCCCTTCCCATCTCAGTTTCTTAACACAGCAAATTGGATGTATTGTTATCACATACAGCTTCTCCAGTTCGCAAATAATTTCTCTGTGAACAGAAACATCTATACACTTCCTTTTTTATTTCCTCATAACTTCTTTTCCCCCCCTCTATATTTGTTTGCAAGAAAAAATAACAACCTTATAAAACATGGTCTATCACATTCCAGATTACTGACTACATCACATGCAATGTAAAACATCACTCTACTCATCCTTATTTCAACCCTGCCTGGAACACCCTCATCTCGGTGTGCCAGGCAGGCAGGTCTCCTCCAGCCAAATCCCTCATGGAGACTTGCTCGTTTCACAAGGCCCACAAATGTTAACCAGTGTCAGAGTGCTGCTGTCATCACATGACAATACTGAAAATGCACACATGCTGTAAGTTAGCACCATCCTCTGGCTCTCAAAGCACACGATTGCCCTGGTTCTCCATTAAGACTATAAGGTCCTTGCAGCAGGAGTAATGTTTTGTACAGCCACTTAAGTATGTACACAGGTGTGAACACTGCATATAAACAGAGACACACACCTCAATACAGCTAACACATTTTCAATTTCTTCTGCTTCTACAACTATAGTCCAGAGGATGTCTACAGTTAAAGAAAAAGCATTTACAGACTTGATTCCCCATGCCTTTATTTTAAATCCGGTATTAAATTTGCCAAGTTTCAAAAGGTTACTTGAGAACACAGACTAGTACCCAAACACTGAATGAAACACTTCTGAACCCTAAGGGTGTTCAAAGTTTCATGGTTTGGATCCATATCAAGTAAAATCAAATGTCAGCTAATTACTTTAACTCTTGTCTAGATCAAATGTATTTAAGCCACATTGCTGAAGCAGTTTTAAGTGAGTTGTTATGACTATTTAAAATCACAAGAGAATCAAAATGAGTCTAGCCTGTTCCCCACAAGAATACAAATTGTTCTGTAAGCAAGAGAACTTAGAGCATTTGATTTTCTGTGATATTACTGTCCTGCAGCCCACACTACAACTGCTTCTAATTTGTGTCTTTCTTACATATCCATTTGTTGGGTGCCACAAAGCTCTTTTGAACCTGGTGTTTCAGCTCACCACAAAAACCTGGTATTTCTATGCTTCTGTAAAAACCAGGCTGAAATAGGCAAATGAATCCAAAACCAGTTGAAGAAAGAGATCTTGGCAGAGAAACAAGCAGTAAAGTCATTCCCTAATAAGCATTTCTATAGAGAGTCAGGCTAACATGCTCACTGTGTCCCTAATGGCACTTGCTATCTGGTCACTGCATCTCTCTTTGGCAGTCTTTGGTCTTTTGAGCTCTCTGAAGTCAGAAACAGCTTGGTGATACAATGGTCACCTTAATGACACTCTCACCCTAACTGGGATTGCAGCCACAGGAATGCTGGTAACTGGGTTTTAGTACAGATCTAGCAGAAATGTCTCCAAGACACTTACCACTGTAACCATGAGATGTGCAAATGGGACTCAGTGGAGGTGAGGAACTAAAAGACCACTACAAGCTGCACGTACTGCAAAACAGTAGATTTCATAATCCTGAATTCAATTAATGCTTTGAAGATATCCCATACATATCCCAATTAAATACACCTGTGCTTGGCTTATGTCTTCAGGGGCACCAAGGAATTGAACAAAAAAATAGAGCCCTATAGATAAACCAATAGGACATAGTATACCAAGGCACTAAGACTGTAACACTGCAAGTTAACAGCTGAAAAACATCTGACTGGCTATGAACAGAAGCTGGCCAAGAAAAACACCTATTTTTCATCAGAACTTTTTAAAAGCAAAAGTAAGTTTTAGGCAGAAAACTTCAACTAGGAAAAAAAAAAACTAGTTTTTTTCTAGTAATTATCTTCAAGAGAATTTAAAAATTCAAGGTCAAAGGGGATTTTTATGAAAAATTAGGCCAATGCCCCGTACAAAGAAGCCACAGAACTTTTGCTTTACAGAAACATATCATTTAAGAAACCATTCAATCTTAATTTTTAAATTGTCAGTGGTAAGGAAACCACCACAACCTTTGTTAAGATATCATAGGGGCTAATCAGTCACACTATTGAAAATGTGCAGTGGAATTTTGAACTTCAAGGACCAACCACTGGACCTTTTTATATCTTTGCCTGCCAGTTTGTTAACAGTTTTTCAACTTTTTTTTTCCCAATGCAGACCCTCTGATCAGGTCAAGTCTTAGCTTTCTCATGGGTAAGATAAACAGAGCAAGATTCCAGAATGTCTCACCACAAGGCAAAGTAACCAGTACTCTGATCAATCCCTTGCAATTTTATCAACAGCCTTATGGATACTAAAAAAAAAGCTCAGCATTGGAAAAACAACTGTACCGATACCAAATAAAGAAGTGACACAACTTCTTTACTTTTCCTAGATTTTACTCTCCTGAAACATTCATGTGTGATGTATATTTTTTTGACCATGAAGATATCATTTCCAAAGTACCATGTTGCTCTGGGTAGGACGCAGGATTTTTTTTTTGTTTCATAGGAGGTCACTCAGTGTTCCTTCTCAGGGCACCAGGACACCTTCTCAGGCCTACAACACTCAGATCATTTTCTCTAAAGTTTTCCACAACTGAGAAAACACACCTTCCTCACTCTTCCCCTGGAAAGAGATTAACTTTAGGGTAGCATTTTACTTCAATGAGTTTGGTATAAATCTCATCAAATTTTGCTTGTAAGCGAACAATTTTGCCTGGTTATTATTCCTTCACTTCCTTTGGAGGTCTTCACTATATTTTCAATATCACAATTTTATGCTTACACTACTCTCACTTATCAGCTCATTTCATTATCTCATTATTGATATGATGTCCTTCTGGTTATTCTAGTGTAGCCCTCCAAGAGACTTGTCTTCATTCCATCCATACTCAAAAGACAGTAGCAATTTATTCCACTTCCAGACCAAAACATTTTACTGTTGCTACACAGCTATCCAGCTGAATACTTTCAGAATTTTCTGTATAGTTTTCCCCACCACCATGACATAGATTATCACTATGAGGATCAATTTGATATTATTCTCCTTCAGCACCCTAGCAAGTCTCAAGAAATCACATGTTGAGATATTTTGCCATATTTAGTGACTCTAGGCATTAGCACCATTGCATATCAGGTTCAGAAGTCTACTTTACCAATAAAATGACATGCATGTTGGTTTCAGGATGCTTGGTTACTTAGATGTTTTGAGAAAACTACTGATTTTCTTTCCAGCTGGGATGAACTGCTACTAACAGAGGTATCTCAGCCATCTTTTTTCATTTGACCATCTGGAACTTTTAAAGGTATCTCTCACAGTTCACTTTCTGGATACCTACTGCCATCTGGAAACATTTAACTCCTCTTGTCCTCTTCTGTCCACTGCTCATAGTCTACCAATACTCACTTGCCTCAACACTACTGAATGCTGCTTCCTTCTTATACTTGGGATGTGAATTCTCTTCCACAATTTCTCTCTGTTTAGTTCCTAGACATTTCCCTTCCCCTGAAAATGGAGCAGCCTGGCTGCTCAGACCTCTTGCATTTCCCCAGTTTTCACTGCTAATGGTACTTGTCTTTCCAGTATGGAAATCCAGAGCTGTCATCAATTTACATTTTATCCATAGGAAGTTCATTCTGTCTACAGGATGGAAAAAAAAATACAGAACATCCGTTGCAGGTCATAAACACTCCCCCAGCACCTGCCTTTCCAAAAACAACTACAGAAATAGAGAGAGGAAAGTGTCATACTCCCTGTTGCAATGTCCTAGGAAATGTTAGCTTTTATCGATATTTTCTGTTCACAGATTCACCAGTTTTATTCTAGGTCTTCCTGTTCTAACTGAGAGTAATTGAACACACTTGAAACACTGGTGATAAAAGGTCCAAGTATCACAACCACAGAGTATACTCAGAGACCAAAAAAAAAAAAAAANATGGAAACAGGACAGCTAAAGAGTCTGTCCAGAAAAAAAAAAAACAACAAAACAACAAAACACCACAACAACCAAGCCTTACCAACCAACTGGTTCACAAATACCACTCACAGGTCATTTCTTTTGAAGCCTCGTTCCCCACCCACTCCCCACCAACTCCTCATTTTGGTATTTGAAAGTCTTACATGATGCACATTCATGCGTATGTTGCCAATCTCATTTCTGAATTTTAATTTATAGGCCAACCCATTTCAGATACAGTAAGAAATTGCATTACTTCAACAAATGAACCAGCCACTTCTTTTAATCAACTGAAGTTGCTGATTTATAAAGTGGCTGCTTCAGTTTTCATCATGCTGGGAAGAGTCCTTCCAAGATGACCTCTGTTTCATCTCCTTATGAGTTGATAGACTGACACTTTTTTAGAAATCCTATAGGTCTAACAGTGCTCAAACATGGACAATATCTGCCACTTGTGTACTATTTGCACAGCTCTGGGCAGTTTTGTCTACTCCAAATCTCAAAAGTCTTTTTTCTTATCTGGCATCTTCAGTCTCCATAAAAATATTCATGATATAAGCTTTGCATAAACTCCCATTGGGTTTTAGGATACTTTATAAGTCCCAGATAATGTGATGAAATGTCAGTAGCTTCATGTATAGTAACCTCAAGAAATTCCAATCGTAAAACTCGAGGACTTTTAACATGCAGTATTTTTGAAGGATAACTTGTCTCTCAAATGGTCTTATTTAGATTTTACATTAATTACACTTCCTTTTTACATGTCTAGGGAGTAAAATGTAGAAATCCCCCAAACCACTCCTCAAAAAGTGTTCTTCCTCAAACCCCAGCAATTCAGACAGGGAGGAAGAGCACCTCAATCATTGACTTTGGCCACAGCACATCTTACTTATATCTGATGAAGACTGCACAAATCAAGTGATGGGACAGAGGCCAGACAGCCTACCCCTCAGATCTACCCCTATGTTCAGCTCTCTCTGAAATGCCCTTCATGCAATGACGGAGCTCTTTTGTCTTAGTGGAAAGAGGGCTGGGGGTAAAATAAGCAGAAACTGAGAAGTTATAGTCACATCCTAATATAAGTTGTAACACTGTGGAAATTACAGAGTAAAATACAGCTGCTGCTCCCTGGCTGGAATGCTCCACAATGACTCCCTATACACATGATCTGCAACCAAGAGGGATGGAACAAGGGTGGAAAGGAGTGGAGACACCATTGCCAGGCTCTGTAGAAATCCTTGCAGGGAGGGGAACTTGATGGTACTTTGCAGCCGATAAACTACACTGCACCTGTCAGCCAGGGGAGATAGGAGAAGGTGTCCAGCTGCTGAGTCAGCAAGTGGGGTGGTAAAATGCTCTCCTTGGACAAACTCAGTTCATTGTAACCTAATTATAATATTAATCTCCATCCAAAGTTACCCGACTCCAAGATATGACCACCCCTCACTAAACATGTGCTCTGTAGTTTTTTTATTGTATTTTTAAAAGTAAAGCAAGATAATTTTACACCACTCAGTAACACAGGTATGTATGACTAGAGCTACTCAAGCTCCACCTAAACATAAAGAAATAGTAAGTTGAGAATGGGGACATGTCAGGGAAGACTCTGTTATAACTGCTGGGACCAGTCAATGGGCTGAACCTGCCTTCCCCCCCACAGGGGGGTAAGAACCATACTCTATGCACACTGAACACTTTTATTGAGGATTAGCAATATTGCTTTGAATACATTTTTGCAGTCTGATACTATCACTGGCAATCCTCAAATCTTAATCTGTCACAATTTCATATTAATAAATAATGTTATTCTGTAAACTGTTGAATCTTTCACGGGCACAAGCAGTCACCAGCAGCAGAAAACATCCTCAAATAAAGTGGAAAGACCCACTGAGGGGCCTCCTTTATGCAGTTGGTGTGTGCTCCTGCCTAAGTCAATCAAACCACCTTCTGATCCAGGACTGTTCAGTGAAGAGTCCTCGTACTGGGACACTGACAGACTGGTTGGGTCTCAGCCTTCCTGTGACACTGACAGACAAATAAAATACTAAGGGCTGAGGAAATCTCCCCACACTAAGGGTTGAGGAAATCTCTTTTCATGTGACAGTGGCCCAGCAGGCTGGTTTCAATGAAGGGACAGCTACAGCTTCCCTCCATCAGGCCACCACGCAGTAACTCACCAGTCTCAGCCCCGCTGCAGACAGCCTGTGTCTGACAGGAGTGTGTCCACTGAAGAGCCCAGCTGGTCAGGCAGGGAGCCTGCACAGAGCTGACCCTCAACCATCTACAGCAGAAATTGTGGCCTCTGGTAAAGTACTGGAATGGTTTGCCCAGGGAGGCGGTGGAGTCACCATCCCTGGATGTGTTTAAAAAGAGACTGGATGTGGCACTTGGTGCCGTAATCTAGTTGAGGTGTTGGAGCATGGGTTGGACTCGATGATCTTGAAGGTCTCTTCCAACCTAGAAATTCTGTGATTCTGTGATTCTTACAAAACCAATTGCTGTGTCCAAACAGGTTTTAGAAAAATCACATTCCTCAGCTGAGGATTTATCTCTTTTTCACTTACATCTACTATGCCTTACCCATATATGAGGCATGGGAGCTCCTTCTAGGCTCTGTATGTGGGAAGAGATATGCAGGGAAAACAGTATATGAAAACTACCATGCTCCCCAGATTATTTCAAATGGGTGTTTTATTTGCCTTCCATTGAAAATAAAGTTCATTGGGAAGTAGGAGCAGATGCTCAAACCAAGGCTGCTAGTTACACTTCTAATACAGAAAAATAGTCATGCTTCTTCTGGAAGCTAGAAAAAGTCTAGAAGTCTGGAAACTAGAATTACTATACTTTGGACCAACTCTTTATATATAGTGCTGGTGTGAAAGCTGCAAAGGGAGACAAAACTTAAATCAACAAACACTCCTTTACTCTTTCCTCATAACACCCTGCCAGTGGGGAGGCCTGGCCAGTGGAGTCCACAAGGCAGTGTTTTTTCAGCTCTCAGACAGTTAGAAGTCACTTGGACACCATTCTCAGACTTTTCTATTTCAGATTCCCATGCTATAGTCATTCAGAAATGCAGAGGCTGTGACAGCCTATTCCTTAATTACAAAATTGCACAGAAATGCATTTTTTCCATGTACATATTCTTTACCACTATCTGCTAGCACATTCAACACAAATTTCATCCAGCATATTGCTGGTGCAAATCAACATCTGGGACACAAATCCTATTGGAACAAAGTCCCAGGCATTTAAAAAAATTCACTTTTTTCCAAGTCTTTTAATATCTAGAATATTTCAGCTAGCTGCTATGAATAAGATTCATCTTAGCATGCAGGTGAATAAACAGAGATTTAATTTTTCCCCTTTGATGGTGGGTTTACTTTGTCTTCCATTGTAAGTTATAACTTTTCCAAGCACCGAAAACTGCAGGGATCCAATGTAGAGGCATTCCAACAAAAACACAGTTCCAAATCCAGATCCACCCAAACCACAGAAGACAAAACATTATTGGCAGCACTGAAGCTATAGACGTAAGATCCAGAACACTCTGCTTAAGACACAAAGTATAATGATATACTACAAAGAAGACTTTAAGCATGATGGGTGATATTTCACTTCACCTTTTCATACTTTTACTGAAAAATTCCTAAAAAAGTAGAAAAGACTGAGGAACAGAAAAAAATGTAAAAAAATGTAAGGTTATATTCACAGTATCAGAAGTTTTGCAGAAGGAATGCTGCACAGCTCTTTCCACTGAGCAAAGCTAGCTCTGACTTAAGCTTCAGTGAGGGCCTGTACAAGTAGATTTGCCAGATGTTCAAGCCTGATGGAGGGAACTGGGGTTTCAGGCTAGGCATCACAGGTTGAGAATGATGCTTTGACCACACAGAAGGAAATTGCTCCTCAGAGTCTTGTGGAAGACTAAGCTGGTAGTTTCCTGGTAGCTTTGATTTGTCTGAAGAGAAACTGAGCTGGGTACTGTGTAGATGCAGCACAGCATCCCCTCAGTACGGCGGCTGGCAGAGAGTAGACAATGATCATGTCTGCACTAGAAAACTGACAGCACTTAAGGTTCCATGTTGTCTTCTTGGACTGAATCCATTACAACTCAAGTCGAATTTTTTGCCAAAATTTTCCTGAAGCACTAGGCAGAGAGGAAATAGTCTTATCCTTGCCCAGGAAGGAAATTCAAAGCTACATGGATGCTATGGTTACTCCCAGAGTTACTCAGTTTGAATAAGTCCAGGACTCCAAGTGGTGTCACAATAGTCCTGAACAGTAAAACAAGGGCACAGCCATTTGAAGCCCCAAGCAGATAAAGCCCAATTAACCTGGTCTGGCATCACACCTGACCCTGCTTCGAGCAGGAGATTGCAAAGGGAAGTCCAAAACCCTGCCAGAGAGGTCACTTCCACAAGACTCACCCTGTGGTCCTACAAGCTGCATGTGGAGCATCAGATTTCAATTCTTGCCTGAAGAAGGAGGCAGCTTGAGATGTGAAACACACTTTGATGGAGGAGGAATAGATAACAAAGCACGTGAGGACATGCAAAGTTTTCTAGATGTCCAGGTATATTCCTTTACACGGGAGTTCCCATGGAGGGATACAAGTATCAATGAATGAAATAGAAACAAAGCATTTTAGAAATGTGTTGTAATTGCAAATAAGGTAACAAAAAGAGTATCTTCACAGCTGGAAGTACTCTTTCCCATACAAAGTGAGTCACCTTAAGAGACAAAAATTGCTTGCCAGAGGAAAAGACCTATAGGTAGCAATGCAGCTCAGCTCAGATGACATGGAATTCAGGAAAGAACAAGACAATATCCTCTACTGGTTAATTACCTGCTAACAATTCCCCACAGAGACACATAAGTTTATAAATTACATATAGCCTCATACTTCAGGGCCCAGCCAGTAACCTTGAAAGGTTACTAACTTTAACATGCAACCAGCAGATACAGCTTCCCAAGAACAAAGGAAAATTATTTTTCTTCCTCTGAATGATCAGAGACTGACCATAATGAGGGGGAAATAATATGCTAGATCAAAACTTGTGTCTAATTCATATGTGTCTCCAACATACTCAGAGTCAAACTAGTTATCAGATTACATACAGAAAGGAATTTTCTTCCATCAAATCAGCTCAGACTTGCAGCATGTGGCATGGTTTACTAGCTGGGACTATCTGGACAATTTTCATTTAGTTAATTCTCACTTTTCCAAGGACCAGAAGTGGTTTGTGGCTGCTTGGTCACTGCTGTAATCTGTGACACACAGTTCAGTAAACTTTGAATTGTAGTGCTTTGTGCCAGTTTGAATCTTTAGTCTGCATACATTTGAGTAAAAGGTAGTAACACTTGTCAATGTATTTTAGTAACCGTCCTTCCTGGTTGCAACAAAACAAATTACAATATGCCAGATCACTTTATTTTTTTATTCCCTTTTATTACAAAAGCTGTATCTCTGAGAGGAGTTTTGAACTAACTCAGTGAGCCCTCAGTTTAGGATAAGACATACGTAAGTTCAAGCAATAATTTGGGCATAGCTGTTTTTATGACTTAGGTAAATAACCTTCTTACTCTTTCCTCTTTCTATAAAGTGAGATAATAGAACTTCACTATCTCTGAATGGAAGGCTTAAAGTAAGAAGTTACATGGGCTTATATTTTATTTTAAAAAGAAAGAGAGAGAAGAGTTCAATCTATTAAAAATGGAAAAACTTAATTTCTGGAGCATTTCATAAAAGAGAAATTAATCCTTCAAAATTCTCCTATCAGTTCTCAAAACATTTCATTCTAGAGACCACCAGATGTAAAAATTACGTAAGCCACTGAAAAAAACAGCTATTGACAAATGCAGAAAAATTTTCCAATGCGGCACGTAAAACCTAGCAGCTAAATAGATATTCAAACAGGGTTTTTTTTCCATGATTGCTGTACATGAACAGACTCCAATCATTTCAACTAAGACAGTAGCAGTCAGGAGTGCTCCAGTTTTAAGTCTCCTGATACAGTTTTCTGAATGATAAATGTTTGTTGGTAGTTTTCCAGAAAGAAGGGATGGTGTAGTACAGCCTTGGTGCAACTATGGTCTTTAACTCAAACTGCTCATGGGAGTTACAACTCCCATTTGGAGACATTTTGACTCAAAGTAATTAACTGGAAGAAAGAAAAAAATCTCTCCCAGTGAAAGCAGATGATATGTGTTTTCTGTAAAGATAGGCAAAAACTCTTTCTCAAGAAAGCCTGTGGACAGCCCAAAAACAGCACCTGAGAAAAGAAAACCCTAGCCACACTGTCGTTTAACAACAGAAGCCTAAAAATTAGTAGTACTAAACATGTTCTCCTATATATTTGTCTGAAGTCTCATACTAAGACCTAAAAAAAAAATTAACGTTCTTCATTCACAAAACTAGATGTAATAAAAAAACCCCTTTGTGTGGGTATGTCTGGGCTCTAGAACAAGAAGTCAAAATGACTGAGAACAAATTTACTTCATTGCATGTGAAATGAAAGCTTGTGTACTGGGAAGGAGAGTGCACTCAAATGACCCCTAATAAACCTGTTTTCTTCACAGTCATTTGATAGGAAGAAAGCAATATATTTAAATTAATTTCTCACTTTGTAGCTCAAACTTAGTTGAGTTTTTAGTTTCTAAGATTTTTAGGGGATATTTGTAACACATAAAGCTGCAGCTGAGAATCACAAGGACATTTTCATCTCTACCACCAGAGGCATATTTTTAGGAAGTCATAACACAATTTTGCCTCTGTAAAAACATCATTAAACACATTTATATTCAAATGTTTATTTGAACACTTCACTTAAAATGAGACCTCAAGATACATAATCTCTATGGTATTGGCTTTTTGTCAGCTTTTATTATTTTTCTGGCATTGTGAAGCATACAGAAAACAAGCTATTTCTTGTTTTCAAGTAAATTTTTAAAAAACTGAGTAAATTATGCAGTTAGAATATTCTTCAAAGTACAGTTCCTTTCCAAAACATGACTGCTAAACCAAAAGTAGTGTTCCACAGCTGAGTCTCAAGGACTTGCCATAATAGTTTGCTCAAGTTATGAGCATGTGTGTGCACCTATATACATGCACACATATAAACATACATTTATACATGCCTGCCGAAACCAGCCCTACAAAACAACTAATTAAACAATGTCATTAAAAGGGCCTGTATTTCCCTCTAAGGTTTTATGCTCCCTATTCTTTCTTTTAGACTATTTTAAAAATGCAACCTTCATAATTAAAAGAGGTAAGTAAAAGCAGAAAATAGGTTACAACTTTATTTCATTATTCTTGAAATATACAAGATTTTTTTTTTTGTCACAATGCTGACTTTGCAAAGCCAACAAGACAAACAATCACCTTTTAATACTATGGAGCTAGAATGACAGAGAATGAATGCAAGACAGTCCCATTGAAGATCTTTTCTCATAAAAGATTTTTTAAATTTACAAGGTTATATTATCTATCTTTTTTATTTTGAAATCATCATGCCTCAAGATAGTGCTATTCATTGTTATCTGAACACTCATTTTCCACAGATTACAATCATTAAGATCAGCATAGCCCTAAACATGAGGCAACTCCTAATTTTCATGTCCTCTTATGCCTAATAAGTAACATTGCTATCTCCTTATAGTCAGGGTCATAGGACAAGGTTCGATGGTCCAGCTCACTGAGATCAAGCATCTGGCCTCTGCTCCACAAAGGGACAAGGATGGCAGCACCAAGCCCTGTACAAGCAGCTACTGCCAGTGCCTCACATGGAGCTGTGAACTCTGAGTCTGCACCACTGCCTCCACACTGGGCATTACAGGCAGCCAGACATCTGAAGTTTGTGATTACAGTCAACCCTTTACCCACCTCCAGCTACTACCTCTTTCCACCTGAGCAGGAGCATTGGCCCATGTGATTCTGACCCCAAATTTGGAGCAAATCAAAATCCAAGTTAACTTTGGGGCTGTTTTCCTTTTAAAAAAACTTATATTTGCCTGAACAAAAGATTAAACAGATAAGTATCTGATCACAGAAAAAGATAAAGTAGATTATTTAGAATTACCATGGCAAATGCAGGAGAAATTATCATGTGTGATTATCAGAATCAAATATTTCATTGCAGCCAGAGGAGAAAACTGGATGCTGAAAACAGCTTCCCCTCTCTGCAAGCTTTCTGTAGGGATTGTTTGATGATGTAGTGCAGTCAGGTCAGACTAGGATTCTGGCCAAAACATATCAAATCTCCTGGAAAGAGGGGAATGAAAGGGGAGAGGGAAGAGGGAAATACATATATATATATATATATGTATATATACACACACACATATTAATATATATAAATAATGGCACCTTACTATGCCCATTCTCTCCTTCTCCACTTCTCATATATACATATCACCATTCCCCACAGAGCTATTAAACTCAGTGTACAGCCCCTTAAAATTACTATAACCATCTGATTTTTATAACTTCCCACTCCAGGCTTTCATTAACCCCATACTCACTTAATGCCAAGTCTTCCTTCCTGGAGCACCAAGGCTATGTGTGGAGTCCAGCTGGCGAGTCAGGGAGACGTTGTAAATTGGAAGAATGTGCTGGAGCTACTTAAAGTTGTGGTGAACCAAAGGAAAAGGACCAATTGCACAAAAGATTTAGGAAATGGATAGAAGGTGTTAAAATATCTATCAAGAACTTAATCTGTGAAATGACATCCAGAGCACAAGAAAACCTAACACTAAAGACAAACCAAAATCATCCACCCAGACCTGATTCTGCACAGTGACCCATAAAAGCAGACCCTGAACGACCACCATACACTATCATCATACATTTCCTGACTTCTAGAAATGCAGCACCAACAGAAAACAGCAGATTTCCCAATCTTGTTGATGTGCCTCTAATTTCAAAGCTGCCAGACTTTAATTGCTTTTCAGCAACAATCTCATATGGCACGCCTTGGCTGGGAACATATTTTTATAGCCAGTTATAGCTCCCTATCTCCAAATGGAAACACTGACAGGTTTCTAATTCCAAAAATATTATCAGGAACCGTAACAACATGATTCTGCTTTAAAACATAACCTGTGACCTGGAAAGTCATTCTTAACACTTTGTGTTTCAACATTTTGTGTGCTTTTTCAGGGTTGGTTAAATGTAAAAATTGGAAACTGGAAAAAAAACCCAGGTGCCAAAAGAACAGTTTTCCCTCACTCTCCATTATGGTCCTCATTGAACAGCTGCCTCCTTCATCTCCAAAGCTGGAGTGAAAAACGCAATTGTGATATATACCTGTACAAAAACATGGTGCTATGCTTTGCTCTGCTTAGCTGCCAGCACTGTAAAATGTATTCATTTCACTTTAGCTTTTAAAAATTATTCATATATGAAAAAACAGATAGAAGGATGCATGAACAATTTCACAGAACCACAAAACAGTTTGGGCTGGAAGGGACATTCAAAGGTCATGTAATTCCAGCCCCCTGCAATAAGCAGGGACATCTTCAACTAGAGCAGGTTCCTCAGAGCCCTGCTCAATCTGAATGTTTCCAGGGATGGGGCATCCACAACCTCTCCGGGCAACCTGTTCCAGTATTTCATCACCCTCACTGTAAAAGATTTCTTCCTCATATCTAGTCTGAATCTACCCTCTTTTAGTTTAAAATCATTATCCCTTGTCCTATTGCAAACATCACTCTTACGTTGGGGGCCCCAGAGCTGCATGCAGCACTCAAAGTGGGATCTCAGCAGAGTGGAGTAGAGGGGCAGAAACCCCTTCCTTGCTGCCCATGCTGCTTTTGATGCAGCCCAGGATACATTTGGCTTTCTGGGCTGCAAGTGCACATTTCTGGGTCATGTCCAGACTCTCATTCACCAGCACCCCCAAATCCTTCTCAGTAGGGCTGATCTCCATCTGTTCATCCTCCAGCCTGTATTGATACTGGGGGTTGCCCCAGTCCAGGTGCAGCATCAGCACTTGGCTTTCCTGAACCTCATGGGGTTCCCATGGGTCCACATCTCAAGCTTGTCCAGGTCCATAAGGATGGCACCCCTTCCCTCAGGCACATCATCCACACCACTCAGTTTGGTGTCTTCTGCAAACTTGCTGAAAGTGCACTTGATCCCACTGTGTCAACACCGAAGATATTGAACAGCACTGGCCCAGTGTGGGCCCCTGAGGGACACCACTGTCCATCAGGACATTATGTTGTGGACCACAAATCCTCTTCACAGCACTGCAGCAGTGTGTCTACGGACAGCTCTAACTAGGTTCTGAAGAAGTTGCCTCAAAACCAAACTATCTCACGCACAAAATTATCTGTTTACACAAACTCACACAAAATGTTCTGATTACTCTAACTCACTCACAAAATAAACTTTAATGCTAGAGAGTTGAACTCTTTCCTATTAAAATTCAAATAAAATCACCACCAAAATGCTTGACTCTGCAAACAGTAATTAACCTGTGAATTCAACAACAACTGTTAAATGGAGAATTGATTAGAAAAATAAAATAAAGTAGAAGAGAATTTTATACGTCACACTATCCTTCTGCGTCACTCATGTGATGACATTCTAAACAAAGTTTTCAAAGGTATCCTGTTCCCTAACTACATAACTCTTTAGCTGAATCTACCAAATACTTCAAAATTCTGTGATACAAAAAACAGTCATTCTCATTTGCAGGAACATTGAGAAAATATTATTCCACTTTACAGATCTTCCTGTTTCAAAATCAATCTTCATTCCAGTGCAGAATAACACAGGAATAAATAGTTCAAAGATAAGCCAGGTTCTGGTGCTGCCCATCTGACAAGAGAATTTCATTGCACCAAGAGCAGGGACACAGGCACTTGGGAACTGGCACACAGGGCTTCCCAGGTACCCACGCCCTTCCAGCATATTTAAGGCTAAGGGGAAGCCCACATGGCTCAGCACCAGGACACACCAGTCTGCTCTCACCAAAGTGCCTGGGAAGCCAGTGGAGAAAGCTGCCAAAATCCTGACAGCCCTGGAACGTTGTGGTAAAGTGAGAGCTCCAGCGCACAGGAGCTGCCGCAACCACCACTCCAAGCTCCAGCCTCCACAGCATCTTTCCCGACTAAAAAATATTGCCCCAGGGAAGCCCATCAGACTAAGAGGGATTTATATGCCAGTGGTTTCTGCAGTGATTCCAAGATGGTCTAGACTGAGCTGTATGTAATGACCTGCTGACTGACAATACTTAAGGACACTCACATGTCGACTAACAATCTCCCAGCTACTGTGCTCAGTAGTAGCAGTGTCTCCCTGAGTCTGTGGAAGCAGACAGGCTACAACAGAGTGCAAATACATACATAGTGCATATTTCAGAACCAACTTACTTCTTAACCAATCCATTAAATTTTACTTTGTTCTACACCTCTCTTTCTCAGTTGAGAATAAAAGATATAGAATTAAGGAATTCTGACTTACAATCAGAAGAAATTATAACTATTACTAGATAAAACACCTTAGAGCTGAAACAGCACATCGGGAGAAACAAATTAAGAAGTTACGTAGGATACACTTTACTGCTGAACTTACTGGAGTAAGAATAGAGAACATGTATTTATCAATACATAGTCTACACAGAAGTTCACATATAACTACCATCTCCTTTGAAAGGCTGCCTGAACTCTCTGTTTTCCCTAAGAAAACAGAGCCTTAATTATAGCTTCCTCCAACTGCAACACTCTTAGCTCTTAAATCCTTAGTTTTACTGCCAGTAATTAAAAAGTGCATGGTTGCTGTCCAAACAATGGAATTGTGTTAAAGTATAAGAACTTTGTCAAGAAAATTAAGTACTTTGGTATTGCCAAATTACCATTTCACTCTCCCCTTCATCTCTCCCCACTCTATGTCGCTGAACTAATTTTGGAACTTAACACCTATTGTACTTGGCTTTGTCCCAGATAAATGAACCTGAAACCATAATTTACCATTTATGATGCCTTTTCAAAAAACATTTGGCTACTGAATCCCAGTCAGATTCCTTTTCACAAGAGTTTGCTTGAACAAACATGACTTTAGACACCAGGAAAACAATTTATACCAAGAATCAGAGTAATATATATAAATCTTCTGCAAAAGTAAATGCACTTTCATTATGTGATAAAATATATGACAAAAACTTGTGGGCAGTGTTTTGATTGCAGGCTAGAAGCATTACATAGTTACAAAACCTTGTAAAGTAGAGGAATGGCCACACATATCACAGAAAACATATCTCAGCAATCTTCTGTTTATGTTAGTCAATTAAATGACATATGTTTTGCACCCAAAAATGGTTTTAAAAAAACATAAACAGCACATAGGAAAGCAATACTGGATGTAGACTCTGCAATATCACTTATAAAACAAAATCCTTGAACTAGAAACTGCATTACAGCCACTGATACCTCAGGAAGCTGCGGTTTGTTGCTTGGAACACTTCATTCATGTATTATTTTTAGGAAAGTAGACATCTAAATAAAATTTTGTAGGGACACAAGGTTATCTAAGGGTGAAACTTCATTTATAATATTCAAAAACGTGAGAGAAAAGGAATAGAGAGCAATAAGTGATACTGGGACAGTCTTTTGGAAGAATCTGGTGATTAGGAGAGAGAAAATCTTGTCATAACTCTCTCAAGTCCAAGTTGTGGTCTTAGAAATCTGCACCACCACGAGGCAGAGAAGGAGTTTCAGATAAAGAGATGATCTTTTCAACACCACTTTTCAAGACTGGATTTATTCCTCATAAATAGCTGTTTGAGAAGCAAGAATTACCTTGGTTGGTAATGAGCAAGCTGAAGAGATTTTCTGGGTTATTCAGCTGATTGCTTTTCATTTCTACTTAAAAATGAATATAATCTTTCTTATAGCTTTGTTCCTACTGATGGCACAGGTACTGCTAGAGTCTGCTGCAGAGACAAACAACTCTAAAGCCTTCAACTGGCCCATAAGAAACCTCTTTGTTGTACCAGCATCCGCTTATACTTTTACTCATAAAGGAAAGTTCCAGACAAATGCTGTCTTACCAGGTCCTCCTGCAGTCCCTGTACAATCACCTAGCAAAGCATGGATCTCTGTGGAAGAACCTGCATTCTCTAATTAGGTGCAGAGGGAATTAGGAATATTTCAGTTAAGAAGCAAGACACTCAGGGATTTACATGTCCAAGTACCCAATTAAATGGGTTTTGTAGCAGAGAAGCAGGTCACATAAACTTTTTACCCCACAGGGCCATATGCTTGGCTATTCTGAGGGCACATGGGAACATCAAGGGAATTCAGAAGGAGTTTCAACAAGTTTGTAGGGAGATGGGTGTGCAAAAATTTTACAGGAGGAAAACACATATGGGGAAGTATAGACAAAAAAAACCCTCAAAAATGAAAACTACTCCATCACATTCACACCATCTTCCTGCTATTCCACCTTGAATATATTGCAAGCAAACTTACTGCAGGCCAGGATCCATTTGACTTGAGATCTTTACCTCAGTTCTTTACTATATGAGATGCATAATAACAAAGAAGAAGCAGAAATTCAGTTACAAGGAAGCCCAGGTTACAGTTCAACAAAGAAGTTTTGTATGCTGCAAATAGGTTGCCTATCTTTAGTTCTACTTGACAATAAAATGGAAATTAAGTTTGTGTAGTAAGATGCTTAAAACCATTCCTACTACCTTCTTTTATAATCCACCCCCATGGTCTTTATGCTTGGCTCCACAGTCCAACTTTGGTTGATGGAGAGGCTGTGGGTTATGCAAACTCTGTACTGAACCAGCAGAACATTTACCAGCATCAGCTGATTTAGTAATTTAGATCATAGGAATTTTATATACTTTGGGGATTGCTTTTCCACTGCTTACATTTTAGAAACTGTGCCATTCCTACCCCCATCAATCCCGCTGTGTACAGGAAGTCACACTCCTTTTCTATCAGTGGGATTTTATGCTTGTGTGTGTCTGTGTGCCTGCGTCTGTATCCAATGTTAAACCACTTCCTCAGGCTTCAAGGCAAGGTTCTTGAAGAAAGTGGCATGCAGAGGAGTGGATGTAGACCAAAATTCTCATGCAAAAAGGACGATAAAATGAATGCTAAGGTAAAGCCAGTGAAGGAGTTTGTCACCAGTCTGTTTCAGGGTGCTGATTGACTTCAGGTCCAACCTATCCCAGTTCAGATGCACAATTGACAATGGATTATCGGATTAATTCTTTGTACTATGAAAGTCCTCTCAAGCTTTTAGAGGTGCTTCAATTTTCATCAAAGTATGTTCTCTAACAGTCTGCAGTTCCATGTTTACCTCTTAAATGTCAGCTGCCATTTCTGCGTGATGTTGGGACAGACTAGCTAGTAAGATCCAGCTGGAAGTCAACAAGCTGAATCTGGCTCAGTGCCTTTTCCCTGGAGGAGGCAAACCAGCCAGCTGCCTCTCGCACAGCTGGGCTGGGAGCATCTGCCACCCTGCAACGTCACAGCCTCAGAGAAACCTGGCCACTGCAGTTTGCAGAAGTGGAAGAAGGGAGTCAGCAGAACTACAAGTTGCTGTTTATCAGAGGGGCAATGAGGAGAGGAGCAGCAGAGCTTGCCCACCAATACAGCTCAAGGTTGCCCGGAGCTTCTGATGCTGCTGTCTCCCAAGAAGAAACCCAAACCTAGTTTCATGTGCCCAGTGCTAAAGACCAGACCACCTTAGACTAAATAAAACCTTGACCATGAGATCTCATGGTAGTATGTTACCTGTCAAGTCCTCAAAACGGAATATCAAGAAAAAAGCTCATTGGAATCAGATTAAAAAGGCTGAAATTATTAACTGCTAATGCAAATCCTCAAACCTTTCCTCTTGCTTTGCAGTAGTGAATGAATAGATTTGCTAGATTGAGACACTTCGCACAGCTCAGAGATACCTTGAATGTTTTTCATCCCTTTGGAGAGCAGTCTCACAGTGGCACTCAGTTGGAAAGGCAGGGAGTTGCCAGGCTCTCTGAGGCACGGAAAGTGTTACTGGAGCCCTCCTGGGCAGCTGCAATATTTCTGCCCATTCATCAGCTTCTCCTCAAACGTTTCTGCAGCTCAAGAGATCTCCCTCCAAATGCTCTTTTGGCATAAACTGTTCCACCAGCAGAAATTAACAGGTTGTGGTGAAGTGGGATTTAGAACAGGAAAAAAGAAGTTAGATATCCTGAACACATCTGAAAGTCACCTTTGATAAAGAGGATTGATCAACCAATTGATTTATTTTTTTAATTGATCTCCATCTGCTGGTAGTAAGTATGTTTTGACACTGCAATACCAGAGAAGGCAAGGAAAAGTACCTGACCTTAGAAACAAGAATTAATACAAATTTCAGAAAACATGCCCAAAAGGGAAAGCTATACATACACATACTCAGTCTCTGTGGTTGAACAGATCCACTATTGGTAGCAGAGATGTGCTCTTCTAGGAAAAGGCGAGACCATGATGCAGTGTGACTAAAGAGAAAAAAAGGCAGACGACAATCCAAACTGACATGGAGTCCTATTGCCATACCCCAAATCATTTCATTCTCAAATAGAGAAGATGATTGAATAGAGAAGATGAAACAAACCTGCATTTAGTATAACAGGGAGAGAGTTAAATATATTGTTTTTGTTACAAAGTAGTTTGGAGAGTCTAAAAGCAGTTACTATATCAGTTTAGTCTTCGAACTATTTAAACAAGGATTAGTCTCATCTCCTTTTGGCTGTTGATGTTGCAGAGCAGCAATCTCAAAATATCATGTATCAAAATAAATAAATAAAAAAGCATCCAAAAGTGAAAAAGCTAATCCAAATGTGTCTAAGTGTCTTTGGCAATATCAGGCACAAATACAAGAGAGAACAGACTGGTTTTTGATAAACTGATACATAAACTTCTGACTGTATCCAGAAAGTGCACAAATGGAAGATCCTGGTATACAGCTGGAGGGGAAAAAAAAAAAAGTTAATGTTTCTAAACCACAAAATAACATCTGCTTACATATGGGGTGCAGTTTTAAATATGTTCCTGTGACAGCTCCCATCTTTACATACTTATTGTGCTCTTTCACAGATTAAGAACAGCAACTTTGTGAAGAAAGCACCATAATGGAGAGACAAGGCTAAATTCTGCGCAGCTACACTGGTAGTTGGAGGAATTCACTACCAAGTTAATCAACCTTGCCAAGCAATTTCATGAAAACAGTTCCAACATGGTCAAAATGGAAAGTATACTGACACTCCTTCCTTCCAGTGGTCTTGAAATCAGCCTGGTTTGACTGGGTATTAAAAATCAGTTATGTCTGTACACATTTGAATTTGTTTGGAAACGTGAGTATGCAAAGTAACTTTCAAAGTTATAGCAGAGTTTAGGCAATACATGGTACCAAACAAGCACTCTTGGGACAATAAATCAATCAATCAAGTCACGTCCCAGAGATCTATTCTTTCACTTGACGTCAAACAGCAGGTACCTGTTCCCTCCTTGACAACTGAAGTGGCACAGCTGAATACCCTAACCCTTCCCTAGCTGCACTGAGTGGCATTTACTAAAAATTGTTAACAGGAATTATAGGTGTTTGAAGAAGAACTAATTAATCTAATGACATGTAGGAAGTTGCAACACATGCCACTCTAAAAATCTTACCTTAATGCACAGGTGCATACAAGTCTAATATGTTCACCTGCATGTGACCAGTAACTTTACCATGAGCAAAATTACACACTCAGGTACATAAGATCATAAAATGGGAATTCTCACTTTTCCACTCAAATACCATTGAAAATCACTATTTTTTGTAGTAAAGAGGGGAAAAAAAATCCTAGCACTCGAGAAACTAAATTAAAATTCCTCATAGAAATAAAAATTACTTTCCTGAACATATTTTCAATAAATACTTCAAACCCATGAAACACGAGTCACACCAACTCTCAAAGAACATTAAAAAACCACTTTACCAACTCCCTTTGATCAACACTGGAGACTTAAAATCCACCTACAAGGTCAGCTGTTGAGAACATAAGGAAATACAGGGAGAAATACAGGGGCCACACAGAAGCACTTGCCTACACAGACAAAACAAATACAATACATATAAGATTTCAACACTTTTTCAAGTCTTTTTAGAGTTGGCAGAAAAATACATGTTCCCTTGAGTCTCATTGAAACCATAAACTTTACCCAGGTCTCAGCTTTGAGCCTGTTGAAATAACTGTGTTTTCCATAGTGTATTTTGTGTTGAGTACAAATGTTGGAAAAAAATACATATGCTCTTTCCTTTTTATTTTTTTTTCCTTTTTCCTCTTTGCCGTCCAAGCCAGTAGGTGAACATATGGGACTATGCAAAGAACAAACTACCACACACTGTGGAAACTCTAAAACAAACACACCACAATGTAAGTATTAGAGATAAAGAACAGTGACTACAATCAAAATTAAAAAAATGGGAGTTAAACAGAAGGCAGAAGCCAGTCAGGCACCAGTGCCAAAAGCAAAACAATTTAAGAGCCACTCCATTGCCCCACTCATCTACCAAAAACAAACCCAGGGTGGTAAATATGTACAGCCGGACAGAAACCAGAGAAAAAACAATAACCTATTTACACATACAGAACACTATGAAGAGGTTAACACCCCTGAACAAGTGAACATACCAAGATTAGAAGCTTAGCAGAACATCTTTCTAGGCAACCCAGAAATTTAATGTACTATGGCCAGATGCTCCACAATCAATACTGCTGAATACTTTGAAACTTTAAAGTTGCTTTAACAGAATTGGAGACAAGCAGTTTTCCTCATTTGCTTAGGTATTTTCATCAGCTCACTGATAGTTGTGAGAAAAAGATGTCGCTCACAGAAGTGTGTTAGCTTTGTGCACTTGAAGGCTTGCAGGATATATTGACTCCAACTTTTGTGCAGGTAAGATTAGAAAACACAGGAATGAAGGATAGGACAGGACCTGTGCACATTGCACAATGTAAAATACATGTTTAAGTTTAATCTTAAAAGTGTTTTGCTACCATAATGATTTATCATAATGGAATGATACTTCAAAAAAAAAAAAAATCACTGAAATTTCAGTCATTAGACTCCATCAAAACTTCCCAGATGAGAGCCCACTCATGGGGATCCCAAGGCTTGACAAAGGTATTTCTTTTAAGAAATTCACAATTCAAAATTTTGTGTTGCTCTACAATATTAAAACAAATGCTCTGCTTTACTAAAGTTTTAAGGTTTAATTTCCAGCACAGAGATCCTGGATCACTCTCAAGTCATAAACAAGTACGCCCTAGTAACAATATTTCGTGAGCTGGGGATGGAATTCACCTCACCTAACTTCACCAACTAAAACCTTAAGGATCCATTCTTAGGTTAGCCCTTTGGGATAAGACAAACTACCCTTGGAAACACTCGTGGCGTTCCACTGACTAGAGAGGAACCTAAAAGCTAAGGGGGATGAGCATCCCTGCTGAGCTGCCCATTTTGTTTCACTGACTAATGGCTTAGTCAGACAGAGCCTAACCTTCAGATGCCTGCAGTTAAGTGAAATGGGTCCCTCTCCAACCTTTAATCTAAACCAGTGTTCTACTTTCTTTGCCGAAATGCAAGGGTGCTACACTTCAGGGGTAGGTGGAGAGACACTTGCCTACAGCCCCTGTTTATTAGGCAATATCTCCAAAAATACCTCATTTAAATAAATATCTAACAGAAGAAATTGTGAAGCTGCACTAAAATGAGGATGATTATTATTATTATTTCCCAAAAGGTTTTAAAAGTCTTTTTGATGTACATTTGGCTGGGAACTATGATCACTGATCAGCACATGAGTTCATAACATCTCCCTGAAGTTGCCTCTAAAGATCTCTTTTATTGCAGTTTATTAATCACATTTAAAACTCCTTAACCACATAAGAAAATTACTTTGGGCTTAAATTTCAGTACAATTACCTTTCAGTGGTTGAATTTCCAGCTTTGAGATTTAAGGGGATTTTCTGGAGTTTAATGCTTTTTTTGTACATATGTGCCCTTAGCATTACTGTACTGTTATGCTATAGGAAATGAGGGACTTGTACTTAGAGAACACCAGCTTCTTGTTAAATTCAATCAGCAGACAAACAACTGTGTCTTTGTCACAGAAGCCCAAGTTCAAATGCATAAGGATCAGATAATGAAAAAAAAAATAATCTTGTATGACACAATATGCTTTCACTTTATTTAAGAAGTGAATGAACAAGTATCTAAATCAGATGCTCTGGAACCAATGCAGTTTAAACGAGTGTATTTTATAGCCTAAAATATGTTTAAGCAGTTGCATGCTATAACAGCATATACCACATTAAAATTAAGTTAAAATCAGATTCTTTCTGTAGTCTTAAATATGAAAGAGAAGAAAACAAAACGGAACACAAATAAATGGCCTTAAGCTCCAGAATTATTTTAAAATTTAAGGAAGAGGGGGTTAAAATAATCAGAATTCATTTTCAGATACAAATTACCATCTCAACATCCTAGTCTTTTATGTTCTGAATATGTAACAGGAAGTGGGAATTGTCAGAGGTATGTTCAACTACGCCTAAATTACAGCTATAAAGCCAGCTAGCCTAGTTGTTAGAGAACTTCTAGTTAGAACCTACTCAGATTACATGCAGATAATAAAAAGAATTAAGCTAGGAAGCTGAAGGGGTTTTTTGCCCAAGTTATTTAAACATGAATCCAATTACTGAAGTTTCATGGAGCAGCTGTCTCACTCCATTCAGTCTTCCCTAAAACAAAGATGATATGGTTGTATTGCAGTGCTGAACAATCCTGAATTTATGTGGGCAAAAGAAATCTCTTCTACAACATTCTGCTGTGGGAGGGGGTGTGGAAGAATCCCTTTTAACATAATAAAAATGATGATGATATAATGAATAATTATTATGGGATTCTATAGCTGGAAGGCATGGTAGTTATTTCAAAGCCATTTGTAACCAACAACCTTATAAAAAGCTAGAATGTATTACATATGTGCAGAAGGTAATTGCAAGCATGTATTCAATCCCAACATCTGAAATAACTAATGTGTTATGTTTGTTACTACAGTAACTACTGCTTGATGAAAAAAGTGAACTTACGAATAACTAAATTATTTAATAATAATCAGCCCTTTTTTGAAAAGAGAAATGATGACTTGTAAATAAAATTCCATGAGAGGAGACCTCTCCTATCCTTCTCTGATAGCTATATAGTTCCCTTCTGGCAACAAACTGGCTTTTTTGGTGGAATGCAGAACCTCCAAAGGTACTGCTTTGAGAGTTAAGATATGGGAGAACAGGATGCTAAATACACAGGTCCTGGATTCCTGTGATAAATAAAAGAGCAAGCAATGGCATTTCTTTCTGCTTAAAAACAAACAACAACTATGAAGGAAAAATAGATGAAGCAACGTCTAAGTTTGCAGTCAGTTTGCATAAGAGCCTTGAAATACATGGGCTACTTCACAGACCAAGAGGAACTGTCCAATTTTTTTGCTTTATTTCCCTTGCTATATAGAAATATCAGCAATTCCAGTAAGTTTTGAGGAAACTGTTTTACTTCATTATCACAAGGCAATATCACTCAAGAAGTGGCCCAGAAAAGTGCCTTTTCTGTCTCTCCAGGAGTTAAAAATAGATCCCCACTGCTGTTACTCCCATGTAGTAAAAGAGCATTTAGTTTGGTAAGTGATCTCCCTGTCTTAATCTCTGCCTGTGAGCTTTATCATCTTATTTCCCCAACACTGTTTTGCTGACCAGGAGCAAGAAAGTGACTGGGCAGGCATCTGACCTCCAACCAAGGTCACCTCACCATGCTTGGACACATGCAGCCATCCTGAGAGGAAGTGTGAACATTCATGTGAACTATGGAAGCGGGAGATGCATCTGAACATGGGGCAGGTGCTTTGAAAAGAAGAACAAAATGCTCTGAATATGAGTTAGAGGGGGTAAACTATGTGTAGTAAAACAGTTCCTTTCGAAGTCAGTCTACCTTTATTTTTTAAAAAAGCTTAACATTTCACAGAGATAATAATTCAATGTGAAAGATTTTGAATAAAAGTAATAAAAATGATGTTTATTAGTTTTTCGAAAGAATCTTGGAAACGACAATTTTTATATGCTCGTTTTGTAAAATTTTTAAATTTAACACCTCCACAGAACATCTCAAGAACTTCAACAGTATGCAGTAACTCCCTTGTATGTGCTCACATACATACAAACATACACATTTACATACACTATTCTGAAAAGCACATATCATTTTAATTTAAAAGCAGATAATTAGCTTCCTGTCTCTGCCCTTTTAATAGAGCCATGGTCTTTGTTTTCTACCAAAACATGTTTGTCTCAATGTCCAGAATTCCTGCAATCAGCTTTCACCTATAGTTTCTGCCAGCCCCATAGATGATGTGTTGGTGCCACTGGGCAGTTTTGATCCGCAGAGCAGCAGACCCAGACAGTTGTGAATGCAGAAGCAGAATATCCTGATGTGATGGGGGTGTGCACATTTCTCACCACTCTGTGCCCCAGGGGTGCAAATGAAGGAGGGCAAATTGCTACAGTTTTTAACATGCTCCCCATGGGAATATTGATTAAGAATCCAGTGATCTGATTTTCAATAAGAAAAAGTGGCTAGGCCAGGCAGCACACATGTACAGTCACTGGGTTTGGAAATACTCCCAAGTGTAAGCACGGTTTTGGTGGGGGCAGGGGAGGGGAAATGGTGGGGGGAAGGAGATGCAGGCCATCAAACCATTTAAATAATGTGGCCCTAGGCTAGCTAGCCATTAGTACCTTAGCTATTTATAACTTAGAAATTATAAATAGAGCTGCTATATTAAAATGCTTAACCATGAAACAAATTTTAAGAAATAGTTATTAACACTTCCATATCCCAAACTATCACTGATACAGGAAGATTGCATTCTATGTTCCTGTGTTCCTAGATACATCTACTATTCTAGTCTTTATTCTGAAAGAATACACTGAAACGATTGTTTTAAAATTCAAGTGATGTACTTGAAAAGCTGCTACTTGTTCAAAATTAGTTCTTCCTCACGAGCAAGGATACTGCATTTCAGTTTCCAGGAATTTAAAGGGACAATGCAACCAAAAATGATGTCTGTTCATTGTACCAATATAAACTATATTCCTGTTAGTTTGAATCCATTAATGAATTAATCTTTGTCAGAAGAGTGTCTATAAAAGAGGTTCTTAAAAGACCCCAAGGACATTATAGCACTGCTGGTTTACCATTATGTGGTATAACAAAGTTTTACTTAACCAGTTCTAAAAGCAGACATATGGAGTCCATTAAATCCCTCTCTTTTTTGTGGTGTAATTCTGAATGGCTGTATTATACTACGTATTTAAAATACGGATTGTAACTTCCACCACCAATTAACAAGAGTTCTACACAGTGCACGCAGTTTATAAGATGCACAAACTTTGTCCATCAGCACCTAAAACTTAAACACTCCTGAGAACTGTATTTCAGTTAACTGTTACAAATAGAAGATTAATATGATGAGATCCAAGTAACCTGACACTAATTAGGTCAGAGACACACAATTTAGCTGCTTTTAAAGTCAATGAGGAGGTGCTTCTCCTGTAAATTCCCTGATATTTTGAGTAGTTTTGGGTTGTTGTTTTTTTTTTTTTTCCAACGTATACATTGTTATCCTCTGTCACACATACATAATCATGCTCCACCACAATATTCCCAAGTAAGGAATTTCCATTCAGTTGTTAAACAAATATTTTAAAAAATAATCTCACATATGAAACCAATCAACTCAACTGATTTCCCTTCCACAATAAAAACTCCCTTCTTCACTATTCCTTCCACTTGATGCCACATTCTGCTCCCTTACATTAGCATCATCTTTTACCACCTTCATTTCCTTATTTATATTCTTCAGGTCTTCCTGATTAAAGTATTTAGGCCTTGATCTTACATGTGGTTCCCGAATTCAGTGGAGTTCATCACAGATCTACAAAATACCTTGCATTATACCTGATTTCAAGATAAGGGCTACAATAGAAAAACCCAAGAGGCAAGGAACAAAGTGCACACTCAAGATTCAAGGCACCATGTTCTTGAAATGCATCCTACCCAAATAATGAATAGCATGGAAGCAAAGTTTAAGAAATATTTAGGAAAATATAGCTGCACTGCACTTGTATGCATACATATATACATATATGGAATGTCAATCAAAATGTATGTCACCCAAAATCACAGCAGAGGGTAACTAGAAAAGATAAGTACGAGAAAACTTCCTTATCTTTATTCATCCCTTTATTGCTGGGAAATGTAGTTAAAACGCTAAGATTTAGTAAATTGCTCCAGTAGTTAAGAAGAAATATTTTCAAAGTCATAAATGGAAGTAAAGGAACTAAGTCCCCTCTGTTACTGACAACTACAAATTTTCAAGTCCATAAGACTGACAAATTCAACTTAACATACATTTAATACCAAGTTTAAGCTTTTGCTACGAGTTCCAAGAGAATCTGAAAGTCCACAAATAAAAACAGATGCGGGCCGTTAGAAGCCGATATATTGAAGAAAATGGGAAGGAAGAGAAGACCACACATTCCTGCCACTGGAACAGGCTGCCCAGAGAAGTTATGGATAGCCCATCCCTGGAAGCGTTCAAGGCCAGGGTGGATAGAGCTCTGAGCAACTTGGTCTACTGAAAGGTGTTTCTGCCCATGGCAGGGGAGTTAAACTAGATGATCTTTGAGGTTCCTTCCAACCCAAGCCATTCTATGATTCTATGATTTAAGACTGACTGTTCTCCTCAGGTGCCAGCCTGCAGCATGTGAAGTGTCACAAGGCCACAAAGATGAGAATGTGCAAGGTTCTTCACTGGGCAGATCCATGTCTCACTGAGCCCATCACCTGCTCTGCTCGGATCAGGAGACCAAGAGCAGGTGATCATATCCTGAAAGATGGTGGTGGTTAATACACATCAGCACCTGTTAAACACTACAAACACAGCTAGACTTAGATGAATGTAAGGTTCCCAATTAAATGTTTAAATCATACTATCACCTGCAACTTCACAGTGACACTTCTGAACCTTTTTCATTCCTGTTTTGGCCTCACTGGCTTATCCTGAATGTGAAAGATCCTCTCCACATGAACCCAAGAAAATACTTTCCTTTGAAAACCAGCTCTTACACTTTATCTCCTTTCTCCAGTTACAAAACCTTGGACACTTCATACAGCAATCATATAACCAAGAATTAACAATCAAATATAACATACAGTAAATATTCTCAGATGAGTCACTGTACTCTCTACATTCTTGATTTGTTGGTTTCTTCGCTGAGCAATCATCAGCTAATTACTGGGCTAACTACAGAACACCAAAATAGTTACATCTGCTAGATACAGCCATGAAGGAAAGAAAAGATTTCTCATTTCACACTTGAGTTAAAATGAAAGGTTACATAATGATAGTTTTCAAGAGATCTCACTACAACTTTGCTCAGCTATTACTAATTTTTGACACAAGTATGTCCTTTATGTTTTTGAGAGGACTACACAGCTCTATTAACTAATGCCATAACCCTACCTTTAGGGTCCTCTCCCATTTGAGCAGATTTGGGTTCCTCAGTTCAATGTCTGGAAAATTCCAATAGATCAGGTAACATTACAAAAACAGAAACAATCCTTCTGCTGAACATTAGATATAACTTCTTTCATTGCTTTTTCATCCCACACACATAAAGTGAGCAAGGAATAGCATCAAATGCTACCATGGCTGTTTACTGGTCTTTTAGACATGAAAATCTACCTGGTGGAGAGGACAGAGTTGACCACCATCCAGCACCCTGGGATTCACAGGAAAGATCTCTATATCCAGGAAGGTTTCTGGAGTGTCCTCCACTGCATCAGCAAGCTGTTAAAATCATCATTGTATCAACACAGAAATGTATCTCTCCCCACTGAGAGTTATTCAAATGGTGAATTTGGCAAGAGTACTTGCCAAAAAGGCAACTGGCTTTTGTTCAAGGAAAGCAATGCAATATGGACAACAGGCAGACAAGTCATGCTGCAACAGAAGCTTTTTAAAGTAGCAGGGGAAAAAAAAAGAAAACGAAACTTTTTCTGAGGGTTCTTATCTTTTTTTCAAGGAACTGTAAAAGGAATATCTGCTACTGTTACAGCTACAGGTAGGGCTGCTGGTGGATATTCAGTTTCCAATTATTTGTTACAACACAGCTGAGAGCAATTAGACAGTTTACATATGACTAGTAGGAGCCCAATGCACATTATGTGGACCATCAGGTCCTGCAGCCTAAACACAATTCTTGATTTAATGGATAAATGAATTTTGCTAAACCACTTCAAATAGAGGAATGTTTTCTGAATCTGTGTGCAGGCTGTTAATATAGTTCTGTGAAGTCTCATTCCAAAGAGATCACAGCACACTTTATCAGATCCAATAAAAATTGCACCCCAAAATCCCACACCAATAAATTTAGTACTGTTTTTTGGGGCTTGTAAGCTTCTAGACTGACATCTTGTTTGGCAATTATTTTTCTTTTCACTGAATGATACTTTCTATGATAGTTGTCTGCTTTTCATGAAAGAGGTTTTTTTCCTATTTCTCTGCCAAACCTCGACTACCAATAGAAAGCATGTTTTTGTTTTTCTCCACCAAGTACACTGATTCCTTCACTTTTTCCACATTCTTTGCTGTGGAAGCGTAGTTTTTTTGGTCCTAAAGGAGAGGTCTAAGGATTAAGAAATGGACAAAGTAAGGGCACAGATTCACTGTATCTCTTACTGCTCAGTTGTCAGTGCCATGGAACATGTCTGATTCTTACAAAAGCCATTAATGAAGACCTGAAATTTCTGCTATGCTATCTTGTAAGAGAAAGGAAATAATATAGCAACACACTAATGCAATGTACTAATTTTGCTGCATTATTAAATCAGTAATTAATTTATCATTAATTTGGTGATTTCAAAAGAACATCTCCTCCTTTTATACAAGGACTATTCTTTCACTTATGCAAGTGTACTAAAAGTCTGTCTGGCTTGAAAGCAAACACACAGAAATATCTCCAGGACAAACTCCATGGAGAAAAAAAGGACTCTATAAAAAAACATGATGGCTTTCAGTATAAACAATACAAACCTCTACAGCACACAGTGGGTTTGATGTACTCTGGGTGAAAGAACCTATTTCAGAACAACAGGTCCATTTACAGACTTCAAAAACCTTTGAAACATCACAAATCACCACTGTAGGCAGGTGTGTGAGCAGGCACCTGGTAAAGAGACACAAATGGGCCCAGCAAGGAGCTCAAGGCTTCTGTGACGTTGGAGTGCAGGCAGGGGCTGAGCTGGGCCCTTCCAGCTTCCTGTCCTGTGCCAGAGGAAGAGCCTGTCCAGGTGCACAATGGAACAAGTACTGAGGGACAGTTTGTCTCCAGGAGCAACTCCAGCTTAATAGAGTGGGATTTCTGGAGAACATCTCCTGAAAGCAGTTGTGAGCTGTGAGTCCAGCCCACACATTTTGTGCATCATGTGGGAGGCTTGAATTGATTTAATCTGGCAAAGAGGATCTAAAAAGGGGTCTAAGCTGTCCCTGGCACCAAGTGAAAAGTTTGTTAAGGTTGGTCCACATTGGCCAAGCTCTCCATGGTGCCAGATGAGATGGAAAAAGGAGGCTGGGGAGCTGCTGGACCATGGCTTACACAGGGAAATCCAAGCAAGTGCAGAAATGTATCGCTGAGTTTAGCAACAGAAATGGAAGAACCACTAATACCAATGATAACTTGCATATTTCTTGTAGCCATGATAAAGAAGAATTGGAACTGGCTGCCCAGGGTAGTGTTTGAGCCCCCATCCCTGCAAGGATTTAGAAAAGATGGGGATGGGGTGTTTAGGGGTGTGGTTTCATGGTGGACAAGGCAGCGCTGGCTTAACAGCTTGACTCACTGATCTTAGAGGTCTTGTCCAAGGTGAATGGCTTTATGATTCCATTATATAATGAAGACACTTGACCAATATTCTGTCTTTCACAAATTCCAAGCAGAAGTCTAATATCTTGAAAATCCAAGAGAAAAAACAGTGCATGGGAAAATTAAAACTGTATTCAACAAGCTTTCAAGCTTCCTTTCCATGTGCATGCTCCCCACATTCCAGTGTGGAGACCAGTGTTTGGAGGCTGATTTTCCCCACTGAGCAACTCATTTATTGGCAACTGAGACCATTACCATCACTTCGAAAATCTCCATAGTAGATGCAATGGTATCATTAGGAATTCATTCTTTCTCACCTTTTAAGTGATCTGTGCAACTCTCAGATTAAATTCCGTAAGGAAAACAAGTCCTGTATTAAAAGATCATGGTAGGTAGAATAGCTTGGATTTACTGCTTCATAAACTAGAATTACTTTTTATTATTATTCCCAATGTAAAGTAGCCACTCTCATAACTGAGGAGTCTTTTTCTTCTGTAAGGTTTACTGATGAATTCTTCACATATTCTTTAGTTTGCCCTATTTCTTGCTTCAATGAAGAATACTGAGCTGAAGGTAATAAAGGTACTGGCCCTGTCTATTTAAGCTGTGTCCAGCCAGATGCAACAGGCATCAACATATAATGTCAAGCAGTTGAAATTTCTTAAGGTCTTTTGCTCTTAACCCCAACACAAACCAATAGCAGATGAGCCTTGTCAACAATTTGCTAGTTGCTTAGTACACTCCAACTATCATGTTCTAGACTGCACACTACATATCTGGTTGGCATTAAAGTGCATAATGAAGAACATATTTGCATCCTGTATTTTTCCAATTTTAATCACTGTATTACAGGCTTAACAGGCTTACAGTTCAAGTCAGGAGCCAAATTGTTCTAATAAAATATGAAGCATTTATCTACTGAGAGGCTGAAGAGAGTGAAGTTTGTTTATTGCCAAGTCTGAAACAATGCTAACTAGAGCGTGTGTTACTTAATCTCATTCATGCCCATAAGATTTTACATGCTAAGACTAAGCTGAGTAAATAAAATTCAGAAACTTGAAGGAAACCCCATTCTTTTATTTTTATGAGCATTAGTAACAAGCTTGGCTCTGTACTGGAAATAGTCTGTTTTCCAGCTCACTTCAGCTACATCTAAGGCACCTAAGGCTTCATTACAATCTATGTAAAACATGAAAACTACTGGGAAAATAAGCAAAGGAGAACAGTCTTAACAGAAACCAGGAAAAGCACAGGATAAGCAAAGCTTCTTCACAAACATATCCAACAACATTTCATCTGACATTTCTAAACCAATGGTGATATTCTCATTCCACCCAGGTCAGCACAAGATGAGCAATTCATCTCACAGGGCCAGGATTCTCCCTAGACCTTTGCCCTAAGGAACTTACAGAGCAGTTTAAGCAAATTGAAATATTATGCTCTAAAGTCCAAGCATGAGATTCTGGCGATTCTGTTGCTTCTAGGAAGAAAGCTTCCAAAGAACATTCCAGATAAAGGCACTAAAAGAAGAAAATACATAATGCTAAGGAACAGATCTTCCAAGCTAGAAACACAGGAACAAGAAAAAGCACATAGCACAATGCAAGCAAAACCAAAATACTAGACAACACAAATGAATTTATTTCTCAGATGTGCAGAGTCTTCACCACTGTAGAGCTGATGCAAGACTATGCAAGGAGCAAATGTCTCACTTTTCAGAAAAAGAAAGGTGGATGTCTTCTGAACAACTTCACCAAGGTCACATATGTTGAGAGACAAACAATGAAAATATATCTTCTGTGTACTTGAGAGAGAGTCTTATCACTGCAGTCATTCTGCTCTAAACATTTAGCAAAACTGAACACAATTATTGCAAAACCATAATTCATAGAACTCTTTAAAAAACTCAAATTACTAAATTTAAAAAACTTTAAAAATTTCTATAAAGTTATCTTCCAAGACAAAAATGAACCAATGAAACCATTTTCAATAAGGAGAAGTTTTTTTGATGTTGGGAAACAAGAAGGTGGTATTTCAAATAAATACGCAATTTTCAGCAATATGCTCTGAGAAAATGCTGGATTTGCAGGCAAATAAAAGAGTTTATAGATACTCGGGACAAACACTGAAGGAAGAATATAGCTGCACGTGGCTGAGAAGAGGAGCAGCAAAACAATTTAACTAGAAAGGTGAAGGTAGAAGAGGAGAATAGGTGTCTTTAACCATAGTGGAGGAACACTGGATTGAAAAATTACAACTCTGAAAATATGAAAGTATCTGATTTGGAAAAAGATATATTAAAAAGACAACTCAAACTGAATGCTTCCACACTAAACAAACCTACACTTAGCTGCAGGACATCACGTTAATTCAATCCAATATCACTGAGCTTTACATCCTGCTAGTACTCGCCACATACAAATCCTCCTCCAAATCTCCTGTCATCCTCCCTGTTGTCAACCCCAGGCAACAGAGTCTGAGACTTCAAAGATGATGGACCAGACTGAGAAATCTTGAACTAGAACAGATGGAGCATATCTGTTTTTCAGATACATATAGCTATCTCCACATCTTGCAGGAATACTATTAAAAATGAAATTAAATGTACTAGCTTCTGTATTTCAGATCCACTTAAATTATAGCAGGCTGGGTGTCATCCTAAAAAATGATGCTTAATGACTACAGGGCTTTTAAAAATTCAAATGAGAATTCCCTCATAAAGAAGATAAAAATGTATTAAATTTACCTGTGTACTCTGAGTGCCTACCATTCAGTACATTTCAAGCAGAAATTAGAATTAGTATTTAGCAAGGGCCTACTGGGTTTTTTTTAATAATTCCATGGAAATGCAAATACAGTCTTAAAAACAGACAGGTCATGTTTCTAAAAAACTAAAAGCTACTTGGCTGACATTACACAGACTATGTTTGCAATGAGAGACTGGAGAATTAAAGAAGATAGTGAAAGCTCTAAAGAGGCAAAGACAAAAATGATCTCTCCTTTTCTTATATTCTTAATACAAGAAATACACATTTCTTAATTTTGAGAATACCCTAAATTTTTAAAGCTATGTTTCCACTTTCAGATAAGGTAAATTTAGTAAGATGTTCGGCTTAGTAACGCTAACTGTGGGCCTCTTTGAGACATCTTAATTTCACAGCCCATTTCTGAGGTATCTGATAACAGTTACCTCAGTTTGGAAAGAAATAACACTTAATTTGGGGGTGTTTTTTTGCAAATACATAAATTCTTCATATAACAATTAAGTCAGACTATTGGAAATACCTATCTGAAATTGAAGAGCTCCATCCTTTGTATCTGAAAGTTAAAATGTCAGGATAAAACCCCATTTAAATACTTTCAGACACTTACCTTGCAATGAAAACAGGCAGTAGTAGTTTCTGCACCCTGCAGAGCACTGATGTAGAGTCAGCAGATTTTTCTATCTCAGTTCTGATAGACATGACAGCACCAAAGTCTTCACATCAGATAGAGCCAGCAGTTTCTAAAGCTCCTAAATCACTGTCATGAATGAAATGTTCTACATACTGGTGCGTGCTCAGTCAATAAACTTGGAGGCAGGAAACTTATTTATGTGCTTATTATCCTTCATAATAACCATATAAATGCCTAGAGATTAACACTCTAGGCCCTGTTAGCCAGGCATCTCACTGATATAATTTAAACTACACTGTAATAGAACACTGCGCTCTACACCAGAGGTACTGGAGGCACAGAAGAGAAAGACAGATTTGCAGTGCCTGCTTAAGCTGCTCGATATTTATTTAAGAAAAACAGAGGGAGGAAAAAAACCTTGCAGACACACATGCAAAAATCCATTATGGGGTGGTGGGGTAGAAGAATCTGGTTTTAAACATACTGACCAACTCTGTTGGTAAGAGAACCAGGCACCTTGGATTCAAATTTCATGCTTTCACCCCTAAACCACAATCCCTGCAGAGCATGTAAGTAAAGCTGTAAAATGAAACATCAAACAGCAAATGCAAAGCTCTAGGATGTACTTGAATATTATCAAGAGCATTCAACTAATCAGATTTCTTCTTAGCTTAACATACATAAAGAAAAGAAAAATTATTTCACACAGTAAAATATCATGGGGACCTCTATATGATTACTACAAGGATAGTGTTTCTGTTTTGCAAACTAAGAATGAATGACAAAAACAAGAAACAAATAAACACAATAACAAGCAGTGATAACTATGTTTGTGCCTAAACAAAATGGTTAAATCTTAGTCACAATTTCATAGTTTAGTGGTATGAGATGTAAATGCAAAAGGTTAACTCTAAATAGTTCTAACATTAAATCATTGCAATATAAGTCTCTTGTGAGACATGCTATTCCTCCACAGGACTGCATTGCATTGTGTGCTTTTTCTCATTACATATCCACCAAACTTAACTATGACTTAAGGTATTTTTAAGATCAAGCCCAGAATGGCACATGCTATGCCAAAGCCCAAAAAATATAGACTCAATTACCATTTTGTGTAGAAAAAGAAATTTTGCAACAGAAATTTTACATGGAAATTTTTATACTGAGCAAAAGCATTGCTTGCTCCAGCAGCAGTCAATGCTTTAGAGGAAGGTAGCAGAAACCTCCTGTTGGTAAAGGCAAATTCATCTTCCAGTTAAGAGTATTTCCAGACTGTGATACTCAAGTCCATATCTAGAAGCAGGAGATTAAGTAATTCCTCTAAAAAAACCTATAATCTTAACAAAAAATTTGTTATTTCTTATTGCTATGTAAAAGTATTACCTACTTTACCATTCAATAGTCAAACCTCAGATTTAGCAGGAATGGCAACAGGGGCCTGCTGTGGTGAACATCTGCCTAATTGCATGATGTTTGCACCATCGGTCATTTAATTTTCTTCAACCCCTATCCCAATTCTGTAGCAGACTTGAGCAAAAAGAAAACATCACTTGTGATTTGTTTTTTCAGAGGTACTAAGCATCCTCAATTGTCATTCTCTTTTACTTCATTTTGTAACCCCAGGACTCCATTTCCACATCTATAGGTGACACCCATCACTTCAGACAGGTGCATGAGAAAGCATCCTGAGCACTCTAAAACACTATCACAAAACAGAAGAACACATGATTTTCAAAGACTCAATCCCAGTAATCATGATATTAAGAAAAAGGTCACTGGGTTTGCCAAGACCACATAATCAGAAAGCAAATACCATGGTGTATGAAGTACCATTGCTACTAACTACTCCACTGGGTCTTCTCTTGGAATTTGACGTGTCATTGCATGCATTTTTTTTGAAGCTGTCCACATCTATGGATATGAACTACACGTGTAGCTGCTTATCAGCTAGAGTGTATACACTGAGCTCCCAGCAAAGATAAAAGCAACAGAACACAGATGAAAAAAAATGTTGACTTTAGTAATTAGAAAAAGCCAGCTGCAGCTAATAAGGAGAAGGAATGTTAAACCGAGACCTTTTTATGTATTTTTTTTTTTAACTTACTACAGCTGAGACACAGAAGCCAAGTAAATCACTGGACTCTTTCACTCTATGAGTGCTGGTAGAGAGTTGTGCATAGAAAAACTACTGTAGCTGATCTGGTAGGACCACAAGCCCTAAATGGGGGTCTTCATTCAGGTCAAGCTTTGGCAAATTCTAATCCTTCTCAGGTGACATTACATGTATTCGACCACATCCAGTTGATCTCTTCAAATATTTCCCTTTCTCTCCTCCTTAAGCTTTTCAGAGAGTGTTTAAGTAGCACAGACTAATGTTATTTTATACAATGCGCCTCATGTTACATCAGGCTCAATATGCAGTAGTTTCACTTAGCGCCTGCTTGGAAAGCTATTAGAGAAAAGCCCTCTTCCAAAGCTGAAATAAACCCCTATGTATCGATGCCACTGTTAATTACAATAACTGAAATAAAATTTGAAAGCAGCACGACTTTTTCCAGGAGTCTGATGAAAGAGTTAAAGTAATTAAAGAGTTTTCAAATACAGCATCAGCAAATTGTCAATAATATCCCAGAGCAAGCACCATCTCAGGAATACCCACAATGCCTGAGACAGATTGACATCACCCCCAGATTTACAACAAAATGAGGGAGACCAGAGTTAGGTCTAGTATCTTAATTAATACATTCACAGTGCACTCTTTGGTGTCTAAATATTTGAGAGAAGAAAAAGGGTGGAGCAAGGCACTCATGGGATGCAAAATTAGCATGACATAGAATCTTATTTTTATGACAATCTGTGCTACTGCTAAATACCAAGGAGCTTCTCTGAGTTGATTTTAGTACTCCAATAACATTAAGGGAATTGCAACTGCACATGATTCTGTCACTTATCCTAAAGATTCCTAAAGGGAATGGACTGTTTCCTCTACACAGCTGGCTATTAAAAAAGCAGGCTCAAGCCAGGTACCCAATACATTTCCAAACTACCTTGCACAGAATGTAGAAGTTGGAAGGAACTTCTGGAGGTCAAAGGAACCATTTGGTCCAATTATCCTGTTCAAGTAGGGCCAGACAAATGCAACTGCCCAGGACCACATGTGGAAGACTTTTGAGTATCTCCAAGGACAAAGATTCCACCTCTCTGGACAACACATGCCAGTCCTCAGTCATCTGCACTGTAAAAAAAGTCTTTCCTGATGTTCAGAGGGTACTTCCTGTGTTTAGTTTGTGCTCATTGCTTCCTGTTCTCTTACTGAGCACCAGGCAAGAGCCTGGCCCTGACCTGATTGCACCCTCCCTTTCAGCTACATTGATGAGAACCCCTTTGTGCCTCCTCTGGGCTGAACAGACCCAGCTCTCTCAACCTTTCCTCACAGGAGAGATGTTCCAGTCCCTTAAACATCTTTGTGGTCCTTTGCTGAACTCTCTCTAGTACTAAGGTGCCTAGAGAAGGACACAGCATTCAGCTGTGCTTCACCACTGCTGATGAAAGGGGAATGATCACTTGCTGGGAATCCAGAATACTGAGAGCCTTCCCTGCGGCACAGGAACGTTGCTGGCTCATGTTCAGCATAGCATCCACCATGTCCCCCAGGGCCCTTTCTGCCAGGCTACTTTCTTGCTGATTGTCCCCCAATTTATAGTGATGTGTGGGGTTGCTCTTTGCCAGGTGCAGAGCTTTGCACTTCCTGTTGAACTTTGTGAGGTTTCTTCTGATTTCTCCAGCATATTGATGTCCCCGGGATTGGGGGTATTTTCCAGAATACTGCTGGCATGCAATGCAAGTAACAAGACACTTTTAGTAGAAGAACAGATAGTAAGTATCATCCTCTTCTTGTACTCTAAGTCCAGCAAAACTAAATTCCCTTTGACACAATACACAAGTCTCTTGTCTTGGGTTGCAGAGACCGTGCAAATGAGATGGATAGAGCATGTACAGCACAAATGCAGAACAGTAACAGAAAAATGGTCTTTCCTGCTCAAAGAGATACAGAAGAGGGCGAACACTAATCTGATATGGAGGAAATACTTTTTTTGTGCAAGTACATGCCCTTAGCACAGAGGAGCTACATAATCCAGTGAATATGGGTGAGAATCAAAACTACAGATCAGACACCAAACTTTGTCCTCTAATAAGAAGGTTATTCTATGCCTCTTCTTCCTCTCCATGTGTCAGTTTTGTTTACCTGAATCCTTCAAAAGAAGTACATATAATTTTACTATTCCGCATCTGTATAGCACTAGACTAGGCGGTCTACAAGTTCTGTTCACCTAAATAAAAGATTCTGCAGGTTTGCTTCTCAGTTACACACCACATATTTTGCATCAAAGGTCAGTCTTCTACTTCTATAACAATCTATATTAAAAAAACCAAACCAACCACAAAAAAAAAAAAAAAGAGTAAAGTGGAGCCAAAGTAACCTTTACAGAAAAAAAAAAAAAAAATTACTTTAAACACTACAAAAAATACTGAAGATTCCTCTCAATTCCTAACTACAGCCATTGCCTAAAACTGAATTCCAAAACAATTTTAAAGGCCACAGACAAAATTCAGCAAACTCCGTGACTAATAAAAGAACTATAATAACTACTCGTAATTCTGTAGCTCCATTGTAGCTAAAAAGAGAAACCATGACCCAGTGTCATTTCAGCATCAGCAAAGATGCTGCACTCCAGCATACTGCAATAGTGCTGTAAGAAATAGAGTTGAAAGCCAAAGCACCTGTCTAGAAGCACCACTTCAATTAGATGTTGAAATTATTTACACCCCTATTGCCATAATATTAACATTTCACACTGGAAAGCTGCTTAGCATTTACAGAAAAAAGGAGTTTATTTTCTGTTGCCATGTTAATTAATGTATACATATATGAACTACAAGCTTTACAGGTAGAAATACTAACAATGAAGGCAATCCCTCTGACATCCTGAAAGTACTCTCCTAACAGGAAGGCAGAATTCTCAACACTGAACCGTGTCAGGTAAAACCAAACTTATAACGTATAATGACTGTACCCATGTACAATCAATATTTGCTGAACAACTTAAAAAAGACCAAGACAGATCCATGCAAGCCTGGCATATTTTGCACAGCCTAGGCAAAAAACTTAAGTTGAAGAACTGTCCTGCTGCCACAGGAGTAGATCACAACAGCAAAGGTACACAACTACCCTACTCCAAAAAGCGCCTTGCCTCAGATGTCCCTCAGAGTGTCAGCTTTCCTTGCATTCAACAAAGTAGAGGAGAGAACACTGATGATTTTGCCCTTTTGGAGAAGACAGGAAACCAAATTTAGATGTTAAACCACCTCCTGAGAATGCTACTGGTGAAAGTAAAACATGTAACCTGATAGAGACAGATAAATAAGCAAACCCTCTGTGAAATGCTCTTTGGGTTTAGGTTTGTTGCAAGACTGAAGCATCTCAGATCAGAGGCTAGCTGTAAGTAATTCACAATAATTGCTAAAAGCTTTAAGCAAGCTAAAACCAGCAGCTGCTATGTTGTGCTGTGAACACAACCTAATGCACCTTGTGTGCATCGCAGTGATTGTGCCAGGTTACAGCTACTCTGGCTGAGTCAAAACTGAACCCATGCCCCTCACATTATTAGTGTGCACTGGGTAAACTGAGATGTAAACCAGGGCTGAACCAGCTCACGTGCAGGGCCAAAGAACCCGTCTGCTATAGGAAGGGAACCCAGGACAGATTTCTGATTTCTGCCCTGATGACCTTAGTTCACAGGCTGTCACCTCAGCAGGGCCAGCACTACAGGGCCTCACCTCAGCTGGGACTTAAATACCACCTCACTATAGACAAAGCAAAAGATGATGGAACTTTAGTGCTGTCTTGGGTTATGTAACCAAAAATAATGTGCATTCTCTTTCATCTGTTGAAAGCAGCTGGGGAAGATGTTTTTCTTTCTGTCTTGTAACTCTGGGGGGAGGGGGCGGGTGCCTTCTGATACTGGGCCAGCAGTTAAAACCAGGTGGGGCATCACTCCTTACCTCTTCCACCACCCATCCACCCTCCAGAGGGATATCTGCTGTTAATGGGCCATTAAGGCTCACCAATGACATGACACATTGCATCATCCCATTGTGAGATGCTCCACCCAGTGGGGGGAGCCAAACCATTCCCACCCAGATTAAAACTGACACATAGGGACACCAGACACTGGTTTTCCACTGGATTCCCAGAGGAAGACCAGACTCATCTCACCATTACTGGGCCCTTTTTTTCTACAGGACCATCTCTACTCCAACAGAACCACATCTGCCACTCCAGGAGGGCTTACATTGAACTGCTTCCTACAC
>VXBB01002385.1:252889-303983 GCA_013399915.1 Illadopsis cleaveri
ACCTCGCTTACTGCGTCTCCAGCGGCCGGGCTGGCAGTGGCCGTAATCCATGCAGTTCAGGATGACCAAGGCAAAGGAGAAGAGGCGAAACTGCATCCTGGGCCGCTGGAGTGGGCAGCCTCCTCCGGCGGCAGCGAGGGGCGGCGAGGCCGGCGGCGTGCGGGCGAGGAGGGGCCGGCGGAGGGTCGCGGGGCAGCGGCTGCCGCTGGGGACCGTAGGAGTTTACACGCCTCTTGCCGCCCTTCTCGAGTGCTGCGAACTCACCGCCGCTTCCAGCATCTCCCCTGTGCTGCGGGGAGAGAAAGGTGAAAAGCTCGGACCCGGGCTCTCCTGGTCCTCCTCTGCTCTGGCTCTCCCCAAAAACAATCAGAGAAAAATCACAACCCGGGTCGGGGCAGGATCGGGGCCGCGGAGCGGAGTCACCGAGAGCCCCAAGCCTGTCCCACACCGGCGGAAGAGCGCTGCCACCGGCCCCCGCGCCCCGGGACGGGCTGTCAGCCGGGGCACAGCGCTATTTATCGCGGCGCGGGGCGCTCCCCGCCCACAGGCGCTCAGGTCGCGGCTCGGCGGGGCGAAGCCGTCCCCCCGTACNGTCTTGGCAAGATGGTTCTAGAAGTCCTAAAGTGTAACTTCAGTGAGTGATTTGTACTGGTTTCTAGCCACATCTCTACTTGGCAAAGGTATTGTAAAGCTAGTAAAATGGGAATCCCAATAGTGCAGATAAGGAAGGCTGAAACAAGGGGGAAGCCAAGAGTTTCCAAATGAATTTAGTTTTGATACAGGAAGGTCTGTTCATTCCTCACAACATCCACTGCAGTGACTCCACAGTGCCATTTATTTCCCTGCTCCTCGCTCACAGCCTGTTTCCCAGCACTACAGGTACGGACAGACCATGACTCTGCCTGTGATGCCCGTCCTGTTTTGCCTGACCTAATGAGTCCCCTAGGACCTGGAGCTCTGTGGAGCGGGTGCAGAAGCTGGGAGGCAGCATGGATCTGGTACAGCTGGTGCAAAGCCCGGTCTAATAAACCCAGCTGGATCCAGGATCGAGTCTGGGTCTGTGCTGAGTGTTTCTGCTCCTCCTTCTTGCCCCCTCCCCCCAAACCCCGCGCCAGTAATTCTGATGCTGAAATACCTGCGCTGCCTCGGGATGGAGCCAGCTAAGTTCTCACAAAAGCAGATGTACTCTTTCCACAGCAGAGCTGGCCTTAGAAAGAGCATAACTGCATTTATGTGGCACTGTGCCTGAGCTAATATATTGTGTTAGACCCAAGCTGGCTTTTCATACATGGCCTGAACAATCTAACCACAGATAAGTGAAGTCTGACTGTATGGTGTTTGCCATACCATCCTGAGACCTCAGAATTTTTTACTGCATTTGTTGTATAATATTCCTCTGGAGCAGAGAAGGATCAGTATCATCAGTTTCCATACTGAAGACTGACTTACAAAGAAGGTGAATAACTTGTCTGAAATCAAAAGAGGCCTATGAGACTGTGTCCTGAGTTTCCCAAGATCTCAGATATTTCTGTAATCCCTGTGCTGTCCTTCTTTATATTTTTCCAGTGTATAGTAGTAGCCCTACACTAGTTTAATCACTAGTATAAAATGCAAAGATTTTTTGAAGTGACATTACAGTAGGGATTGAGTGCATCCTCAGCAAGTTTGCAGAAGACACCAAGCTAAGTGATGCAGCTGACACAGCTGAAGGATGGGATCCCTCCTGGGGGACCCTGAACAAATTGAAGAAGTGGGCACGTGGGAATCTCATAAGATTTAACCAGGCCAAGTGCAAGGTGCACCTGGATTGGGGCAGCCCCCAGTACCAATACAAGAGCAGCCCTGCCAAAAAGAACTTGGGGGTGCTGACAGATGAGACCCTGGACATGAGACAGCAATGTGCACTTGCAGCCCAGAAAGCCAAACATGTCCTGGGCTGCATCAAAAGCAGCGTGGTCAGGAGGTCAATAGAGGCAATTCTGTCCCTCTGCTCTGCTCTCATGAGAGCCCACCTGGGATACTGTGGGGTCCCCAGCACAGGAGAGACATTGACCTGTTGGAGTGAGTCCAGAGGAGGCCACCAAGACGATTGGAGGGATGGAGCACTTTTTCAGGAAAGCCTGAGAGAACTGGGATTATTCAGTCTGGGAGAGAGAAGGCTTTGAGGTGACCTAATTGCAGCCTTCCAGTACCTGAAGAGAGCCTACAAGAAAAGGGAAGAGAGAATTTTTACAAGGGGCTGTAGTGACACAAGGGGGGATGTCTTCAAACTGAAAGAGATAATATATTCCTATATTAGCTACTAGGAATAATTTTTTTACTGTGAGGGTGGTGAGGCACTGGCACAGATTGTCCAGAAAAGCTGTGGCTGCGCCGTCCCTGCAAATGCTCAAGGCCGGGTTAGATGGAGCTCTGAGCAACCTGGTCTAGTGGAAGGTGTCCCTGCTTATGGCACAGAAGTTGGAACTAAATGTTCTTTAAAGTCCCTTCCAATCCAAGCCATTTTATGATTCTATGATATATTTTTCTGATGCAAAATTGTTATTTATTACAACTGTCATTATGGGGTTACAGTGTGTGAGATTCCATTGTGCTATGCAGAGCACCAGTCCCTTTCAGTGTTGTCATAATCTAAGAATTGCAAAGATGTGACCTGTCAACTAATTAACACAGATCTAAGAAGTCAGTCAGTCAAGGTTAGTCTAGCTCAGTGTCAGTGGTATCCGAGTGGGTTTGGAGTGGATGCTAAGGGAAAGAGTGCCAAAAAAAGGCATGTATATATGTGGTTTACGGTCTTTATTTTCCCCAATCTATTTAGACAGTGAAACTTTTCTGTAAAACTTGCTGCAACTGAGGACATAATTTATTTCAGTCAAGTGTGTTTACTGTCAGCGGGAGCTCTCCAAGATGTGTAGTCTCTGTATCCACTCTAATTTCATGTGACATGTTGTGTACCCTAGACAGCTAAAAATGAGACTTTCTACATTAGCACTATATTTAGAGTATGTGCTTGTGATTTTCTGATGCAGAAATAAGAAATGTACCAGGACCCTAGAGATCCTCCCAGGCTTTAATGCCAGGGAGAGAGAGCTCAAACTACAAGAAGGGGAAATCAAACAAAGGTGTTAACTACACTTTTGTGGGGACTCCAGGGACTAATCTCCTTTACTGTTTCACGTCTACAAACCCATAATTATGCGGCTTTGACTCTACAACAGTTATCTAGAGTCTTGGAGTCCTGTTTGCAAACAGTGATACCAAGACCTCCCCACTTACACAGCTCCACTTCTGGAAGCATCTGAAATAAAAGTATGAAAGGGCTTTCTGACATGTGTCCTGCTGGCACTGAAGATGACTGACATCTCTCAAAGTGTGGTGTCAGTGGCCTGGTAGCCAAACCAGAGTCTGAACAGCCCAGAACATTTTTACAGTCAGAGGAGAAAAAAGTCAGGGGCTCCAGGAGTTTAAAAAGCAAAAGAAGGAATGGACTGGGACGAGTTCTGTAAGACGTGGTAGACCTTTGTCTCTGCAGCTTCTCTTCAATTAACAGAGAGGAACTGACTGTAGGTATAGCACCTCGTGTGTCCTGTGGCTCTGATGAACTCTGCACTCATTCTAAGGCGGGCTTTGTCACAGTGAGGAACTGGGAAAATTATCTGAGCATGTTCAATTAACATAGTCATAGAAAGAATGCTTTAGTCAAGGCCCTAGTAGATGATGTGGCAATGATTGAAATACCAGATGATGACAGTCTGGGCAACAACTTTAGCAATGGGGATAGCTAAGAATTGGTGTATTTTACATAGATTATTCAAAACTCTCAGCAGCCAAATTAATTTATCTGAATAGTGCTGAGATGATTCATTACACACTGTTCAGAAATCATATTATTTTCTAGAACTAAATTTCAGTTCATAGAAAATTAATTTTTATGTGTTGTGCTCCACACAGGTTTCACTGACTGTAAAAGATCTTACCTTCTACATTTCAGCTGTATTAAAGCCAAAGCACTGCTGCTTTTGCAATATAAGGTAATTGTAATTGAATCTTTCCATTCTTTATTGGGCTCCATAGGATCTGATCTGTAAGTGTCCTAACTTCATCATCTTAAAAAGAGGTCTCTTCCAACCTACAGATTCTGTGATTCTCTGTGAACAACACTAAGGTCTACTTTAAAAGAAATTTCTCCAGATTCTTATAACTGGGCAACTCCTTGCTAAATGAAAGTTATGATCTTTCCTAAGACCAGAATCTCAGCAATAACATGTAAGTCTTAGCAGCCTTACATTGCAGTAGAAAAGATATATCTTTATTTTCGGTGAAAGAAATGAATGAATCTGGCAAGCTTTACATCTAACCTTCAAAAAGAAATATATTCATATAAAACCCAGGTTCAAACCTTTTATTGCTAAGTCAATTTTTACCTTCTTTGAATTCTTAAAATGCACTTAATTCATTAGTTCTTCAAAATGTCATCTGAAATAATAACAATAATGGAATTTTGTGCCCTGTTTGGGGTCTCCCAAAACCGGAGCAAGACTACTGGAGAACCACAGTGTTTGGGGGCTGGGGCAGTAGTCCTGTGAAGGAAAGCTGAAGAAGCTGGGCTTGTTCCCACTGAAGGAGAGGGTGTAGAGGAGACCAAACAATTCCTTTCCACATCTATGAGGAGGTTACTGAGCAGGAAGTGCCAGGATCCTTACGGAGGTGCTGGACAGAAGAGCAGGAGACAGTGGTCATGCACTGAAACGGGAGATTTGTGCTGGGTATAATAGAAAATAATTTTGCCTCTGAGGATGAATAAGAACTGGAAGCAGTTTGCCCAGAGAATTTGTGGACTCTCCTTCCTACAACAAGGCCTTAGGCAGCCTGGTCTGGCCTCTGCTGATTGTACTTCCTTTTAGTAAAGGGCTGCACTCAGGACCCCCCAAGGTCACTGCCAACCTTTGGGATCTGTCAATGCTATAAAATCCATGAGCTCCCCCAACAGGCTGAGAGGACTGCCCTGGGCACCTCTGGACACTCACATCTCTTCCATTCACACCCTGGGGAGATCAAAAGATTGTTGTCCTTCTGACTCTTCTCCCTCTCTGAAACATGATCAAACTCTGATATTTTACCTTTTTGTGCAGACTTTGCTCTTGCAGAGCTTCCAAGAGTGTCCATGAGCATTTTGCCTAAGGAACAAATTTATCAATTCATCAAGGCTGTATGTTTTTGTTAAGGGCTCAGAGAAGAAAAGATAGGAAAAAAGGGGTAACAACCCTAAAATAACTTCGGTAGCTCTCAAATGTAATTCTCAGTTCTTTCTGAGGAAAAAAAAAAAAAAAAGAAAAAAAGAAGGAAAGAAACACAGAAATTAATAAGCAAAAGGTATTCCAAAAGGTGTGTATCCTCCATTCCCAGTTTGCATGGGCACCAGACTACCAGTTCCTGCCTGCCACCTTTGAACACCATGTTCCTCTTGGAGTGTGCAAGAGCCAGTGTCCTCCTGTGTGGATACTGCATTCTGAAGGTGAGAGTTCAAATTCCAGCCTGGCAGCTGCAGAAAATCCACTTCTTTTGGAGAATGGTGATTTTAGTTTGCCATCATATAGAACAGAAAATTACTGAAAAATTAATGTATACCAAAGTTCAGGCTTTTTGTTTTGCAATGCTTTTCATGGCATACAGCTACAGAGGTTTGCAACACATATACATGGGGTTAAATTTGCTCTAATATGGCCTCAACAAAATGGCTTCACAAGGACCTGGAATGCAAAGATGAAATGGTGAGCTGGTATTTGCAGTTTTTTTACAAAGATTTTACATTGTGTGCCCTAAGCTTTATGCAATCACCACTTTCTCTCTCATATGCATAGAAACCCACCCCTCCCCCCACAAAAAAATCATAGAGTAACTGAGTTTGGAAGGGACTGTGGAAGATCATCTGTTGCTCAAAGCAGAGCTAACTTCAAAGTTAGGTCAGGTTACTGAGAGCCTTATCTAGTTGAGGTTTGAAAAAGTTCAAGGTGGAAGATTCCACAGGTTCTCTGGGTGACTTCTTCCAGTGCGTGTCCATGCTCATAGTGAAAATTTTTGTCATATATCCAGAGAAAACTTTCCTCATTGCCAGTTGTAATCATTGCTCTTTTACTTTTCTCTGTGAACCCCATCTTCTTATAGACTCTCTTTTATACCTGAATATATATATGTATGTTTGTAGATATATATTTATATATTGAATTATATATTTAATAAATATGTATAAAATTATATATATATTTATAATCTATTCTGGTTTAAATATATATTTACTTTTTATTTCTACTTTGCTTTTCTTCTGTTTCCTTATCACCTATGCATTGAATGGAGAAAATATGTAAGACATTTCTTAAAAATGACATCCATGAGACTAACCCTATCATCTTGAAATGTCTCGTTTGTTTTCCCACTGTTTCTGTTGGTTGCTGAAGGAAATGGAGCAAAGATGATTGTGTACCTGTAAACACAGAACTGTTACCACAATGACCAATGACAATCAAAAATGGCTCTCAAAATGAGAAAAGTCATGATGGAACCTTTTTTATTGAAATGTCAGAATTTGTGGGTTATTTTCTTGTAACAGAAGCATTGTTCAGCATAGTCATATGTTGTATTCAACATCTTTTCTTAATAACCTTCTAATTTAGTAACTGGCTTTGGAGATGTCTTCCAAGTACAATTTAGAGATATTTACTATTTAATGTTAATAAAGGCTAAGTGTTAAATGTTGTGATGTTAAGTGCATGTTTTCTCCAGCATGTCTATTTAGCAATAAAGTGATTGCAATACTTGTTGGATTATACAGGCAGTATCTCTGCCAAATGATAATAAAGAAGGGAGTTTAAAAAGAATTTTGGACAGTTGAGAATTCTTAGATAAAATCCTGAAATTTGTGTAGTTAATCTACACTGACTTTCAAAAATAAAATTGTCTCCAGTAATTAAAAAAAAAAAAAAAAATGTTCAAGACAGTTTTATAATCTACAGAATATTATACTTTTCCACTTCACATCATTTTTTACTCCTTGTCTTATATATTGAACAAACAGCTCAGGAAAACAAATTAAAAGAGAACTCATGAGCATTCTCTCTGAAACACAGTCACCTCCTTTAGGCCAGCTCAGGAGAGAGCCTGGAGCAGTAGATGATCCTACACTGAAGGAGTAAATAGTGACAGGAATAGGAAAGGGGAGCATGATCTCAGTGCACTTGGGATGCCAGCCCTGACACGACCTTGCACAAATACCTAAGTACAGAAATGAAGGGTCTTAGTGAAAGGGCAACAAAAGAGCTTACATTCAGTTTTGTCAGAGGAATTGTACAGATGTAACTGAAGACATATTTTTAAAATGCAAGAGAGCCACAAAATACAGCTTTTAATTTTAAAAAAGTGCAATAAACCACAGTAGAATATTGTTTTGTTTGAGCTTTATACCCTGCCAGTCATGATGGGAGCTGAATGCAGCTTTTACTTCATTGCAAGTATTGGAGAAGTGTACCAAATCTATCTTCTGGAACCAAAATTAGACTAATTTCTGCCTTTACAATAAAATAGAGATAAACCATAAGGGGAAAAAAGTGAAAATTTAAGGTCATCATTCTTCAGAACAATTCTTCAAAGTAAAATTAAATTAGAGAATAGGGCAGAGAAACTGTGATGTCTGCCGTTCCAACAGTACCCCAGGGACTGAGAAGACTGCTGGAGCCAAAAGCATGAACCACAGTACATAAGTAGTTGTAGCCTGTAACCATGCCTATCTTCTGATGATCAGCAGAAAGCCCATAAATCATGCTCCTTAGGGACTGAAAGACTTAAATAAGTATTAAAGGACTCAGTCATGCACTGGCAGAATAATACATATGGTAATCTATAAGATTTAATTTCTACTCTATTTTGGACATTTTTTTCTGTCCACTGAGCCCTTTAAAGCAGAGGAGTATGTGAGGCCATGCCAAATGCAGATATTTCACTTTCCTTTCCCTGAACTCAATACTGAAGTGTTTTATCATCACTTTGAGGGATATTTTCAGATCAGATGGACCTTTGTGTTGATTTTCATTATTTAATGTCAGCTTCTCTCCTTGGGGAAAATACTAAGTTTGGATTTTTTCTAACTAGCATAAAAATTAACAAAGAGAATATTACAAATCACATGGTTCAGTCTAAAAACAGCTACTGATCATCTTCAATGCCCTCATGACAGTCCCAAACCTTCCTTTACCCCAGTGCTGGTTTGGCACACAGCTAGCAGATGAATATTTTCTGACTGATAGCTGGCTTGGTGAATACAACTAATAATATCTCTGGGCCCAAGTCCACTCCCTGCTGTTTAGTACTTCTGGGGAACAGCATCTTGCACAGTAAGCAATTGTTGAAGTATCAAAATCCACATTTTATCTGCCCCTCATGAGGGATGCAGAGGGATGTGGCTGGGACAATTTCAGGCAAGGGATTTTTAAGAGGGAATTCATGTTATGCTACTGCTGGCCCCTTACAAAGTGTCACCTTCAAAACTTAAGATGCTTTTTAAATAATAGGGGAAGATAAGGTTCCTTGTCTCTTACCCCTTATATATATGGGATAGAAACTAGGGGCTAAATCCCTGAAAAACATATTTGAATGTTTGCAACTAAATTTTACCTGAATTGCTGCATCTAAATCCAAAATGAAAATAACCAATAATAAAAAAAATCCTATCTTGGCTTGCTTCTCTGCTGGAGGTTTTATACTCCGTAGCACCATTTAGTTTGATTTCAGAGATCCTGAAGGCTTTGCTTCCACCTCAAACTAGCAAATGTGGAAGGCTGAGACTCTGTTCAGCAAACACATTCTCAAACCTTAATTGCAAAACAAACATGAAATGTGTATCACTGTTTTCAGTCTATGCCCCTAGCCCTGCCAGTGTGGTTTATCAGATACCTTCTGAGAAAATATCCAGGAATGGTGTCCTTGCAAAACACAGCTGTGGTGACTTCATTGTTAGACGGCAACAATACCCTAACTCTACACAAGTGACTATTTCCCGTTTGCTTCATGATATCAAAACCTACACCTCTGAATATATCCTAAGTAATTAGTAGTGGAAGGCAGGATGGAGACAAAGTGATCTAAACAATCCCAGGAAATCAGGATTTGTTAGATTAGAAAGAAGCAGGAGAAATAAGCCCACATACTAGGAAAGATCCATGCATGGCTTCCTGTTTTTTGTCCCCCAAAAGATTTGTGTTTGCATTCATCAGTTACTGCCTAAAATATTATGTGTCCCACTACAGAAAACCACTTTGGAATGGGGGGCTGAGAGCTTTCAGTTATAAATTCCCTTTGCAGCAATCAGCCCACAGCAAGCTCAGTCTGCAAACATTGTCCATGATGTTGCTGTGAGTGAAGACAACAATGCATCTCTTGATGATTCCAGCTAGGGAAACACACAGCTATCCGTGCCTGGGGAGCACTAGATGTAGATCTGAATGTACATTGAGGCTGAGGACATTCTTGAGTGCCCATCTCTCACCCACCAGCTGAGTGGCTCAGCCTGTAAATTACTGCACAGAATCACAGAATCACAGAATAAGCTGAGTTGGAAGGGAGCCACAAGGATCATTGAGCCCAGCTCCCAGCCCTGCACAGCACCATCCCCAGGAGTCACACCTTGTGCCCAAGAGCATTTTCAAACACTTCTTGAACTCTGTCAGGCTGGTGCTGTGACCACTTCCCTGGGGAGCTGTTCCAGTGCCCAACCACCCTCTGGGCGAAGAATCTTTTTCTAATATCCAACCTAAACCCCCCCTGACACAGCTTCAGGCCTTTCCCTTGGGTCCTGTCAGTGGACACCACAGATGTGAGATCAGTGTCTGCTCCTCCTCTTCCCCTCATGAGGAAGTTGTAACCACAGTAATGCCTCTCCTTAATGTCCTCTTCTCCAGGCTGAAGGATTGACCTCAGCTACTCCTCATAGACCTTCTCCCCAAGGCCCTTCACCATCTTGGTTGCCCTCGTTTGGACACTCTCTAATATTTTAATGTCTTTCCTATATTGTGGCACCCAAAGCTGCCCCCAGCACGCGAGGTGAGGCTGCCCCAGAGCAGAGCAGAGCAGGACAATCCCCTCCCTTGCCCAGCTGGCCGTGCTGGACCTGATGTCCTCCAGGACAGGGTTGTCCCTCCTGGCTGCCAGGGCACTGCTGACTCATGGTCAACTTGCCATTGACCAGGACCCCCAGGTCCCGTTCCATGACACTGCTTTCCAGCATCTCATTCCCCAGTCTGTACCTACATCCTGGGTTGCTGCATTCCAGGAGCAGAGTCCAGCACTCTCCCTGTTGAACTGCGTGTGGTTGGTGATTGCCCAGTTCTATAATTTGTCGAGGTCTCTCTGCAGGGACTCCCTGCCTTCCTGGGACTCAACAGCTCCTCCCAGTTTTGCATTGTCTGAGAATTTGCTCAATATCCCTTCCAGTCCCAAGTCATTTATGAAGATGTTGAAGAGATCTGGGCTGAAAATGGAGCCCTGCAGAACCCAACTGGTGACGTCTCCAGTCTGATGTCACCGCATTCACTGTAACCCTTTGTGCCCAACCTGTGAGCCTGTTGCTCACCCATCATGTAGTATGTTTATCGAGCTGTGTGGGACAGTATCAAACAGAGACATGACCTAAAGAGTTTTTTTTTAAAAGAAAATTATGGATTTGGGTCTGTTCTTTGACAAAATGGCTGTAGGTAAGGGCACATGGTGACCATATTTTTCAACCCTCTTCACTGGTTAAAGCAGTATCTCCCTTATGGTGGCTTTTTGGAGAGGTGCAGGAACACTGTTGCCTCCCAAATACCTTTGATCAGGACGTCACTCACAGACAATTGTAACCCAGCTCCCCTGAGTTTCCTTAGTAGCTCCATGTGATGCCTTGGACGTGTGTCAGCTTTTGAGCATTTGTGATGGGAGCAGGGGTCTCTGGGTCACTGGCTTACAGCTACCTATGGTTTCATGACTTTTTAAAAATGCCCTTCACAAGTCAAGGATGAGAGCATGATCAAAAAGTGGCCTAGCACTAACAGTGTTTGCTGAGCCTCATTCAGCTGCCTCAGACTGAGGTGTCTTCTCATCCAAGTCGAAGGCAACCCATGCCAAGATGCTTTGTATTGGAATCTGCTTCTCTAATGTAATTTGATGCACTGATGCAGCCAAGTACCTGCTTGCTGGGTCAGCCCAGGAGGCTTTGGGTCTGTGAAAGGTTGTGTGAATATTGCTTTGCTACCTCAGATTGTAATTCACATATAATGCTGCAGATTTTTTTGAGAGATGTTTGATGCTTGAATTATGATCATCTGCAGGAAGAGGGTAGAAAAGAAAGGCAGAGAACACACACAAAATCAGTCTAGCTAGGTAAGTTTTTCCATGCTCTTCTTTTGGTAATAAGAAATGACTGCCTTGAGGATGCATACATCTGAATTCTCAAATTTCAGTTTTCTCTGTGCTTGGATGTGATCTACTTGGAGAAAAAAAGCAGTGGATACAGAAGATGTCTAAAACCAAGACAATAGGATTGCAGCATACAGTTTTGTGAGGAAACTATTCTGCTAACTTTTTATCCAAAATGACCACTGTCTGTTTGGAGGAGGTCTGGAGAAAGGTAAATGGCATTATCCATGGAGGGGACAGGAGCAGGAGCTCTTGCCCAGCCAGCAGCAGGACATCCAGCAGCTGCCAAAACAAAGGAACCACAGCCCACAACTGTAAAATCAGCCATAATTAAAAGGGGATCTGGAAAGAAGGGACAAGTTTTGAAAGGCTTCTGTAAGCTTACGGGGAGCGAAGGTAGCAAATCATGCTTACCAGTGGCAGTAGCAGCAATAGAGTAGAAGCATGAAACTCTTGGCAAGACTTAGAGCAGATTTTTCCATTCCGCTGATGTTTTTCTCACTCTCTCTAGTGATAGATCATTCTTACATTAAAGTTTGCTCCTGAAAAATGCTTTGCTCCAAAAAAATCCTTTACCCCTGTAAAATGCAAAATACAAACTACCTTTAAATGAAGATGAGTCCTCTAGGACTCCCTCTATTCATGTTTATGCTCAAGGTGTGACCCAGGTGTTCACAACAGAAGCAAAATCTACTCCATCTTCTGATCAAACCAAGCTTTCTTTCAGACCTGCCATCAGAACTCAGCCCTGTCCTGTCCTGTGCCAGATCCTGGCCACAGTCATATTGAAATTGCTGGGAGGAATTAATTTTGGACATTTCCAACTCTTGTTCTTGTGTGTATGGTTTGTACTAGGGGAGACCTTGGACCCATGTCATGCCAGCCTTGGAGAATACACACCTAGTAATTTCTGGGGCTTGACTTCAGCTCTGGCACAGCTGTGTTGCCATGTTACAGTTTTGTATTAAATCTGGGTACGTTGCAGTGTTTGATACTGGCACATTTCCATTCTGTGGTCTCAAGTATGAAGAAATTATGACAGAACCACAGGATGGCTGAGGTTGGAATGGATCTCTGAAAGTCACCTGCTCCAACCTCCCTGCTCATGTAGCAACAGCTGGTTGTCCAGATGGCTTTTGAATTTGTCCAAGGAACACATTGGGCAACCTGTGTTTGATCATACTCAGAGGAAAAAGTTTGATCCGTGCCAGTGTTTGATCATACTCAGAGTAAAAAGTGAGGGGGTTTTGTGTTCAGATTGAATTTAGTTTTTTAGCTTTGTGACCACTGCCTCTCAACTTGTCACCAAACACCACTCAGAAGATTGGCTTACTCTTTTTCATCCTGTCCCACCAGGTATTTATTTATACATATGAATATGAGCCTTTTCTTTTCCAGACTGGACAGTCCCAGCTTTCTCAGCCTCTTCTCCCAGGTGAGATGCTCTAGTCCCCATCTGCTGGGCTCACTCCAGCAAGTCCATGCCTCTCTTGAAATGGGAAAAACAGTGGTGGTCTTCTGAGCTGGCACAGAAAGGCCAAGTGAGATGGACACCTGTTTTGAGGTGTCAGGTCTGAGACTGCTTAGGAAGCCTGAGGACAAAAGATCTGAACCTGGTTGTGGACACTCTAATGAGGCCAATAAACTGTCATGACCGTACAATCCCAGATCCAGCAGAAGAGAGGCCATAAAAAATTGTATTACAAATATTATTTTAACATCATCTAACCTGTTAGTGTTGTTTACATCAGGTGAGAGCTTTGGCTGAGGTAGCTGCAGCACGTTTAATTAAATGCCAAATTGTCAACAACTGTTTTTCCATTTGACTCTGCAACACACATAGCATAATAATTTTCATTATTTGCTTTTTCAAACTTCCAACAAGATACTCTGTAAGTGGAGAGTTTTTCGTAAAAGCAAGTAGTATATTAATAGAGAAAAAACACCAGAGTAGTTAATGAAAAAAATTTAATATTTTTAGTAAAAAAAAGTTAAAAACCTAAACTATATACATCAAACATGTCCAGTGTTGGGACTGCAGACAAAAAATCCTGTAACTTGTTCAAACAAACAGTAGAAGAAAGCTACCCTTTGAGTCAACCACCTGAAGTAAGCAATTAGCATAGCTTTGTTAAGAATGATTCCCATTGCAGATATCTCTTATCTCTCAGATATCACTAGCTGATACCTCAGTTAAAATAAATCCACTTTGTCACTTCGTTTACACTGCTGGAGAGTTTTTGTTATACCAAGACCTTTCCATAAACTGCATCATATTGTATACAAGGTATAGAAAGCCTTTGTCTTGGGGTTACTGGATTCCCAAACAATAGATGGTTTCTTTTTCTTAGATATAGCTGGTTTGCTTTGAAAAAAGCATTTAACATTGATTATAAGAGAGGGATTTTCAAACCTGCTGGGGCAGACCTGATCCAAAAATCGTTTAGGAATTGCAAAACCAGAAAAGCCCCCTAGTGCCCTGTGAGAAGTGAGATGTTGAGGTTCAAATCCTTGTTCTAAAACCAGGAAAAAGAGGGACGAAGCCTGGTGCTAAATGTCCTGGGCATGCTCTCAGGCTATACAGCTGACAAATCCCTCTTCATCTTCTTAGTTTGTTTTCTAGATAGGACAGGTGTCAGAGAATGCCCACCAGGTAGGATGGACTCCAGGAAAAGGAACACAACTGCAGCTCCTGCACAGTTCAGCCTGCATGTATGTAATTGGGCATTTAGCCATATGGGGAATTCAGAAGTATTAAGGGTTAGATTGCAGCTGTAGAAGGCATAGCAGGTGTAAATTTTGGATGTAGGCACCTGAAAATGAAACGATTTCCTATCACTAATTAAGCCTGTGGGGTGATGACAGATGGGATAATGGTTTTCAAAGACATTCCCCCCTAATTGTAATCCCACTACCTGGCTGAAGAAAGGTGGTTGATGACTGTGTTCTTATGTATTTCTGCCCGTGAAATTAACATAACCTTTTCTGCAAACTGACACATCCTTCTGGTTTCTTTATCAGTAACTACTGTTGAAACAAAAATTTATAAAACATCATTCTCTCAGTTTTAGAAGATCTGAGTAAAGACTGCAGGAAACCTGTCACAGACTTGATGCCAGTAAAAGTGTAGATAGCTATGCTGTTCACCTGAAAGCAGGACAATTTTGGGATCACACAGTGTGCCTAGGGCAATACTGCTGTGGGAAAACAGCGCATCCTTACTTTCTGGTATTTACAGGGCAATCCCAACATTGCTATAGTTTAGGGGGGGGTTAGTACACAGATTAAGCCTGTCCTGCAAGTGAAACTGCAAGGGTACCAGCAGACAGGTACTAGAAGAGTGCCAGTGGTTTGGGATTCACCATGGGCTGTGCACCTGCTGCGAACACCCAGGCCTTCCTGGGATTCTTCATCTGCACCAAGTCCTGCAACACAGCATCCTCATTGCTATTCATGTAGTATTCTTGAGGTAGTCTGAGGCTATTTACTAAAACTTTTAGGGGAAGATCAGGAGAATGTAAAGAATAGGCTTAAGGCCTTATTTTTTCAGTGAACTTTGTACCTTTTCCATTCATAAGTTTGACAGACGCATCTGGAAACACCGTGTGGAAGGATCTTGAAAGCACGTCTGGATTTGGAAGCTCCTGACTAACAGAACAGCTACATTTCTAGTTCCATATTCCAGGACATTTGACAGCATCAAGACACACAAGCCACCTATAGTGCTTGGAACAACTATGCTCTGGAAATTTTTATCCTCATTTTAGATCAGTCTAGCTATAATAAATTGATTCTTAAGGTTCCTGGCAGGCTGCCCCAACATGAGAAGCCTTCTATCCCTTGTTGAAACAAAGGATCGTTCAGCCAGACTTCTCCTCTAGCTCTGGGAGGTTTGGACTGCAGCGACTTCTTGCTCTCAGCCATCCTCACATTATGTTATTTATTTGTGGCATTTTGTATAAGACCTCCTGTGCAAATTAGAGCTTGGAGGCTTTGTCCAATGGATAGCAAGAGCTGCAGTGTGCCATTCCCCCAGTGGCAAGTCTTCTCTGTCACTTAATAAATCACCATCCCAAACACAAGAGAAAAAATATAAATATATTGGAAATTTAAAACTGGATAATTTCTGTCATTCTTCTCTCATCACAAATAAACCAAAAGGAAAAGAAAGATGCTTGTGGTACTAGAAGCCTTTGGATTGTCATAAACACTAACCAAAACCCCCAATAATCTGCCAACCAGACTACTTCCCTCAAGTTTATTATTCCATTTCTGTTTCTGCCATGTAATTCCTCAACTGTAATATTTCCATGCAAACAGCATGATGTGTCCAAAATATCTTATCTTACATTAGAGAGAAAATAATTTTTTTCAGGGAGAACACTGTATCTTTTCCCCATATGGCTACAACTATGCAAACCCAAAATGGTTTCTCTCTTGGCAGGCAGGCAGGATACTTAATGAGCCAATACACAGAAAACAGATAAAATTAAGAGACAAACAGCAGAGTATGTTTCATCCTCTTTGTTTTCCCATCATGTTTTGTCCAGGTTTTTGTCCCTGTTATTACCATTAACACCAACAAATATTTAGAAATTACATTTCAACCAATGTCGTTGGCCAATGTGCCCCATGCACTGATGCAAATTTAACACTTCTCCCCCATATTTGTGGTTGTCTGAAATTTTTATCTTGTCTGTATCTCTGTTCTAATTTCTCCCTAAATTTGCCTAGTACTTTTTGATTCTTCTTATCTGACAGTTTCTTTTCTCTCTCTTTTTCATAACATGCTCTATGTTGTTTCACGCTGTTCTTGTACTTTCGTCAGGCTCCTCCTTCCTCTGCCTTCTCCTGTTCCTTCAGACATCCCTTTCAAACACTTCTGGAGTAGAGACTTCTCTTATGACTCCCCTTTACATCCTTTATCTTTATTCCCTTATACAGGTCCATAAAAATTCCTCAGTTTGAGAACAATACAGATGGAAAAACCCACGGGGAAAAATGCTGCATCTCAAATTCCCTGCTGCTCCAGAACCAGCGATGTCAAGTTGATGGTTCCTGCATCATGAATATTTAACTAAGGGATGGATGCCACTTGTTACCTAGATGGAGTCTGCCAGCACATGGATATCCCCTAATATCCTATTTACTTTTCTCACAAGTGTAGCACTGACAGAGGGGAAGGGAGAGCTGTGTTCGTTCTCTCCATGGGACCAACTCAGATGCTGTAGGGCAAGTGAAGATAAAGAGAACATGATGGGGAACTGAAATATGTGGCCTTAAACCAACACCACATATATCTCTTTGTGGCTCCCTCTGCCTACACATTCAACAGTCCTGCTGAGTCTGGCTCTATTCAAGAGCAAAGCACCTACATGATAGCTCATTAATAATGTTTCATTATTAATTTTCCTTTTTTTTCCCCAGGAAAACACTTAGTATTTTGTCAGCTTTCAGTTCTGTTGACTTCTAAGAAGCTTTTTAGGGGGATTTTTTCCCCCCCTTGAGCTGGTTTTGGTGGTGAGTAGGAGTGAAGAAAGAAATTCAATAAGCCTGCAGGCAATTGCTGTACTGGCAGTGTGTATTGCTTTTCATTTTGGAATTGGCGTGAAGGCCCTCCAAGTAACATAAGCTCTCCTTTTTGAAAGAATTGACAGATAAATTATATACACAAGATGGAGTCGGATAGTTTTTGGAGGGATGAGGATTGAGTGAAGTCAAAATGGAAAGCTCATTTCACATCAGGGATATTCCTTCACTGCACTATTGACACAAGGCCGCTTTGATCCAAAAGGCTCCTGTAGTACTCCACTAAATGTAGTCAAAATTTGAAATGATGTGGCTGTCTAAATTAAGTTCCTCAATCTATAACTGGCTATATCAATAATTACTCAAGAATCACAAGTGTTTGGCCTCTCATAAATTCTGTTTACTTGGCGGAGACAATGCAAATTATTAGTACATTTAAGATGTGTAATTATAGCTCAAACTCTATATTTGTTGAAAACACCCACTGAATTTGTCCAGGAAACTAATATCTAACCTTGTTGAAAGCCAAAATAGATGAGTGTTCTTGTTACTTTTAACCAAATTTGAACCTCCTGGAGACTCACAGAAATTATCTGACATTTCCCATTCTGGGTAACATTTGCTTTATATTCAAATCATAAAAAATATTGGATTATATTTTTCCTACTAATAATTTCCAATAAGTGTTTTCAAAGTTCTGGAAGCTGACTGCCCTGACTGAGTTTCAGATCCTTCAGGGAGATTTATAAGGCAATATAAAGTGTGGAACAGGGCAGAAAAGAAGTTGGAATAAGTCTCTCCCTATATACACAGCAAAGAAGGCACAGCACTAAACAAATAGTACTAGTTAGGTCAAAAACAAACCTATGGAAAAGAAACAAACAGGTTGTTCATTGTTCCATACACTGATCAAACTTTAAAATTTCCTCTGTTACAAACAAAATTTCTTTGTTTAAATTTATTAGGAAAAGTGTTTTTACATCAGGGAAATCATACAACACCAGGTTTGTCTAAGTGAGAAGGAGGAACAGCAGTTTGATGTAGGATAAACCATTACTATCTAAATGTCATCACCTTTTGCCTTTTCAAAAATACATCAGTCTGGCACCATGGGAAGAAAAATGCACCTTAAAGCAGTAGAAATAGGGAAAAAATGCCTAAATTATGCATTATGAGAACAATTATTATCAATTAACACAATGCATTCCTGTGGCCTACTGATAAATATGAAAACATACAGAAATAATTAACAGCCCAAAACTCCAAAGAGGTACTTTAATTTCTAATTCCTAAGAGGGGACATAAAGCATACATTTCTTTGCTGTGAGATTAAACAAGAAATCTCTGTTCAAGCCATATGTACAATTTTGATCCTTCTACAGGCAGCCCCACTGCCCAGTCACAAGGTGAATACTTCTACACTTTCAGTGAATGGCTCTTTGGCACAGCACAATATTTCCTTAACTACCATCACTTCTGATCTCTGCAGGAACACAATTCAGTCTTCTCAACACGGGTATAAGCAGATAATTGTCTTAAACAATTGCTTCCACACGCCTTGTCCAGGGTCATTGTTAGAGGAATATTATCTGCACGTTCCCAACTCTTACAAACTGACACAGTGTAGGTTCCAGCCTGTGGCCACTTCAGCCAAGGCCGCTGGAGCTAAGCAACATGGCCAGCACCTTTCCAAACTGCTACTGCAGTGTGTGAAAGCTCTCACAAGCATCTCATTTTTTTTAAGGCAAATTATCACATTTAGAGTAGATGTTCACTGCAACAAGAAGTTCAATCTACTGAAACACACTTAAACTTTTATGTTCTTTGCATTAAAATTTCTCTTCATGGCCAACTTAGTATATTCAGGGTTGGTTAGCTCCAGGAAGATGAGATCCAATGTGACAATAATCTAATTCATACACTCTTTAAATTCCTCAAACTGTGTATACTGCATTATGATTTCACCTGTTGCTAAAATTCAGCTTTGTTCAGTGGCCATAGTGCACAAATGAACACAGACCCTCACACAGAAGATACTTTGAGACACAGTGGATGGAGAAGTTTTGAATTTTCCACTGGCACAGGGCAGATGGGTGAGGCCTGGCATGCCTGGTCTAGTCTGCTACCATGCAGCATGTTTTTTTACAAGGGGCTAGAGAGATTATTCTTACCCTTAATTCAAAACATCCTCCTATTACTGACAATGCACCAAGCAAGAAACAAATAGACTACTTCTGGAGATGTGGTTATGTGGCTGTTCTGGTTTGAAACCATAGCCATCCTCTGTGTGAACAATTAATGGAGTAATTTGGAGAGCTGTATATCAGTGGTGGTTTCGCTCTTGGCAAAGCATTGCTCAGTCTCACACAAAATGAAAGTATTCATTAGGAGGCTTCCAGATTTACATTTTCATATCTTTAAATTACACTTTATTTAGTCAGGGTTGCATGATACAAGTAAAGAAAGAAGTTATTTTACAGCTGGTCAGCTGGCTACTCGTACACGGCAATGAACTTGTTTCACAATTTGGCTTCTATTGCCAGTTGCCATCCTTTCTAAGGACACTCCTATCATGAATCCAGCTGCAGGAGCTCACATGCATCTCCCACATTTCCTGGGTAGCTTATTCTTGGTACTAACCACCTTACCATGCGGTTAGCCACCGGCCTTGGAAGACTTGTTCTAGGGAGGAAGGCATCTACTTGTTGCTGTCTTTATTTACAAAGATAGTTCATACACCAAATCCTCTGCTGAGTTACAAAATTATCAAGGAAAGCCAAGTCCACTTTTCAGCCCTCTGTGCTCTCAATGTTTTCTGTTGATCTTCTACGTTTGCTTATTCCTCATTCTGACTCACAATTCCAGAAGTCAGTGCTCTTTGTTGGCACAACAGTCTTAGGCTATAAAACCAAGTGACGACTTGGAGTAGAAAATATGTCTGCCTTTCCAAGCTGCAGGTGGGATTCAGTTTAAGCTTTTATTTTAATGTACAGCTTACAGGCATCTGATTTTGCTTTCCTCCTGGATATTACAGGTTACATAAAGAATTGCAGGGAAGATTAGAAATCCCTCACACAGTTCTTCCACTCTCACACGCTATGAAAGGAGCCATTTACCAGACACAGCACTGTTGCCTTTCCACAACCCTCCTATTAAATAAAGGTCCTTGAAGGGCATTTTCAGGCTTAATTTCTGATGGCATTTCTACAATGAGAATTGAGAAGACATTTATTGAAACTAATAACATTTTATTAAAACAATTACAAACATAGCAACACATCTTCTTTAAATAGAATAAATGAAATATTTTAACCCCCAGACAATCATAACCTTACATGTTACAGTTGCTTTAAGAGAAAACAACCATCTTTATTTTCTCCCAAAGGGGGAAAATTTGATAATACAACATTGTATCAGGTCAACAAATATACTGAAAAAAATAAACAAACTTCATTTTAAAAGATTCTTGGAGCAGGAGAAGTACAAGATTTCCCCATCTTTCACCCTTCATCCCTTCTCCCTTCCAAAAACTAAAGAGAAGGAAGTCTTAAAACAGTCTTCCTCCACCTTTTCCAAGTCTTCTTTTAGCAGTTACTACAAATATTTTTTTGTAAAAGCAAAGCCAAAACAAGAGGCATGAAGCAGACCTTATCTTCATGTAATTTGGAGAACAACTATTCTTGGATGTTTATAAAATATTGCTGCTAATGAGATTGCTAAAGCTTAGTCAATGGAAAGTTATGACAGAATTTGCAATTGTCGTGCTTGAACAAAGTTTCATCTACTGCCAACCTACTGCAAACTCACTCTGGCCAGTTTCACCCTGTGCCTGAGAACAAACTCTGCTCTCCCCTGCCTGTGTAATTCAATCACAACTCAGTTACTTGTGAAGGTGTCCTGGATTGCACAGGCAGGGAAAGCAGCACATTCTCCACAACCACAATGATGGTCCCAGCCAAGCACACGTTCAGCCACACGGAGAAGCCCTCGGGTGACCACTGGCAGAGCCAAGGGCTGTTCAGCACCATAAGGAGAGCCCATGGCAGGGCTTGTTCTTGGCCATGTAGGTTCAGCCCAGATTTCCTCTCTGAATGACAGTGTTGGCACATAAAGAAAAAAACCGAGCAGACTGAATTCTTACTGGGCTGCTTAGAGCACAGTAGATTTACTTCACCAAGAGGCACCTGGAACTAAAGTCCTTCAATAGCAACATTTTGAATGAGGCATTTCCCTTTCAGCCATTGAAACGAGGTGAGATCTATCAATTTACAAGAATAATTTTTAGAAACATTACCCTAAGTGTGTAACAGCAGGTAGGCTTAAGAACACATGGACCACTCTCCAATTATACAACCACCCTTCTGTTACATTTTTTGTTTTAAAGCGTGACAAGAATATTTTCTAAATTTCTCCTAAGCAGAGATGAGGGACGCTGACAGTAGTACTAAAAATAAATTATTTGTTTAAAATCCCTTTCATTTAAAATTGCAGTTTCAGAAAATGGGAAGCATTACATACAATACAATTGCATCTGCCTGAGATCTCACCAGTGAATATAGTTTGCTCTGAGTCTTAGATTCATTATATGGTTTCAGTTTTAGTAAATTGACTAGCAACTGTCTCTTCTGGAAATCAGTATGAATTGTTTTGAAATCCTGTCCTGAAACTCACCTGCGTACTAAAATTGTCAGTGATGACAGCATCAACATTTAAATAACAGTGCAAAACCAAGAAACTCCTAGCCCACCACCGTCCTTAAAAAAATCAGAATCAACCCACAAGGCAATAGTTTTACATCCACAAGTTGAATAAACTTCATTCTTTGAGCTTCTTAAGGAGGACCAAATAAGAGTAGTGATTGTTCCTTTACTGAACGGGAAGGTTGTAGAAGTGTTGGGGTTTGTGAGCTGGACTGAAATCTTTAATGGGAGACCCTTTGACACATAGAGCATCTTGGTGGTGCAAGAATTAAAGTGCAGAGATGACAAAGATACTTTGTTGCTCAAAACTTTTACAGAAGGTACTGTTGTCATTTTGAATGGAAGTTTTGCTTTAAGGCTTTCACATTTACACAACATTCTCAAACCTAAAAGCTTCACAGAACTGACATGACACAAAGCTGCCAAGCATTTCAGTAGTGCTACAATCTGCATGTACCTTTTCTGTGCCTACACAGCTGGTACATGAAAGGTCCAAAACAGAGAACAGAAATCTATGACAACACAGTATCTCACTCCTGGGATGAGATGATTTTAAATCTGTACTTTTAAGTAAATTCTTCCAGTCAAAGGAAAAGCTGCGTGTGGGCCCTTTCCCCGCTGTTTACAAAGAAACATTCCTATTTTATCTCATTTAAAAATTCTTTAATTATTACACAACTGCACTTCTGTGATTGTGTTAACAGGGAACATGGCTATTACAAAATCTAGATTGTTCTAAAGTGACTGTTTTGGGGCTGTAACAATATAGAGTGAATCTACAGATTGCCATTTAGTCAATCCCTTGACAGAAAACTTGGGGAATAAGGAAGTTGGCATGGAGCATGGTCAGCCTTAGGAAACTGCTCTCCAAAAGCAACTTGTTAACTTCAGCTGTGTTTCAGATGTTTAACCCCTATCCTAGGAACCAATCCTATACATAAAGTGAATCCTTGTGCTGTAGACCAGCTTTCTTGCACCATGGTTATAGACCAGCAGCAATCTACTTTTAACTCCTTATTACTACCACTTCTTAAATCCCAGTTGCTCAGCCAAGGAAGGGAATTCCCTCCTCAAAGCAGATTTAGGTCTATCAGGGTGCTAAGGTACTTACTAAATCCAAACGTGGGGATTGCATATCCTTTCTGGGTGACTGCTTCCAGTGCCTGATCATCTTCCAGGTTATAAAACTAAAAATGTTGTTATTCCCACTTAAATCTAACTGGATTTTTCCCATGTTTTAATTTGTGTCCATGGCCACGGATCCTGTCTCCATGCAGCTTGAAGATTCTTGTTGTGAATCTTCCCACTGAAGGGACTAAATGTAACAGTAAAAACTGGTCTTAGCCTTAAGGCTAAGATATCACTAAACTGTTTCTTCTTTCCCAGGCAACATGTAATTCCAGACAGTAGGCAGGAGTGTTGGCAAGCTAGAAACAACTTTACACATGTAGATGAATCCCAGAACTTAAAGGGCTAACAGGCACACAGTTGGAACAAGCTGAAGGTCAGTCATTGGTGTTTCCCTTACCTTAAACACGAAACTGTATGCAGTGACAAGTGCCTCTTCCCTTCCAACATCCACCCTCACCTCAGTGATCAGACACTACACTTGACAGAATTCAGAAAAAGGATCTGTGATTTTCTCTTAAAGATACTAAGGCATATTCTGCAGTGCAAAGGTGCTAAGGGAATCCAGGCAACTGTGAAACAGTAGCTGAAAACCCCAGAAACTTACAAACCCCCTCCAAATTCCAACAGTTGAACTAGAGTTTTGTTCCCTTATGTTTCCATCAATAACCTTAAGAACTTCAAGTTTCAGAATGAAAGTTTTAAACCATATGCAGCTCACTCATCAGGCCTTTTGTAATCCTCCCTCCCCACTAAAAATATTCCAGAAAGTTTACAACACAGGGCCAGATTAGAAATGTGATTTCAAACAGAAAAAATTCTGAAGCATGAACATGAGATCTACTCAAATTGTTCTACATGTGGGCTGTTAGGTCTCATAAAAGATACTGGCTACACATGCCTTTGCTCTTTCAAGCTTCTCCTGAAACAAACAAAAACATGGAAGTGCAGAAAAAGATTTTGGCTTGACCACATGTACAAACATGGTCTATTTGTAATTTTCTAATTTTTTTAAAATGCAATATTTGCAATAGGTAATGAAACTCTATAAATCCCTGCTTCCAAACAGAGACAACCCTGAGAGCAAAAGCATCCTTTGGTATAAACAAACCTAACACAACTGACATTCTAATTTTGCAAAATATGATCAAAAGTACTGTAGAATACTGTGATATTAAAAAGTCCTTATATAACGTAAGAATCTATTGAAATCAAACACACACAGACCGATAAAAGTAGCCAATTTTATTCAAATAACATTAGCTCTAACACATAATTGCTTTTCTCAAAAGGGTTACATATTTATGTGCTTTTTAGTCAAATAAACAGATTTGTCCCCACTGTGGAAGTGTTTCAATAGAATCCAGAGTCTTGAGTCGCCCAGTTGGGTGCCTAAAAAATGAATAAAGAAGATTAGAAGAAATTACTATATTACCCAATACTTACTGAAATTTGTAACACATTAATTTAAACAGTTCTAATACTGTATATGGATATGAAGTGGGAATGTTGCTAGTAATGAAGAATACCCTGTAAGATTAAAGCAAGTGTTACTATACCAGACACACATACTGTAACTGAGTTGTACAGCTAGAGTCCTCCAAGCTAGTAGTTTCAAAAAAGAAAAGTTCTAGAAGATCCCAATATAAATCTAAGAATAATTTTTCAGCTATATTTTTAAAAGAAAGTAATAGCACACAAGTTTCACACAACTTTCCATTAAGAGAATGAACTTTAGAGTGCACCACTGCCTGTCCAATTTCCACCAGTACTTCAGCCAAGCACTGGGGAAGTGCAATAAAACCTTCAACATTTAAGCTCTTTTACTGCGTGGTTTGTTCTGATTTTTTTTGTTTGTTTTAAGATGCATGGCTGGGCCTCAGAGCCATTCCTGTTACAGTGCTGTTCTCCCTCACAGAGCTTCCCATATTGTAATGTGGAGGGAAGCAAAACTAGATGATCTTGCCAACTTTCTCATTTTCACTGGTTCTTCTTAAACCTTTCAATGACTTAATTACATTTTCTAGAATTTCACTAAATGAGTTTAATAGTCAGGGTTTTGCACAACTCTTCCTCCATGTTCCAATCTTAAGCACCATTCATTCTTCTTTCAATACCACATACAATACTTTTGAGTACAACTCACTTGGAAAAAGTATTATAACTACTTTCATAAGTGTCACACTTCATAATCTGCCCTTTCCTGGTGGTGGTGGAGGCCATTTAAAAAGGAAGCAGAGCAGCAAATGACAGAAACAATATGCAACAGAATAATGATGAAGAGAAAGGCTAAAAGAAAGCAAGAACCACTGTCTAATTCTCACCATGACAAAGTAAGTCTTCTGCAATGTAATTCCTAGTATTAGAACTAGGAGTAGGTACATCTGGTGAATTAAGCCATAGGTAAAGAATTATACTTAGATTTATCCCTCATAAAAAAAGACAGCAAGAATTCAGAAAAACATAACTTATACCAACCTCAGATCTACCACTCTGGTTCAGTTTCTTCTCAATGTTCATAGCCAACATCTGACTACGAAAAGACAGGCTCTTGGTCTTTTCAATCACTTGTTGATAAGGTGAGACTGCATTGTTGCCCATGACTACATGGCCCTAAAATCCAGCAAAGACAGAACAAATTTAACAATTGCTCAGCATGCAAGGATCTTGAATGTTATACTCTGCTTTCAGAACTTTCACAGATCATCTTACAGGCAAGAGCAAAACATAATAAATGAAATCCATTACAGTATATACAGGAGCAGACCGTTTTGATTTCTATTGTTTTTCTTTGCCCATGAAGTAAAAGAAATTTAATGAAAAACTCAACAAATTCATTTGGATCCATCTGGCTTTAAACTGAAAGACAGCAGGTTTAGATTAGATTACTATGAGGGTGGAACAGGTTGCCCAGAAAAACTGTGGGTGCTGCATCCCTTTAAGTACTCAAGGCCAGGCAGGATGAGGCTCTGAGCAATCTGGTACAGCGGGAGGCGTCCCTGCAGGGGGTTGTAACCAAACTGTCTTTAATATCCTCCAACACAAACCATTCCACGATTCTATGTACAGTCTTACCAGCTTTGAATCCAACTTGGCATCTAATCGTGCATTTCGAATCAGATTGACAATCCATCTTTCCGCTTCTTCAGGAGTCATATTCAGTTTATCTGCCAACATACTAGAAGATAACCAACGTATGAAATGGCAAAATAGAATGTCTCTGATGTTGGCAAACATAATGAGGGACCATGGAATAGAAGTCAAACCAACACAAAATATGGCACAGGATTCAATAAACACTTGCATAGCTGGGAAGCTTACTTTCATTTGACTGAAATGACCTTAAAAATTACATATATGCGCTCCTGCACATCTCCCACCTCCACTGAATAAGAAATAAGAAATTCATATCCCAAAGCATATACTTACTCATTCTGAACTACACCATATTGCTTTTAAATCTTGACCTGCACAATTTTCCTATGGTCCTACTAAACCTGGTCTACACAAACATTCTTGGAAAAATTGTCTTTTAAGTAATTTCACTATTAACATAAAACCACCACCACTATTATTAAAAAAAACAAAACCTGAATTGCTTTTATTCTTATTTAAATGAAATCAGCAGTCAAAAAAGTATAGACTAACTAGTCCAAAAAATGATCAGCAAGAAAACTTCACTCGAAAGTTCAAGAACAAGACCCATGAGACAGAGCTTGGTATAGAAGATATCACAGATACACTATGCTAAAGCTTGCAATTTCAAGGAAGGAAGGTGGGGGAAAGCAGAGAAAGGAAAATTCTTAATCAAACAAGCACTCTTGTCCAGGAATAATTCCTCCTAATAGTGTTTCCTGTGGCTTTCCAGCTAACTCCTTTAGCTTCCTGCTGGCAGTTGGCTCATACAGGGCATTTGTAATGCTTATTCTTCCATCAGCTTTCAGCCCAAGGTAATAAACATGAGGTAAGGGCTACTGGCATGACTAAAAAGCCAGCTGGCTACGCTGAGTTGCACAAGAGGTCAGTTTCTCACAATTTTACAGAATCTTGCCTAAACATCCTTTTCTCCACCTGAAAAAGTGATTTTCTTCTTGATGATTATTTGCATGAAGTGAATACTTTATAAACTATCAATTATTAGCTTATCTACCTGGCTGGACTTCTGCACATACTTCTTTATACAGTTGTCTCTCCTATATGGTCTTGATCTCTCACCTTTCTCCCAACTATAAAAGCAAATTCCATTTTTTTTCCACAGATAAACATGAAGAAAATAGGAAAAAAACCAAAGTAACTTAAAATACTGGTTTTACGGTGGCTTACTTAAGCAAAATAAGACAACAAATGGGTAACAAGTGTTTGAACTTGGCAAAGTGACGGGAAGTAAAATCCAACCCCAGTTGCTACTGTTCCAGTAGGCCTTTTAATCTGAGTTGGAATGAGCAATTGTAAAGGCAGAAGAGAGCAGAACACATCAGGGATGGATTTTTTTGTGGAATTATCAGTTACTTGGACAGAATTAGATACTTTAACACAAAAAAAAAAAAAAAAAAGTATAATCACTTTACTACCCCTAATCAGTGATATTAAGCATTTGACCTGAAAAAAATTTTAAACTGAAAGTACATGGGGGTGCATGTAATTCTCACATTTCTTTTTTATAAATCTTAGTAAGATTTAGATAAAGTAAACTCCTTTCCAGATGACCACAAGAAAGGCTACTGCCACTGCACTGGGGATTAAGCAACCCAGCTTTGGGATAACAGTGTGGAATCCCCATTCACAGAGATAGGGCCTTTACTTGTGGTTTCTTGACTAAGCAGCACAATGGAATACTGCTGTGGGACTTCTCCAGAGCTGGAATTGGGTTCACAGAATTAAAGCAGATGACTGCCAATCTACAGCACCCACACTTTCCTTTTTCCTTAACAAAGTCCTCATGTAATTGGAGGGGACGGGGACACAGATTTCTAGAGAGTCCTTCCAAGCCAGAAACTATGAAGTATTTTGCATTTGTTACTAGTGAATAATTTTATTTTTTCCTATTGTATCTCCATTTTACTACTGGCTCAGCTGCTTCAGAAGTGGCTTTTTCTTAAACTAAGAAGAGATTGTGAACAAACATACAGTATATATGTAGCAACACAAAAGTAACACTGCCCAAGTATTATTTTCTTGCACATAAATCTGGAAAACTTAAAAATCACAGGATCAAAATGACAAAGTAAAAAGGATGTAAAAAGCTGTTTTAGCTCCACTTGTAGCTTTCAGACTTACACAGATTTTAAATTTTAGTATGAAACAAACTCACATTATCAGGTAGCAACTGTCTTTTAATGAATAAAGAATAAATCTATTAAAAAACCTAGAACTTTAGCACATCTTTGACACAAGAGATGACCTTCCTCCAGCACTTGTGGCAACTGGATTCCCTCTTAGAGTCTCCTTGCAGCCTACACTAAAGCAGCCAGGACCACCCAAAGGGCATGGATGTATACCATAGAAGTATTTTTCTGGCAAAGTAACACACATGGCCAAAAAAGTATTCTCCATCCTTCCAGAGCAAATGCACAGAAGACCTATCCTGATTTCAATTCTGTAACAAACACCTCTACTCTCCTGTCACAGTCAGAACACGTATGTAGAACTCTCAAGGTATAAAATACAGCTTAGCCTCATACAAGTTTGACAGTTGAAGTAATAGTGACACATTCAGATTTACAAATACATATTAACACCATTAATATTAAGGAAAGGATGCAACAAGTTGTATTATAAGTTACCACTGTTTATAAATATCCCTGCTGTAATTCAATAAAAATTAAGTCAATTATAATGAAATACTATTAATATTTAAAGAATGGTCTACCATTTCAAGTTACAGTTAATTTCAAATGGCAGTTTTACCAAAACAGTTGCAAAAAATCATTTTTAAATCATTTCTGTCCCCAGTTTTATAAGGAAATTCACTTATTTGGGTCATGCTAGGGCTAGTGTTATTTAAGTTTTCATTTACTCAAAAGGCAAGCTTACTGAATTCCCCACATGTTCATATATGAATGAACAAGCCCATCTTATATAAAGTTTTCTTGTGTGTGCAGTACAAAAGAAAAATGAAGCATATTCACCTATCGAATTAAATACAGGATAGCAAACTAATTAAAACAGAATTAGCTTCATCTATTACTCCCTATTAAACATGATAATTCAAACAGCAAACCAACCACAGGGTGATTTGCGATGTGTAAACTTTAAGTTAGAACTGATAAAGCAACTATCTCCTTTGGAAAAATGTCAGCTACCTACCAGATCTAAGTAATTAAAAAACTAAACAAGCATTTATTTTTTATTTACTATAAGGAATAGCAGGTTTCCCTCTGTTTTCAAATTCATTCTAAATAGCTAAGCAGTACTCATCAAGCACTGTGTTACAACCATCTAATTTTTCACTCCAGGATTAGCAGTGGAAATCATTTGGGAACAAAGAAATGCAAAAACTATGGCTCAGCCAAACATTCATTTCAACTGGCTAATTTCTTCAAAACCAGCTCTGAAATAAACTATGAAATACTTATGTACTTAATTTAATCAGCACAAATATAATGATTGTTACAGCTTGCAAAGAAATTTAAGGCTGATATTCATCATTAAAAGCACAATGACCTACTGAGAACCACCTCATTACTGACGACTGACTCCATGTGCAATTAACTTAGGGGTATGTGGTAGGAATATCCATGTCATTCTGACATAAATGTCTCCACTCCAAATCTATCACTTGCCTCAGAAAACACTATAATGCTTATAAAGAAAGGACACTGCTACCTATATTTAGGAATCACTCACACATAAGGACACCCAACAATATTTTTTATCATACCTGAATTTGAAATATCACACACAGCACAAAAAAATGAACTATTACTGTAAGTAATAAAATATTTTTTAAATTAAAAAAATAAATAAATGGCAATCACCTACCACACAATTTGATAAAGCTTGCTATTTTTGCGATAATGAACCATAGCAATGTTGCCCAGTTTATAGGTATCTTCTGATACAAGATTTGAAAAATTCTTAACATACACATTGCAGAGTCTTTGCCCATTGACTGGAGTCACGTAAGAGGAGATTTCTTAGAAAGACATCTATTCTTTGGTTAAAAGAGCTTAAACATCTAGTTTGGTTGAAAACTTGTGCTTGAATACGTGCAGTATTCACACCACTAAAGAATTTGTAAGAAAGAGCAAGACACTATTGGGCTTTATATTCCCCAGAAACTCATCCTTAAGAGCACTGTATGTATGGGGTTTTTCTTTTCAAATACTTGTTCAAACCCCCTTTATGTCCAAGGATGCAGTACTCTGCTTAAAGTGATCTTGGACAAAGTATTAGCCCTCTTATAAAAACAAATATTAAGTATGGAAAAGCTCTGCTCACAGCATGTAGTTCCATTTACTATTAGGACTGTATGCTTAAACCAAATACACCACAGTTGACTAAAATGCTCAAATTCACTGTTTCCCTTTTACATCAAAGCCATTGACTATTTTTAGCTGATATAAAGGTTAAAAAAAATATTTTCCAAAGGCATTGAAGACAACCATGTCACTCAATGACTAAAGATTAGAAGTAGTAAGAATCAGTCCTTTTTCCAACTATACCTATCCACAAAAAAAGCAATCCCTCCAGGAAGTTTGCAATATTAAGACAATTTTCTCTGAAATCCTTTCCTTTGAAATCAGGCAGTGTTAAATCCTTTCCTCAGAGGACTAGATGCACACATTTGTCCTGGATATAAGGTAGTAACAAGACTCCATTGAACCTGATCAATTCAATAGCCTTCATTTCTGCTGTCTCAAGGACTTCTGCACTGCTCTCTATCACTGAGATTTTTATAGCATTCAGAATTTTTCACTTCACTTTTTCTTTTTTAATTTAAGGATGTGGAAATATAGGAAATGTGGGCAAAGGCCAAGTGGAAAGAGATCTCAAGCATCCACAGTATCTCCCATTTAGGTTTTTTTTAATATATATACAAGAGGCATCAGAGCTGATTCATTTGAAAAGTTTGCATTTATAAAATAAATCTGAATAAACAACAGACATATTTGCTAATAACAATTCTTACAGCTGAATCACTTTGTGCCACAGGGAATAAAATCCATTGTTTTCTATTTAATTAATGAAAAAAATCAACGTGATTTAATAAATTATAAAGAACATACCTATAAGACAGATAAGGGTATCTGTATCCAACAAATAAAAAGAAATTTAAGCAATTATTGTATTTGCAGTTTGCATTTACTTAATATTAACACTCGAGTTCAACATGCAGAATTGAGGTGCAAATGGAGTCACCAGGACTTTGGTGACACTGGGTATGAAAGTTCCCATTGAATCCAGTAGAGAGCCCATTAAAAAAAAATAGCAGTTTTAGCTTGAAAGTATTGCTTGTTTGGGGGGGGGGCTCGGGGTGGTAGAGAGAACTTGTTTTGAAGTTAAACACAATAATTAAACTCTGAAATATAATTGTAATTCAAGTACATCACATCAGAGTTATAAAACTAGAAAGAATACTATCGAAATGAGATTTCAGTTAGGATTTTACCTGACAACTGAACACTTCCTGAAGTTTGCACTGTTTGTGAACCTGCCCTCCATGAGTGATTTTCTGAGCTGAGGAATGAAGACATTCTCTTACCCAATGCTGATGCACTGGTGGATGCGACAGAAGGTCTCAAAGATAAAGAGACGGGCGTTCTCAATGAAGTCCTCGAGGCACGCCACCAGGAAGAAATCATTCACAAGCACCTGCAAGTGTAAGCACAAAGGGAACATGAGAGCAAACATGAGTAAAAATTTACTGCTAGACACTGCCAATAACTAAGAGCAGCCCACAGTATAGCTAGGAACACTATTACCATGTTCAAATATGTGGTGAAAAAGCTACAGATTAGCAATCCTTTTCACTGTTTCATTGTTCAACATCTTACTGAATTTGAATTGCATACAACCATGATCACTGAGGTCTGACTCAAGAGTAAGGCTGTAACTAGACTGAGGGTCAAACTCTGCTGCTGTCCTAACTACTGAAGATCCTTTCAATATAAAATTTGACTCCCCACTCATCTTTCACAACAAAAGGCAAATCTGAGCTTTTCTTCAAGCATTTCTCAAACTTTAATGGAAAACCTGAAGCTCAGCCAAAGGCATGATTACCTATTTGCTTCTTCTTCTAGAACTTCTTAAATATATCATTATTATAACATTTAAGCTATATCCTTAACAGTAAGTCACATTTAAGTGTTACAAAATGAGTTGTCAAAAAACCCAACACCACCCAACCATAATTAAAGTCGATCAGAAAACACTAGCAATGGAATCCAACACCACTCCAAACAAATTAGCAGCCCATTGTGAATTTTAGAAGTCTTTACTTAAAGGCAAAGCAGTCTTATAGATATTTTAAGTCTTACTGTTTCACATTCTCTCAGCTTCTTCTGCGCTCCATCAAAATCAAAGTTAACATACAAGCATTCCACAAACTCTGTGATAGGGTCCCTGTATGTGTAGGACTCCTGTCAAAAAAAAAAATTAGGAACAATATTAGAAATCAAGGCCATGTGGCCTTTCAAGTATTCCTTATAGTCTTAAAAAAAATTAATAGTGGAAACAAGTCCACATATCACCTTAAAAAAAGCTGAATTTCCCAATTCCTCTTATAAAACCTACAAAAATGTGCTTCCTCCCAATAGTCTGGGTAAACAACCAGAGGTGCAGTTTCACCTTCAGCATTTAATGCTGCAATCTCTGGGTTAGGAAAGTGTCGAGAGACCAGAGCTGTCTCAGTATCAAACTTCCAAATTTCATAAAATATGATAGAATAAGTCTTCTAAATTTTGATTTCAAAGATGACTCCAACACCAAATCCTTCGTATTTTAAACTGAATGATTATTTGATTTTCATGGTCAACATAGCTAACAAAAATGCTACTTTCTATACACAAACCATTTCAATTTATTTTGGCATTACAGCAGTTACTCAACTTTCTCAGTAACCAGGCAGAGACAACACTACATCTATATACAACTGTGTAAATTCAGATGTAACAAACATCCCCTTAAGTGTTTCTAATGCATATTTTATGACAGCTTAAATCAATATGTATCAATATCTGCTTTAGCATACAGTAAGATCAACAGATAAAGGGAATTTGTAAGAAATATTTTTCGTTATGGATCTAAGTAATTTTTTGCCTTCCCCAAAGAACTGTATTTACAATCACATTACTTAGGTTTTAAATTCAGTTTTATACATGTTTTTCAAATCAGAATTACACTTATTAACCGTTATTTGCAAAATGGTCTTAGAATGAGCATCTCAACTTCAATAAACAATGAACTGCTTACCTATCAGTTCAATATTTGCAAAGATGTCGCAAGCATAAACAATCTTTTACTGCTCCTAGAGCAGTATCATATAAATTTCAAATCTATAAAACTTCCACCACATCATCATTTAGTATCATGAGTCATACAGACTAGAAGAGTACTAAGAAATCTGATAGGTGATTTCAAAACCAAAGCCCAAGTTGGTATTTTCAAAAGGAGTATCATAATGGTGATTATGATTAAACAAAAGCAAGAAGTTGTAATGTTACTTTAAGTATTAGAAATTCATATTGTATTAGAAGCTCAATGTTGCAATCAGATTTTAGATAAAGATAAAAGATGAGTCATAACACCACTGATTTATTGCTTATGCTACTTTTTGTGAACACTAATGCTTAAAAACAGATTAAGCTTTGGCTAAAATTGAATCTTTGCATTGACTGTGCTTTGCACAGATACGTTTTCCAAATACCTGATGCAGTTGTAATTGATTACTAGCCTATAATAACGCTACATTTATATATATATACACACACACAGATACCATGTTTATTACTCACACCATCATCAAGTGTTTGAAGTGTATTGGTTTGTATACAAGTGGCTTGATGATTTCAGATAAAAATCTGAAAGCCAGATAATGCCATTGCTACCAAGCAACTCTTTTATTGCTCTACTCTCTATCTCCATCCTCATGTGACTGACAACAGAGCCATTTCCAAGAGAATGCACACAAACACAAACCAACACACACAATCCAGTGGTTTTGAAATGTAAGAAAGAACCCTCATTCATACAACAATTTATTATATAGATAGTTGAAGAAGAAGAATCAGATCCAAAGCCATTTCACATCTCACTGGATTCTCAGAATTTAGTAATACACAAAGCAAGAACTCTACTGCATGTATGTGTACATACACTGCTCATGTACACTAAAGGAGAAAAAAATTATTCCACCCTCTCACTGACTGATATGCATTTTACTTCAGTAAAAATTTTCATTGACAAAAACAAGTATCAAAATACCTCAAATCTTAACCCACATATATTACCAGAAGAAAGTCATCATGAAGTCTCCTTAAAAAAAGAGGCAAAAAGTATCAGACCATGCAGTCCTTACCTGCTGAATAACCTTGACTAGATCTTTCAGCACTTGCCTACGTTTACGAACATCCTTATTTGTTATCACTGCAGTAGTCAAATATCTGAGGATATGTGGGCACATTGTCTGAATGGCATTGAGATACCTAGAAAGAAAAAACACAGATAAAATTCAGAACTCAAAGGTATACTCAAGTTTGCTGATGATCCTAAAATGGGAGGAGCTGTTAACTCCTCAAAGGCAGAGAGGCCCTGCAGAGAGATCTGACAAAGAAATCAGAGGGCTGAACAATCACCAACTGTGCTAACAAAGGCAAGTGTCAGATCCTACATCTGGAACAGGGCAACACTGGATCTATGCACAGCCTGGGGAATGAGAGGCTGGAGAGCAGAAAGGGTTCCTGGGGTCCTGATCAACAAGCTGAATATGAGTCACAGGGTGTCCTGGCAGGCAGGAGGGCCAACTGTGTCGTGGTGGACACCACACACAGGATCACCAGCTGGGCAAGGGAGGGGACTGTCCTGCTCTGCTCTGGAGCACTTTGGTATTGGGTGCAGTTTTGGGTGCCATAACGTAAGAAAGGTATCAAGCTACCAGAGAGCATCCAAGGGAGAGCAACATAGACTGCTAGATCTACATTAAGTCAGTCCTCTCACAAATAGATACAGTGTTTCAATTCTCATTTTTAGTCTGTGATTTCCCTCAAGAATCTTTTTTAATAGCTTTTTACAAAATCAGAATAGAACTGTATCTTCATCCTGCAGCCCTAAGCTCAGCAAGCCTGCATATCCATCACTGGCCTCCAATTTGATTTAAAGACCCCCATATAGTACAACACAACTTACTGTGGCTGATAGAGAAAAAGGTCAATGATGTTGTCTCTCCCTTTGGGATGATTGAAAAACACGAACAGGGACCAGTGGATGAGCCATGTCCTTTGCTGAAGAGACTGCAGTGGAGAGCTGACAGACTAAGAGAAAAACAGAACATTGGTTCAAGTCAAACACAGCACAAAGTTTGCGTGAATAATAACCCATGGAAACCTCTAATTGCTCAAAATTTTGTTATTTTGCATCAGCTCTTTGTAACTGTCATCAATCTCAGGCTGAGTTTAACTTCCAGCTTTTTTGTCATCTCAATAATAAATCTATTGAAAGTTATAAGCAAGATAAATTTTCAAAAATTATATTCCAAACTATTTCCTGAAATTTGCATTTTTTTAATGGCAAGAGCAGAGATTTTAACACTCCAAGACCACCATACTAACCTAAGTTATTTCCCCTCTTAATTCTGAATTCTGGTTCTTGTATTCACTCTTCAGATGTGATCTGAGTAACTACTTGGCTTTTTCACCTTTTCTGTTTTACTTCCTTTCTAAATCTGCAAAAGATTTCTTTTTTTTGCCATAGACCTTCAGACAACGATGAAGCTCTATAATCACTTTCAGCCAAAAAACCAGAAATATAATTACCTTCATTTAAATCTGCTGATAATGGACAGACAAGGGTTCAGCTCCAAGTACCTGTATTAGCTCCAAATTTCAACAGCACTTCAGACTACAAAACAACCCACTGAGGATAAACTGATATGGCTAGTAATGCTCACTCCAAAGAGTAGGACATAAAACTGCTGTGATTCTATCCTAAAAAAATCTTGGGAACTTAATGAACAAATCAAATAGTCTATTATAACCATATAGAAACATAAAGACAACAAAATTACAGAAGAAAATTTGTTAACACTATCTGTCACATAAAGAAAGACTAGGGGACAGAAAAAATTCTGGTTTTTCAAGACTCTGGCTCATGAGAATATGAAAACTTTAACATCTCTGATATGGCCAGTGAAGCTCCACAAGCAAAGAGGAAGACTGAGAGGTCCCTAATCTCATCAGTTGCTCTGAATTTGTACTGCAGCCCCACTCTCCCTTAAGTCCTTGGTACTCATCTGAACTCAGGAGAGTTTTGTCAAGAAAGCTGAATTAGCTGAAAACTGTTTCCAAATACAAGCTGTCTTGCATTTTCTGTCAAAAGCACTGTCCTCATGAGATACCATAGTTTATTTACATGCATTTTATTCTTTCCAGAAAATGAATAGTACAAGTATCTGAAATTTAGGAAGCAATTTCACGCAATCATACCTTGCCCTCAAACACATCCTTAAGATTTGTTTACTGGAAATATATTTGAAAATATAGATGAGAACCTAAGGTGTTAAGAGGCAAACAATTTTTAAAAGAATGTTTCATTATTTCTTCATGAGCATCCTTTGACTCTCCCACTGGCCATAAGAAAGTATGAAGTGAAAAGGTGGTACCCTACTTCTAAACAAGACTGCAAGTGATTTATAATAAAACTTCAGTACTAGCATCTCCAACCTCTCACCTTGCTAAGATGTCCAAGATTTTACTTACATTATTATCTATTGTCTCCTTTAGTCTTGTGAGATCTTCCATGGCTGCATCCCAATTCTGCATCAGGATTTCAGATGCCAGTTTTCCCCAAAGAGAACTCAAAGCATTTCTGTCTGTTGCTGGAACCTATGTTCAACAACAGCAATAAAGTCACACTCCTAGTATTTTGTTAGAAATTATTTACTTTTAAAATTACAAAGGGTATTTTCTGGCAGTATTTTTCATTTACATTTATTCCCCATTGCATAGTCCTAACTCTCCAAATTAAGTGTGTGGGTTTTTTGGGTTGGTTTATTTATTTATTTATTTATTCCCCAGAAAAACACTTTAGGCACAGAAAAAAAACAGTAAAAAAATTTCCTAAGCAGGAACTAGGAAATCCTGTCAAAGTAAGACAAAGATCCATGCTGCAGCAGTTTAAGTTAAAAAAACAAAAAAAAAAGGCTGAGCACCAGATGACACATTAGTTCCAAATTTGTTTTCTTTTTTTTTGTTCTACCATACAAACATGCTTCTAAACTAATAGAACAAGGTTATTACAAGGCAGGTTCCTAAAGAACTCATAATAGTAGGGAACTACCTTCAAAAGGTAGCATTCCAAACTCTTCTTGCTAAGGCCTTGCCCAGAATTGTACTTGTTACAGAAATGTTCAGTGGAACTGCAGCTTTGCAGCAGTGAAACTGTTTCCTGGAAGGGCAGTCCTAAGGTCAAGCTCTGTTAGTTTTACACAGGAATGAGCTGCACTATGTCATTCACAATGTCAAACTCTGTTCTCAGGCTGGTTACAATAGTTCTTTCACAGACTATGTTTCAGCACACATGGCTTTTAAACAAATCTTCTTCCATCAGAATTAGTAACAAAAGTCTTATACTAAGCTATTATCAGCACAAAATCAGTACTTCATATTTTCAGGTTACTTGACATACAAGAACATAATGCTATACCCAGAAAAAAGGCACGAAGAATTAAGGACAGTCATCCACAAAACTACATATGTAACTTCCATTTCCCCTCTTGGCACATAAAAGGAACCTATAACACTGAAAATCAGCTTTAGCATCAAAATTTAGACTAATAAGTCAACTCATTTGTACTTTAAGCCCTATTCTTCTGGTTAAAGATACATTTTCCAATTTTTCTTCTTTAATTACAGTGAATTACAGAAATATTTGAGGTTTACTCTAGCAGTATTTCAGAGAGTTAAGATTACTTTTAGATGGGAATAGAAAATAGCAAGGAAAAAGCATCAAGGTATGAACCACTCCATGTTTTCAGCAATCACTGCACAAATCTCTGAGATACTGACTTACTAACTGTGTATCTTCCAGGCAACCCAGGTGCCAGTTCAGTAGATACTGAGTTGAGAAGGTTCACATGCTCTGTTCTGGTTCCAAATCACTTAATTAGAGGTGGCTATTCACAATAACTGCTTTTAAGTACTGCAGCTGCTCCAGCTACATTATCTGGATTTTCAAGCAGTTACCTTAAATTTCCATTTGTTAGCAAAGCAGCACATTCACTGACCACCAACAATAAATTTACTGTGCTGAGATTCTTACAAGACATCAAATCTTTATTCTCAAAATTCACTCCCACCAGTAACAAATGATATGAATTACAACAACATGAAAAGAGTTGCTTCAGAGACGATGGATCTGGTTTTACATTTATCATCTGAGCTGTCTACATTTCATAGGGAGATGACATACTTCTAAATCCATCACAGAATTCAAGAGAGGACAGATGAGAATTCAGATAAGAAATTGGCAGTTCACCATTACCACCAATTACATTCAATCCACCTGCAAGCTTTCCACTGCTGTTGACTCTATCTGTGCACAAAATCAAATATTCTCAAAAACAAGTATTCATTTCATTGCATTCTATAACTAAATGTTACAAGATATACAAATTTAAAGAACACTTCGGAATTCTACTTAAAAATAATGGAATTGCTGAACAATAGTGATGATTATTAACCATTACTGTAAACTTTGGCACACAGTAATTGCCTCAAAAAGCTATAAAGTATTATATGCTAAGAATGAATATAGACATTTTACTGGTTTCAGTATTTCATTGAAAATAACACCAAACAAACAAACCAAAAAAATAAACCCCCAACCAACAACCAATCAAAACTTACCAGAACCCTAAAGAAGTAGAGATATTCTGCAGCTCCTGAGTAGTTACCACACTCATACTGGAATTTTGCATACCTGTAGAGTGTATCTAGGTACTCCTGCCTAAACTGAGAAGGAATACAATAAAAGCTTTTATTCATTAGGAAGAAAAGACACACCATCACAAGCCGATTTTAATAGCAGAATAAGATTTGAAATCTGTAGCCTTTCAAAAGACATTGTACATAGGAAAAGACAATAGAAAACTATTATACTCTCAAGCCATGCCATGGAATGAAAGGCTGTACCAATACTGGAAAAAGGTGAAATCCTGTATTATAAAGTAAAGCACACCTAAGATACACAGGTGCTGCCAGCATCAAGTTTCAGCTTTTTTTTTGTTTGTTTGCTAAAAATTTAAAGCTCAAATGCTTAAATATGTTAGTATTAGGAATGCTACCTGTTAGCTACATTGACAGGGGACAGGACAAAATGCTAGGCCATACTTGGTCAAAATGCTGTCAGCTGTGAGGGAGGTTGGCTGGACAGACTTAGAACTGAATCCCAGCAGCTACAACACTTACCCCATGCTTCTCAGCTAAATAGTCAAACAGCATCCGACCATCTCTATAATAAAAGGACAGAAAGCACTGTTTTTACAAAATAAATCTATAGCCACCATGCAACCCTACACATTGCAACACAACTTTAAAGGTAAAACACAAAAACCAGCATGAATTTAAAGTAACATTGCTCCACTTGTTCCAAAGCAGCTGCAGTCATCTATTACTGTCATGTAATTTCAAAAATCTTAAAATTATTCTAATTGTAAGTCATGAATGCCACCTGCAACAATAACTACAGTTAAGAAAGAGTGGAAGGTTGTTTCAAATTTGATAGCATCCTTAGCTTTCAGTATGAAACTTAAATTCTGAATTAGAGCTCTTCCCAATCTCATGTTCCAATTTCAGAGCAGTTACCCTAGACAAAACTGATTTTAACAGGAGATGGGAAAAAACTCCAAAGACTAAAGTAAGTAAAAGTAGAAAGAAAGAAAGCTTTATCCTACTGTTAGCACTGAGATAGAGTGGGTCACAAGAACCTCTCTACCACAGCGAATATGAGCAGAACACAGAACCATAAAAAATAATCATACTAGTAAGTTCCAAACATCAATGATCATGTGATCACATCTCTGAAGACTGTTTTTTATTTAACATTAATACTAAAAGAACAAGCTGTATTACCTAGATCAAAGAGAAGTTTAAGCCTCCAGGAGGCAAGCTGTAAACTCCTTGGGACAAAGATATTGTATACAAGGAATATTTTCCCATTTACTCTGAAATCAACTAGCTGCAAAGATGTGAGTCTGTTTAATTAGAACTTATGGTACAAGATTCTACAGGGAAATGGCAAATTGCCAAGTGAGCCAAGAATGACAATCCTCAGTCTTACCTCTGAAAGCAATTAAATAATCTCATGGATTTGTTCCAATAAAACCTAGTTTAAGGATGAGGAATACTGACTAAAACTCTGTAATTTTAAAGTCAAGGGCCTCCAACTTGCTTAGAGAAGTGAAATGTTTTGGCTTATTCTTGAAAGAACTTCTACCTGCAAAATCTCCTCTACGCACTATTTCTCAGAGCTGGATATTCCAAACAGTACCATCATGGACCACAAGTAATCACCTAAAGTCCCAATAACATGCAGCTATCTGAATTTGATACAGATTCAAAATCACCAGCAGAAATTCCCAGAAGAATCAAAACTTCTTTCTACAGCACACTACTCAGGTCCAGACAGATGGGACCTATTTCAACCCAATTCTACCCATTACTACCTAACCCCAATAATCTGGATTAGAACTACGGCTGAGCCAATAATCAAAACCAGAACTTCTGAGCTGTGACATTTCCAGATATTTTACAAACACAAATCACAAACCAGTTCAAAAACAAAACTTGCTGCAGATGAACAGTAGGGCTAATATTCTACAGCATTAGGCAAGTTCTATTCCATGCATTTATTGACTCTTGCTCCCAAACAAGGTATTTGCAATCTGAATTACATTCTACTGACCAACTTCTGTGAATCAAAAGTCAATAACAGAGCACATTGACCACAAAATACCAGTGTTTTAGTAACATTTTTCTAGGCCAATTATTATTACAAAACTGGCTAAAGGCAAAGCAAGGAATGGACAAGACCTCTGTATGTTCAATTAGATTTGAACAGTTGTGGAGGAAGACTTTTCTTTAAGAGAGGCTCAATTGCCATAGTAACTGGGACTTTCACTTTCAAAGGTATACCTCCAAAAGCCAGTGACCCCTGGCTTTGCATAATCACAAGTCATAAACAAATGCAATTTCTTTTCCTTATGTAATTATCTGACATGAACATCCATCCTGAAATCAGATCAGAAGGCAGCTTACTTAGTTAACATTGTTTTTACAGAAGAAGCTTAAGTACATTCTGGTGGTATCAGAATAGAAAATAAACTTCTCCTGACGTGCTGCAAATGTGACAGATTTCATGATTCCTGCTGACATCGTGTTTTCTATGTGCATTGAGACATAACACACTGCATCTCACCATTTCTGCACTGACCAAGATCTAAATTAACCTATAACAAACTCTGAAAACAATGCAAAGAGTGGAAAAAAGAACAGAGGCAAGAAAAAAAGATAATTATAATGTGTATTTGAAACAGAGTAAATTCTCATCAAGCTCCTGTCCCTTGAGGGATCCATATTCTTCAGGGGTTTTGCTCACAAACAAAGGTATATTCAGAGAGATTTCTGCAGACCAGAAAGAAGAGTTTGTACACTAAATACTTTTCTAAGAAATTCCAGAAGTAATGGTCCAGCCTTCCATATCAGTGTATGCATGAAGCTTGCCAACAATAAACCCAAGCACAGGCTTCACCCTCAAATTCAAGTTAAGCCATAGGTTCTCTCTCTGATACAGTATGGCCTATTTAAAATTTTAGAGCAGGTAAGGCTGAAGAGGGGATCCAGTCTGTCAGACACATTTACAACAGCAGTAACAATGATTCCCATCTAAACGAAACAAGGAATAATTTATGCCAAACAAATACATGCCCACCTCTCTGCTGAAGGTGCAGTTACTCCTCAATGACTACAGCTGAACTCTTTCTTACAGAGCCCCATTCAAGCTTAACCACGGTGAAACTCTGATAGACCTTAGACACAATGTGCAGACAAACTCATTCTACTTTAATTACTCCCACAAGAAAATTTAAAAGAAATTGGATGCATCTTAGAAAGACTATTATGAGCACTCCCTTACACCAACAAGTTGGAACAGTTTGGGGGTGGAGCAAGTAAGTGGGAAAAGGACAGAACATCCCAAAGAAATACGTGCTCTGAGGCTGAAGGGATGCTCACCCACCAGCCCTCCCAGACTAAGATGACACTCCACTATCTTTTCTGGAAGGCAGAAATGAAAATATGAACTGTTTCAGCCTGTATTTTCCCTCAAAAAAACCCTAAATCCGACCAAAGCCGAACAAAAAAGTGCCTGTGATTGGACTGCACTGGATGATGACTGTCACTTGCACCAAGATGATTCACAAACATCAAAAACAACAGATGTCTTCTGCACAACAAGGAAAAGCACTGAGAACAGCAAACTGTGTCCAGGAATTTCAATTACCTGACCACAAGCACTACTTAAATACTGTATGAAAATAAAAATGTCTTTCTTGCAGATACTACACAGAAAGCATTTCCAGCAGCAACACTTGAGAGGTACCAACAAGCCATTCTGACAAATGATGTTAGAAATTACCTGGTGGACTGCATCTGCCTCGTAGTCTCTGGATCCTCAAACATCTTGACAATAGGTTCTGTTTCAGCTTGAAGCTGCTTCAGCTGTGCAACAACAGTTGTTCTTTTCTCTCGCAAAGCTGAACACATAAACAAAAAGACTTTAATATAATGCTTTAAGATTTTCAGGAACCAACCTATAATGACATGGTGCTGACACTTGAACACATCTTCCCAATTCCTACCTCACCTGTCCTCTCAGTCAAGTCTCAAACCCCGCTGTGTATAACAATTCTGTAACTTAGTAAAAACTTCTAACAGTTGATTCTTTTCCTCCTGTATGGAGGCCACCAGAGAGCAGGTACAGCTGCAGCAGAGTCTGTATTAGACAAGGTATCTTCAGGCTTCCACTAAGGGAGAAACAACCTTTAACTAAGTTCACTTATTCCAAATAAACTTCCAAAACAGTAAACAGTCCAATGACACCACGAAGACTGATCTTCTGACTGATGATCAGGTTCTGAAAGAACATTTAGAGCATACTTAACTAAAAACTGACAGGAAAAAATTTCAAGCAGCTCAACTCAACCTGCAAAATTACGATTTTGAACACTCTGTGCTTATTGGAAACATTAAGCCCTTTATGAAAAATTGTTAGGAAATTCAACTAGGAGTTTTAGGGTGATTATTTTACACAGACCCCACATTCCTCACCAAGTGCTAGCAATGCAATAAAATGAAGACTTAATCAAAATTCAGAAAAGTGTATATGTTAAAAAAAAAAAAAAAGGCAAAATCACCCTGACATTGGCTATGTGACCCAAGAAACACATGGGATCAGAGAAGCCAAGTCTAAATCCCAGGAGATAAATGCAGGAAACTGTGAAAGTGAACCACACACCAGAACACTCAATGCCATGGTGAACAGAGTCAACATTTCTTTCATGATTTGACTACACAGATATTTGAACAGGACATCCAAGGTGGCTAACACCATAATGGTGACCCAACCTGAACAAAAGAACAACTTGCCTGACAGGAAATGTTCCAATAAGGAGAAATTATCTCCACCTTCAATTGACTCTTGAGATTATAAAAGAGGAAGAGGAGACAGATGAAAGAAAAAACATTCAGTTGACTTACTAAGAACACGAAAATGTTTTCCTGCGACATCTCCTGGGTGTGTAATTGTAAGTTGATCTCATGGAAGACAAGACAAAAGCAACTATAAATTGTGCAGGGACATTTCTAATTATAACTGTGTAAGTGAACTTAGTTTTGAGTACTTTAAACTGTGAAGTCTTAAAGGACAGTGTAAACTTCTAATGACACCAGTGATTCCACAAGTAGGAACCACCTGTCCATGCACACATCCTGCTAAGTGCTGATACAAGAAGGTGACACACACCAGAAAGATCTCAGAAGTTAAGGCCTTTGCATAGGAAGCTGTGCAAGCAAGCACCCTGAACAATGGACTCTGTGTGAAAGACTCTGCTTATGTTAATTGAATAAAAGCCACAGATCAAACTATGTTGTCCTGTACAAAAAAAAAAAAAAAACAAAAAAAGACCAAACCACACCAAAAAAACTCCAACCAAAACCTGCCAAACTAATGATGTAAAATCTTAAGAAGTGTAGTGTTTTTCTTACTTTTTTCAAAAAAGTGTGGAAATTGCTGACCCTTAATGAAGGCAGAGCTCTCCAAGGGAGCAAATTCATCCAACTTTCTTGCAGCTGTGACCTTATGAAGTTATACTCTAAGGTAATCTGCTTAAGTAATTGGCTATGATCAGAATTCTGAGGACATTTGGAGTAGTTACATTGTTGAAGTCTCCCAGAATTGCTAGTTCTTGTGTTGTTTACTTCTTTAGTATTTTATTCCTTAATTACTACTGCTAACAGTAATATTCAACAGTTTAAAAAGGCTGAGGCAGGAAAAGAAACAGCAATACCTACTCAGCTTTGAAATTTTTTTCATAGCCTTGATACAGCCTGACTTTTTTAATCAGTAGAACTGCTACGTAACCTAAAGGTGAAGCTATTATTACAACTGTTTCTTAGATTACAGAAGTGAAACCCTCTGGTTCTCATTACATGTTACAAGTCCCATGTGTCACAGAACACATGCCCATAACAACACCTAAAGCTAGCACAGACTTGGTCAGAACATTGACTCCAATGTCCATAAGCCTATCAGTTCCCTTCTTCCAAAGAGGGGAGTGGCCATCTCTGCAGCTTCAAGAGCCTGAAAAGAGCAAGACCCAGAGGAAGAATGCAACAGCACCCAAGTCTCTTCCTCCTAAGATGCAGGCAAAATAGACTGTAGTCCCAAGAGCTAAGAAAAAGGTGAGGAATTCCCCAACATGAAAAAAGATGGAGAAATAGAAAGCCAGTGGATATTGAAAGACTAAGTCAAAAACAAACAAGCAAACAAAATGAAACACCTAATCCATAAAAAAAAAAAACCTGGAAAAAAAACCCCCTTAAAATGAAAACGCCCATAAAGGATGGAAATTAGACAAAGCTAGGTAATCTAACTTTCTCCCCACTCCCAAATGCTCCTCGAGATGATAGAAATTTAAGTAGTAAACAGAGAAGTTATCAAAATCATGGATAAGGTAGTAAGAGATAACATTCACTATAACCCTAAATTTATTTTCTTCTAGAGAAGCAGCAATTCTTATATCGACAAAACTGAGGAAAACACACATTTTCAAAAAAACTTTTCTCTCTCTAAAGTCTAAAAATCAGCCACAGACAGATCAATGGAATTATTTACAATGCAACTCTAGTCTTAACATACCGGATGCTTTGAAGAAAAAGTCACCAAATAACACCAAATCATTGTGCAAAAATTTAATTTGAGAGATGAAAAGCTACTGCAACTCAATTAGGCCACACCTTGAAAGTGCTTGAAATTACCAAATCAGCACTGAAATACTTCAGAGGTCGCTCAAAGGTTAAGTTCCTGACAGGCCAACAAACCCAAACTTCCCAGGATTAGGGCATTCTATTTGTCTCAGTATTGCACATCCTTTTGGTAATGCTGAAGTTAAACAGTACTCTAGTTTTTGGATGCAACAAGGAATTACCACTAGTTATTTATTATTTTAGACAGAAAGGTTGCAAAACAAGCTTTACATCTAAATGAGCAGCTTACCATGAGGAATTTCATCGGAATAAAGATTTTTGTACACATCCATAGCAAAATCCACCATGTTGGTATCACTAAGGAGATCCAGTTTTCCTTGGAGCAGCTCTTTTTCATTGTATATCTGAAACAGGAATTATTAACAGACTCATTTGAATAGTGTTGAAGAGTTTCAATTACGTGTTACTTTTATGGCACAGTTTATGGACTACTGTACAATTGAATTGCTTTAAATATCAAATCTCACAGCTCTGTCATTAAGATTACTTATAAAGGCTCTCTGCATTTCCAGTCTTGACAAAATACCAAATATTTCGTGCTAATTAGCTTCAAAAGCTAATTAGGAGCCAAGTAACATTAATTTCTTAACAGGAACAGTAATTCCTACTGCAAAAATACATACATATTTTAACAAATAATAAAACCTTTTTTTTCTTTCAAAGTACTGAATACTTTCCATAAAATAAAATGCTGAAATGAGTGAGGCCTAGTTAAATTACTTAAAAGTGGATTTCAGAAGAGATGCACAAGATTAAACTTACAATTTATTTGAAGTGCAGATTAATCTAAACTATGCTAGGTCTAGCATAAGAACAAATTTAGAGTAGCTATGTAATTGGATGGTGCACTTTTAAACTTTTCAAATTGTTTTTTAGAGTTCACACTACGTAGTTTAGCAGCGAGTTGCAAACTGCTGTTAAGTGTTGAAGATGTAGGCGAGGGCCAAATCCAGCACGTTCCTCAAAAACGCGTTCGCACAAGAGCCATAGTACAACTCACCACACCACATTTGTGGACATCTCAGAATCGGCAGAAGTTTAACTCAGCTCTGAACACTGTGTTGTTCAAAATTAATATTACAAAATTAACCGTTTAATTAACTTCCTGACATAAAAATGCTAGTGTAAAAATGCCCCCAAAATGACAGGCATTAAGCAAAGTCCACATGCTCGGCATGACAGCTGGTTAGGTCAAGTTGTCTCAATGAGCATATGGTTCACCAGCTCCTTTCTGAAGGCGAAAATAAGACCTACTTTAAATTCCAAGCTTATATAGCTTTACATGTCTTGCTTCCATTTTAAAACAGTTTAGAATGATGAGAGTTTAGTCTAAAGTATCTGAAGCACTCGTCTGAGGTATCTCCAGCATCGCTAGGTTCTTTGTAGCAACATAACTTGAAAACATACATAAGACAAAGCAGGAATAATGCCAGAAGGGACTTATATTTATTCCCAATACAAATTCGTGATGACATGGGTTTCAGATTAAAATTAATTAGTATCACTGGCGTAACCCCACAGACCGCCCTGAGCTCCGGCTGCGGGACGGCCCGAGCACCGAGGGTGTCCCACGCTGTGGGACTGCGAACTGCGGCTGCAAGGGAGGGCTTTAACTTCTCCTTTCTCCAAATATACGCGAGGGAAAGTCACTACACCAAATGCGAGGAAGGAGAAAGAGCAGGAATTCTGTGCTGCCTCACAAGCGAGGGGCCGAGGCGATGCGCGGCGCGATCAAGGAGCGGCTCTCTCAGGCCTCCTCTCGGCTCTGCTCCCGCCCCTTCCCGGGCAGCCCCACACGCTTTGCCCCTGGACTCAGGCGGCACAGGAGCCTCGAGCTCCTCCCCACGGAGGCTCCGAATCCCCCACGGGCCGCGCCCGGCCCGCGCAGCGCCCAGGCCCGCGGGAGGAAGCCCCGGCCGCAGCGCACCCAAACCCACGGAAGCACCAGCAGCTAGCAGCAGGACCTGCCGCTTTCTTGTTCTCGCAGCCAGCTTTCCCACCCTTAGGTGAGACACGCACCTCCTTGACGGAGAGGAATTCCAGCAACGGGAAGACCAAGTGCCGGTCCAAGAAGTGAGCGATCCTGGTGGTCAGGTCGTACTCCGCCATCTTGGCGCCGGGAGAGAGGAAAGGCAGAGGCGCGGCGCGGCTCTTCTGGGCGCTGCGCCTGCGCGGGCCCGCCCCCAGCGCTGGGACCCGCGCCTGCGCACTGCGGTCTGCGGGGGGATCAGCCGGGGCTGGGATGGCCGGGGTGAGGAGGCAGAGATAGGGGCAATGGCTGAGCCCTTCCCCAGCCCTCCCTTCCTCTCCCCTCCGCTGGTTCCTAGGCGGCTGTGGGGCCGGTCCGAGTGCGCGGTGTGCGCCTGGGGCAGCGCCCTGCTCGTGCCTTGCGTGGGGTGAAGGCGCCCGTGGAGCGCGTGAGCAAATGCTGGGCGGCAGGTTGGGCAGTCCAGCCCTACAGAGTGGGATTTCTGGTGGGGTGAACGTCTTCTGAAAGGAGCTGTGAGCCTACCCCCCGCATTTTGTGCCTTGTGTGTGAGCTTGACTTGATCTCGATCTAATCTGGTAATGAGAAACTGAAAAGGGGTCTAAGCTGTCCTTGGCACCAAGTGAAAAGTTTGTTAAGTTTGTTTGTCCGTGTTGGCCAAGCTCTCCATGGTGCCAGATGAGACGGAAAAAGGCTGGGGAGCTGCTGGACCATGGCTTACACAGGGAAATCCAAGCAAGTGCAGAAATGTATTGCTGAGTTCAGCAACAGAAATGGAAGAACCACTAATTCCAATGATAACTTGCATATTTCTTGTAGCCATGGTAAGGAAGAATTGGTGCTGGCTGCCCAGGGTAGTGTTTGAGTCCCCATCCCTGGAGGTACTTAGAAAATGTGTGGATGGGGCACTTAGGGACATGGTTTAATGGTGGACTAGATCTTAGAGGTCTTTTCCAACCTCAGTGATTCTGTGATTCACCATGTTAACTCACCAGAAGGATAAAAGGTTTCTTTTCCTGTTACACTTTTTAAGTTTTCTAGTGATTTTTGTCAGGACACATAGTTGAATTCAGTAAGTCAAGCCTCATCTCTTCTCATAAGGCATGACTAAAACCTTTGTCATGAGGAAACTTTTCCTTTCATGAACAGAGTCATAATAATTTGTTTAGTGATTCACATAACTACAGACTGTCTATGGTAGCTACAATAGCAGTTCATGTGGAATAGCAAGTTTGTATAGTTGTATAGTACTGTACAACTATAATTAATTTTAGACTTGGATGGTTTGTTTTAAATGTAAATGAGAGGTGAGGAATAAGAAGGTCATAATATTTACTAAGCCATTATTCAGGCAGCTAGTGATGTTCTCCCCACCTTAACAGAAAGATGTAAAGGCTATAAAATAAAGGATGTGACAGGCTGGTTTTTAGAAGTAAGACTTCATTGCATCTTAATGATTCCCTGTAAGGGAAAAAAAGTATGTAGCATGAATTATGTAATTCTTCACATGACACTGAATTGTTAACACTTTCATATGAATCTGTGGTATGTGTAATTTTGTATCAGTAATACTGTTCTCAGAACATCATCTGTGAGGAAGAATCCCTTTTTATCTGCAAGTCTACCTTGTATTTTTTATAGTAGTTGTAGATACTGTTTTAGTAGTCGTAGGTACTTTGATAGCTACATATCACTGATGACATACATAATCTCTAATGGTGAAAACTATCCTCCTGTATCATTTTCCCCATTATAACAATGTGGGTTTCACCACGGCCTGTTCAAACTTGCCACAGGTTTTTCCTCATGGCAGTCAGATTACAGAGCTGCCAGTGGAAGCCAGGCTGTGGAGTTGCCAGTGGAAGACCCTCAGCACCACAAAATGCTGCAGCATCCAAGGCCCAGAGCAGTGCTTGGTTTTAGCTGATGAGTGACTGTCTGCAAGATGCAGGTACAGTAATTAGTGAAAAGGTGTAAAGAACTAGCTGGGGAGAGCCTTTTAGAGAAAGACCATTAAAACAGTACTGTGCCAAGTCCAAGTATCAGGAAAACTTTAAAATTCCTTAAGTGAAACATACTCTGTGCTGAGGATTACTGTTTTAAGAAGAGGGTGTCTAACTGCTTTAGCTATATCATCTAGTGAGATAGATATTCACCCTCTTGGTGATAATTTTTCTAAAATACTTGTAAGCTTTCATGGCAAAGCAGTCTTAGCCAATCTTAACTGAATAACAGGAAATGTGAGTTTATTTTGAACTCTTGTACAGACACCTGACTGAGGAATTATACAAAGTGTAGTACCTCTAGGCCAAATTTCAGTTTTGACATAGAACAGGCTTGAGGCTGAAGTCCTCTAACCTAGTGAAGTACTTCCCTTCTGGAAATTCAGTCCACTGTAGTTAAGATTCTTAGCACCAGTGTACTTAAGAGTGCTAGTTTGGTTACTAAAATAAAAGCCATTTGGCTAGAATTATCTAGAAGTTTATCCTAAATAAATCAACAGGAATGTATCTTGCTTGGGCTAAGTCTTTTGATTTCATAATTCCTAAATAGTGAGGAAATTTTATCTGAAGGATTCTGTTTACATAATTGGTTGTCATTTATCTTATTGTTAACATGACAGTGAAATCCAACATTCTTTGAATTGTTAGAAGTAAATAATCACTAGGAAATCATAGTAAAGTATTTTTGTCTCACATTATAAAAGGGAAATTGAATCTATTAACTTCTTCCACATCCTTTGATATGATTCAAACCTTATGTAACTTGTTTGGGGCTGTTTTTTTGGTGGTTGTTGTTGTTGTTGTTGTTTTTGTTTGTTTGTTGTTGTTGTTGTTGTTTTGGGGTTTTTTGTATTTGTAATTCAGAAATTATATTTCTATTTTTTTTTCTTTTGACTTTGTATCTGAAAACAATTTTTAAACCCTGCATTCCATAAATATTTTTTACACTGCTTAAAACAGAAATATTTCCAAAATCAAGAATGTATCCTCTGGAGGAATTCAGTGCTGTCAACCATTTCTGGATAGCATTCAAATTTACAAAAAGTGTATCTCATAATTCAGCTGAATCATCAGAAAAACCATGATTATGTTGATGTGCTATTTAAACTATTTGGCAAAAAATATGAGGAAACACAACAGTCTAAAATGCGGGTAGTGCAATGTGGTCCAGTGGAAAAGGACCTGGGAGTGCTGGTTGACAGCAGCTGGACATGAGCCAGCTTGTGCCCAGGTGGCTGGGAAAACCAATGACACCTGACCTGGATCAGCAATAGTGTGGCCAGCAGGAGCAGGGCAGGGATTGTCACCCTGTACGGGGCAGTGGGGAGGCCACACCTCGTGTGCTGTGCCCAGTTCTGGGCCCTCAGTTCAGGAAGGACACTGAGGTGCCGGAGTGAGTCCAGAGAAAGGCAGTGGAGATGGGGAAGGGTCTGGAATACAAGTGCTGTGAGGAGAGGCCGAGAGAGCTGGCAGGACCTTATCACTCTCTACAACTACCTAAAAGGAGGATGTAGCCAGGTGGGGATTGGGCTCTTCTGCCAAGTAACAAGA
>VXBB01002385.1:304192-366626 GCA_013399915.1 Illadopsis cleaveri
AAAGAGTGATTAGTCACTGGAATGGGCTGCCCAAGGAGGTGGTGATCCCTGTCCCTGGAGGTGTTTAAGGAAAGACTGGATGTGGCACTCAGTGTCATGGTCTAATTGACATGGTGGTGTTTAGTCATAGGTTAGACTCAATGATCTCGGAGATCTTTTCAAAGCTGATTCATTCTGTGATTCTGTACCACATTATAACTTTATAATTATTTTATAATTATTATATTATTTAACTTTTTTTCTGGTTTAAGAACATTGAAGAACTTGTCTAATGTAATTATAAGTAAATTAGTGGAGTTACTCTGCATTTTCCTCGTGGAACTAGGATAAGCGGGTTTTCCTCACCTGAAACTGTGAACGTATTGAAAAGCCAAGGGCAGAAATTCTTACCTGATGGTACTTTACCAATGGGCTCTAGAGAGTCTTAGGCTCTATCCTCAACTTTCAATGTGATGTTTTCTGTCTTTTTGGAACTATTTCTCTTATAAAAAACCCCAAACAATTTATGAAGCTATGGTGTTGCAAGGTTCACTGATGATTTGAATTCAGTGAAGTCAGTCAATCAGTTCTAATATATTCTCTGCCAGGTTTCCAGCCAAACTTAGGTTTTTGTACAACAGGTAAATAAAATACTTTCTCTTTCCCCATCACAGAGGTGATTGGGAAGAACAAGACTAAACGAAAAGATTGTTATTTCAATATTCCCTTTCTCACAGGTTATACTTCCAAGATACCTGTTGGAATAAAAGTTTAAGAGATGAATCTCTTACAATCTACAAATGCAGATGTTTCTGGTGACTAATATCCTCTTAAAGGTTACATCAGGCATAATATACTGATACATGACAGGGTTAAAATTATAATTGTTTAGAAAACTGTGTAATATGGGCTTGCTCTTGGTTTTTTTAGAGAATATAGTAATATGAAAGGAATGGAGAGGGGAACCTTTTACACAGGAATAGTCCCTGTCTTTCTACTCTGTGGTACAATTTTCATCATGGTAACAAGAAAAGNCTGTGTAATATGGGCTTGCTCTTGGTTTTTTTAGAGAATATAGTAATATGAAAGGAATGGAGAGGGGAAGCTTTTTTCATCATGGTAACAAGAAAAGATAGAAGGAAGTATAATTTTATTTAAAAACAACACATGCATCTCAAGTGTTAGCAGCTTGTCCAATTCTGTGCTTTCAAGAAAGACTTTAAATGCTTGTTGTAAAGCAGAACTATGCCTGAGAATTACAGAGTACTTCAGTGAGCTTAGCTGCATTGCTAAGGAATAAATGAATTTGGCTCTGTAAGTATGACATAGTGCACTTTAAATATACAAAACAAGGCAAAGGAAATTGTAAGTAAAGCTTTTTATCCCAGAGTTTTGGAATCAACGAGGAAGGGCATAATTTAATCTCAGATCTTTATTATTGGTGATGATGGATGAGCATGAAAGAAACCAGCTTTGCTTTCCAATCCCAAGTTGTTCACAGGATAGAGATTTGAAGAAAAACCATTGGAGTTCAAGTATACTTGAGCTGGAGATCAGAGAAAAAAAATGAGGCTTTTCAAAATAAGCATGTTCTAAAGCTATTTTTCAAAATAGCTTTATACATTAAGAGGTACAATAAGTCATGTATTAAGTACCTGAAAATTATTCCCTATTTTGATTTATTAAAAAAAAGAAGGAAAGGGAAATAAAAAGGAAAGGGAAAAGTGAAATTTCCCAGTGGGAAATGTCTTTAAATATTGTATCCCCAGGATATTTGGGAAAAATAATCAGCAATTATGAACAAGTTTCAGTATAATGACTGTGTAACAACTAGTTGTGAATATTATTTTCACGGAATCACAGAATAATCTGAGTTGGAAGGGACCCTCAAGGTTCATCAAGTCCAACTCCTGGCCCTGCACAGGACCATACACAGAAGTCACACCGTGTGCCCAAGAATATTGTCCAAATGCTGCTTGAACTCTGTCAGGCTGGTGCTGTGACCACTTTCCTGGGGAGCTGTTCCAGTGCCCAACCACCCTCTGAGGGAAGAACTTTTTTCTAATATCCGACCTAAACCTCTCTTGACACAACTTCAGTCCGTTCCCTTGGGTCCTGATAACTTTACATCTGAAAAGGACTCTCCATGCCAATGAACAGAACACACAGAATATACGATATACAGACGCAGCGCTTACTGTGTATTCTTTTTCTATCCTTGACTGTTGGATCAGTTTAAGTTCAATTATGAACTATTAAGCAGTTTTGGAATGATTGTACATGAAAATCTGAGTTGAAGGTGGTACATGTATCACTAGACATTTTGAAACAATCATTTGAAAGCCATCTGAAGTTGATATAAATCTGGTTATAGGCATGAGTTTTGTGACCTCTGTTTCAGATACAGTTTCTGCCTTTGGATTTTAATGCTTGTTTCCCTTTTCATTGTTCAGGAAATGGAGCTTGAAACTATCTTAGCATAAGACATTTACCTCCAAGTTTCAGTATTTTAAAATCTTAAAAACCTTTTTAATTCATAGAAAATTGAGGGGATTTTTTTTTCATGAGGACTTTGGTAAAAGGGTTGTAAACTGTAAGCTTTATGTAGCAAGTGGGTAGATTTCTTGAAATGTAAGATATTCTCTGATCTTTTTCTGAGTAAAGGAGGATAAAATAATTTTTTGTCACATTCATGTATGTGCGGTAGCACCTGCAGAAGTTCACCAGTTTCTGTGGAATTAATTTTCATTATGTTTTCATCTACTATTATATTGTAAACTTTTTATTACTGCTTTATTTACTACTACATTAGTTTTCATTTTATTACTGTGTTATTGGCCATCTTCCTTTCAGTAATTATGACACTTTATGGATACTATATTGCTCTAATAAGGGCTGCAAATGTGTAACATTCACAACCCTAAATTTGATTCCTAAGTACAGGACTCTAAAGTACCTGAGCAAAAGTAATACCCAAATTTAACCACTGTATGCCCTGCTTGCCCTAGGTTCATTAGGATCTGGTCTGCTCTGACCTGGAAGTCCACAGCTCTTAACATAAGCATGACACAACCTTCTTAGAAGCCCTGCTAACTGGAACACAAATAGATAGATCAATCCCACAGTAAATTAATGCTCAAGTAAGCTGTCTAAAGAGCTTAGGGGGAGAAACAGGGAGGAACAGCAAGAATGAGATATATAATGCTTCATACATGCTGCATCATTTTAGGTTCAAAATCCATAGCTCTGTAATCAGATGGTGGACCTGGCCAAAAACTTCACATCAGAAAACAGTTCAGAATGAGAAAAAGGTGGAAGGGAGCTGTATCTCCTCTACCTATTATTTTTCTATGTACAATTTTTTTTTTTTGAACACCCTACACCCCACTTAGGTTGCCAAATACATAATATCATCTGCATGGGGTAGTGTTCTCATGCAGCAGGGCTGAATTTTAAGAGAAGAGAGACTTAGGGTTGCTGTCCAGGCAAATGGACAGGGCAGATGTGGTACTGTGAGCATATGGTCTGGACATTCATTTCAGGTGACTTAGGGAAAGCTTACAATTAAAACCAGAGACAATCTTTATGTTTCCTGGCAGCTGCAAATTTACCTGCATTTACTGAAGGAATAATTTGTCATTTCTCAGGATTGTTGTCTGCTGTCAGCCTTCTCATTTAATTGGAGTCTAATTGGTCTGGTAGCTTGGAGGATGGGGTGTCAGAGATCTCAGCCCCATGTCCATTCTCCACTTCTGTTGTAGGGCAGGATGGGGGCTGCCAAGGCACATCCTTCCTGCCTGTAGTTTCACAGAAGTGAGGAGCTTGGAAAGGGGTGGTGGTGAATATTTGCAGGTAGTGCTAGGTACCTTTGCTCTGGGAGCCTCTGGGCTGTATAAAATGGGTTACAGGGCAATCTGGAGATGTCAGATGAGCATGCTGTGTAAATACAGGCAGTGTCTTTCACTTGTGGATGAGGGTTGTACCTTTACTGTACCTGTCTTCATGAGGTCATGATAATGGTCACAATCACCATAGCAAATCCTACAAAAAACCTATGTTCACAGTAGTCTAATATATCCACAGCCTTGTGCATCAATGTCAGACAGCATTTGTTCAGAAAGGATGGGACCCTGCTACAGGCTGCAGGATACTGCCCTGTGATGTTCATGGGCAAGGCAGAGAAACCAACAGCCCATAGTGGATCTGGTTACTTGGGCTTGTTCAAGAACCAACAAAATTAGTGGTTTCACTCTATTAGATTGTCTCACATGGATTTGCTCACCCCCAGCATTATATTTAGCAGGTCTTGGCTTCCCTCCCCAGCATGGAGGCCACGTCTGGTCCAGGAATGCCGGAGCCAAAGCCATGTTGGATCTTTGTGTGCCACTGCTCGTGGCTACTGGTCCCAGCCATTACAGACCAATTACAGACCAAGATCCCTGAGCACCCCCTGGCAGTTGTTTCCACACATAGCCCCTGACCCCTGAGATCTTTCCTCCAGATGAGATTTTCACTGCCTTCTTTCCAGGCCTTTTTTTTTTTTTTTTTTTTTTTCCCTCCAAACCCATTTTTTTTTTTTTTTTTTTTTTTCCCTCCAAACCCATTTTTTTTTTTTTTTTTTTTTTTCCCTCCAAACCCATTTTTTTTTTTTTTTTTTTTTTTGTCTTTTTTTTTTTTTTCAGGAAAACCTTCTTTGAGGCCCCCAGTCTCCCATTTTCTCAAGTAGTCTGTGTAGAAACACAATGCATGATCAGCCTCCTAATTGGGGGTTCTGTCTCTGTATTAATTGGAGGAGTTGCGATGTGCTGCTGTTCAGTCACAATGTTATCAAAATTTATATCCAGACTGTACTGGTTGCCAGTGAAAACTAGCAGTCTTCCTGAGGGTATAAAGTTCAGTTTCAGATATTCACACAGGTATAGACACATTTATCACCTGCTTGGTATTGCTTAATTTTTTTTTTTTTTCCTGCAACAGTAATGCACCAAAAATGCCTGAAAATAAAAAAAGAAACCCCGCCTGTTCTGGGGCTTTGTCCATGGGAAGTGGACTGCGTCACCATGCTAACCACAAGAAAAACATTCCAATCTTACAGTGTTCCCTGTACTCATCTCAAATTAACTTCTCCAGGAGGGATAACATTTTAGGCGCATTTGTTGAGGAGGAAAATTGAAGCAGGGAGATGATAAAGACTTACTGAGAGCTAGCACAATAGCTTGGTGGCAGGACCAGGAAAAGAGGAAGAGATCTGACCTCACTCTGGTCTCTTGGAGTACTTAATTGTTGTAGGGGCCTCCAGTCGGTAATGAGTCTAAGACAGTGGAAAGCACAATTTCTCACGGGGGCGGGGGTTGTGGTGAAGATGTTCATTTCTCTCCTTTTGTTTGAGAGCTGTCTTTGAAGGCATTGTTCTTCCACAGCTGCAGTAGCCTACATTCATTGTGATAATTGTGGGACAATACATAGAATGGATGATTGATACATGAGATAAAGTTGTGTAAGAATATTACTAGACAATCATATGGAGATAATAAATTACACAAAGACAGCTCAAAGAAATAAGCTAAGGACAATTTTAGTGGGGTACAATGTGGGAGATGGCACAACAGATCCAAATAGGAATAAAAATAAATAAGAGAAACAGCAACTAAAGCATTTGCTGGAACAAGTCATATAATAGGACATGAGTTAAAGTATTAAAGATAGGTGAGTAGCTCATGGGCAGAAAAGGAAACAAATTCTCTGTGCTCATGAAGAGCTCTGTATTGCCTATGCACCCTGTCATCTTTTTTCCATATCAGAAGGAGATGTAAGTGCACTTCTTTCTTTTGGTAGGAAATCCAGGTTTACTTGCAGGGTCTGCATATTTAGGAGGTTGGGACTGAGAGTCACCACAAAGCTTGCAGACCAGTCTGGACATATTCAAAGACTCAAGAAGGTGCTATAGTGAAGAGATTTCTGCCTCACAGAATGCAAAGTGAACTCAGTGCTTTCGAAGCAGAACATATATCAGTGTTCCTATCTGAAGGGTGTAAGATATAGAAAGCAAAGAGCAGGGAAAGTTTGGTTTGGATTTTATTTTATTTTATTTTTAATTCTTTTTTGAGGCACCCTTTGTAAATTTGGTGCCAGCTCCATGTTAAGGTGTTTGACCGATGGGTTTTCTTACATTTTCCAATTCTTCTATTCTCACTATTTATCAATCATATTGTATGGCCTTGACAGTTTAAACTCTCAGTGAATATCGTTTTAAGAATACCTTGAAAATTTTATAATGAAAGAGTAGATTAAAAGAGAAGATGAAATTGTTACTACTAGAAGAGTATCTGAAGTAAAGATACTAACCTATTAATGACATCCTTCTACTGAGTCCACCACTTAAGTTTTTTAGCAGATATGTAATAAACATGGCTGCTTCAGGAGAATGCAGTGGAAGGAGAAATGTTTTAGGCACTTCTGTCAACTGATCACCCTGTGGTTGTGGGCTTCTTCTCTTCCATCTGAGAACAATAGCTCCTCTCTAGTGCTGTGATTGCCTCTGTGAGCTTGCTCAGAATCCCCACTCTGAATGCAGCCTCAGACAGGAAGGTGAAGGGGAAGCTGACTTTCCTTTCTCACTGTTGAACTTCTGATACAAATGTTGATCTCTACAATATGTATTACTGCTTTCAGTCAACAGCCTATGATGTCTTAGATCTCAATAATTACTCCTTCCTTGCCTACCAAGACTGGTATTTCTAAATGTCTGGCATATCCCATAGATTGGTTGTCTGTGACATGATATAATCTTAAGGAGTTTGATCCAAATTTGTTGAAGGCAGTGGGATTTGTCTGTTGATTTCAGTGGTTTTTAAAGAATCTGAATCAGGTACAGAATTTGGACCTGCAAGTGTAACAGCTAATACTGCCTGCAGCAGCACAGCATTTTCACCATGTTTAATCACCTTAAGACATTTAAAGAGGTCAAATTTTTCTTCCTCTCCCAAAGTACTGAAAACATTTTAGTTCCCTACGCTAATCTTTTGCAATATTTTTATTTCTGAAATATCATGAGCTACATACAGGCACAGAATGTTGTAAAACTTGCATGTTTTAAATTTTGAAGCAAGGTTCATTCATGACGTCATGTGTTAAGTTTCATCCCCCAGGGAAGGTGTGTGTGGTTTTTGTTTTGCTTCTTTTGGTTGGTTTTTTTTTCAAACTGAGTTATTAGGCCCTGAAAAATGGAAGTGCTGATATAATCTGAAACAGTATTTCCCGAAGGGCCCTGTTAGAGCAATATTCTAAAAGTCTAATAAGTCCCATTGTGAGGGTCATTTGTCATTTTATCCCTACAGGCAAATTTTTAAAGGTTAGTGAGGGCTATTTGTCAAAGTTAAATGCTGCTTTAAATTTTGTTTCCAAAAACCTGGCATTTTGTAAATATTCCTAGTTGTCCTCTTCAGATTATCATGGTAAAAAAAAGTTTGGAATAAGATAGATGGGGAAGAAAGTGAATTGTCTAAAGTGAATTGTTTACATAGTTACTTAATTCTGAAGAACAAATTTGCTGTGTAAAAAGTTTCAACTGAGCCTGCACAGTTTAGGTCTCTGTTTAAAAACTCCCTGTGCCAATAGCCAATACTTGCAAAAAAGCAGGTATTTTAAATAGGATTGGTTTGAAAGGGGAAACTGCTGCATTAGTGGCTAAAAGTATAGGAATCTTGCTGTTTGTTCTCTAGATGTGAAAGATGTCTTGAAATTCCAAAATGTTGTCAGGATAGTTTCAAGTGTTTATCCTTGTTGATGGAAATTAAGCTTCCAGTTGAGTGAATTCCTGCTGCTTAACTCTGATGGGATTTAACAAAGTTTCAACATACAAAGTATTTACAATAGTAGGAAAAAGGATTCAAGAAGCTGCCTTTACTGTAGCAAAATGATTTGTGGGTATTGCTTTTTAACATGTTCTTTAAAGCATAATGGTATGAAAATGCTTACAAATGAAAATTGTATTCCACTTAACTATGGCATTGGCATTTTACAGGGAGTTGGGTAAGAACCTTTCTCCTTTTTAATTAGAGCAGTCTAGTGGGGATTTTGTATTTTTCATCAAGTCACTAGTTATTTTTTCTGACGGTGCAAAACTGGAGAGTTGAGGTAGCTGAATTCATGGTAAACATGTTGTAGGCTTGTAGCATCTGATTTAAAGTAGCCTGTAGAGAAGTGATAGTCCTTCTGTGTACCTTGGTAATCAGACACACCAACTGATAAAACAAATACTGAAACTAAAAAGGGAGTACTTGTTTTCCTGATTTTTTTAATCAGCAAACTCTTCCCTAAAGATGGATGAAATCCTCTTATTTAATTTATTCAGCATAAGTGAATTAAATTGAAACCTGATTAGCCCACAGTTGGGAGAATATCTCTGCAGTGACTTGGAACACTTGCTAGGGATTAACCCCAAATCCCAATTCTTCTTCGCTGCCTGTTCTAGTAGCATCATTTGTTCATGGTAAGATACTTTAGAGTCCTTCTTTTGGAGGTTACTGAAATACTTACATGCCTTTAACCTTTCACAATATAAGCATTTTTAAATGCTTAAAGGTTATGATTAGACTCAATTCATCAGCAAGAATTTTCTGTGAATCAGTCTGTGATTCAGTATTTATGAAGTTGAGTGTATGAATTGCACTGAAGTATTGTTATTTAACTCTAAGCAGTAGAAGAGTTGCTGTGATTGTAACGTAATAATTCCATTAGCTTGCTGTCAAAGCTATGGATGTGTCTTTTCTGCTAAAGACAAAAGCCCTTGTGAAAGTGCTTGCTCATTATCCTGAAATAATAGGATAATACTATGCAGTTCAGCATGAAAAGTTTTATTCTTACATCAACAATATGTTAATGATAAGCATAACATTAGCCTGTTGACAAACTGATTTCTTCAGAACAATTATTATATGTCTATTGTTTTTCAGAAATTTTACAAAGAAGTTGCATTTTTAAGGCCAGATCATAGCCAAAAGGTGGCAGTATTCTATTCAGTATTCATTTACAAAACAGTACAAAAATGCATGTATTTATTGACACTTTGCTTGTAATATCAGATCAAACTGGATGATTGTATCCTAAAAATAGTGTCGGTTTATGAAAAGGACTTATTTAGAATGAAAGTAGAAATTAAATTTCTTGCTTATACCTTAAAGTTTGCAAAAAAAGAATCTAGTACATAAATTTTAATTATTAGGTGTTTAGTATTTCACATGATACTTGCATTGTCACTAAAAGAGAACTTTGTGGCCTGGGGGGTTTTATGGAGTGCTTAAGAGCATTAGAACTTTTTCTGTAAGTGTTGGCAGAGTTAACTCATTTTACCTTGAAAAAGAAAGAAATTAATCTCCACATGCTTTTAATATGAGCCAAAACTGCTGCAATAAAACCAATTTGTTTTATACACCCTAGGGATTGGTAATGTTTTTCATAAAGTAAATATGGAATTTTTTGTGCTGAGACAACAACAACTTGAAGAATTGTTGAAATATTGCTCTCCCTGCCTGCCAAGTTGTTTAGCTGTACATCAGTGGTTTGCATCAGAATAGATTGAGATTTAAGTTTGACTATTAGTGGGGGAGAATGCTTGCAAGTGCAATTATGTTCAAGCAAATATTTCCATTTATATTTTGATTCATAGTTACATCAGATGTAAATATGAATTTACTGTAGTTACAGAATAAGTTTAAATCAAATAAAGTAAATGAATATTCTATTTTAATGTATGAAATACTTTTAAAAATCACTTATTGTCACAGTTTTTTAGAAATATTTAAGAATGAAGGTTCTATTCTCCAAATATTGGCCAGTCCAGTTTCCTGTTAATATTTTTCATCCTTTTTTTCAGTGTTGAAAAGTTTTGATAAATGTTATATATGAAATGGAAGAAAACATGATTCAGTGGGCAGGACATGGGAAATCCAATTGAAATGGTACTGCTTTTTAATATGCTTTGGTATTCGCCTCCAGTAGAGTATAATTCACACCTATCAATCTTTTGTAATGTCAAGCAAAACATGGTATAGTTCCCAAGGGAACTGGAATTAATAAGTCTTTTGATACATCACTGATTTCTCTGTTTTGCCACTTAATTTTCTCCAATAGCCCACTCACTGAATCTCTGAGAGCAGTTTCTTTTTCCAGAAAAAAGGAATGTGACACATTTTTATTCAAGAATCATTTTGGTGTTCTGCCATGGACAGGAAGGTGGTATGAAGTTTAATTCCCTATATAATCAAATATGGCAGAGCATTGTATCAGTATCACAAACTCTGGAAACATCATGAAGGCAAGAATGAAGGTGTTGGACAAACATAGTTGGATACCACAGATACAACTAAGAGACTTCTCAGAAGACCAAAATGGATGATGTTATTTTTTTACCAACAAGTCATCAGTTTTAAACAAAAAGTAATAAGGAAAAACAAGTGTGAAAATTCTGACTTTGCTAATAATCTGTTTCCTGCTGGGCTCCAGTGTTTGTGATCCATTTGCTTCTGGAGTTTATTCCCAAAGAGTATTTTAGAAAAGCTTACTTGTATAGAATGGCCTAGAAATTTCCTGAAATTATTCTGGGCGCAAATCCAGATAGTGAGAACTGTGGAATATGTTCTTGTGTATGGATATTGAAAAGAACCATTGCTTATGGCAGTGTGTTCCCAAGATATTGAATATATATCCCTAGAGGGGTGGAGGGAAATCTTGTCAGTGATGGGTCACAGTTTAGGCAAATTTGATCAGGAAGCACAGCACAACTAGAGCAATAATATTTTTTACATTACCTTTCAAATTGTATGAGCACATCTCCATTTAAAAGCAACTGCATTTGCTTTCAGCAAAATGTAATTGTCCTAGCAGTCCTCATGTAGGATAATATGCTTTATGCATGTGTCATTACATAGGAGAGCAAATGATGCTCACTGGGGTTTTTTTTGTAATTACACTGGGGGTGGGGGGGAATGCATTAGTCTTAATGGTAAACTTCTTTGTGCTGGTGTGTAAATAGAGCTCTAGGTTTATGTTTTGTCTGCTAAGAGAAGGATGAGCTTCCTGAACAAAACAGAACAAGTAGGGGAAGGATTTGGAAGGTTTTTGTGTTCATGCACAGAAGAGGTTTTGCATCTGCTGAATGCAGATGTGCTCTATACCATGTATTTGCTGCTGTGGATCACCAGTGCCTATGCACTTGTTTCCAGGGGCTGCTTGTTCTGCTCTCTAGAGAGGCTGTGGTTTCTTGTTGAACTTCTGCTGCTTCCAACACCCTGTTTTTTCTTGATGCCAAATGCAGCAGTAGGTGGAATGGGAGAGACTGTGCACATGGATGGCCATTCCTGGAGAGCATGTGTAGCATCACATATTGCTCATTGGGTAAGGGTTATCCCTAAGGCTTGCTGATATTTGAGTAAAAATATAACTGACTTGAAAATTTTTGTCCTCTGTGTTCCTCCAAGAAAAACTTGTGATGGGCAATAAATTAGCTGTTATTACAAAAACTATGTTGGTGTTTCTGTACTAGACTTTTAGGAGCTAGATTCCCAGCAACGTTTCCAAGCTTCAGTTCTGATCAAACAGGCTTGTTTTACTTTAATAGATAAAATTTAATTGGTGGGCAAAACTTGCCAAAATCTAGTTTATTACAGTTGTATTCCTCTACTCAGGATTGCTTTTGGGGATGAAGACGGGGCAGGACATAGGTTCTAGGAAATTTTGTGCCTCTTAGGAGTTTTGATATTATTTAACTTGGGCAATAAAATGCAAATCAGTCTACAAAGGAAATATAATTCATATGAAACAGTGCCCAGCTCTCTTGGAAGTTCTAGGTAGACTTCTCAGGGACTGAAATGGAGTTGGATACACTGCACCTATTAACAATGCTAAAGAACATACAGGCTGTGGCACTGATCCTGTGCTGTTTGTGTGCTCTGAAGTTGCTGTGAAATAGTAAAAACTCCAGTTTTTTCCTAACATTTTACTCAGGTCACACATGAATGTCATCGTGCACTTAATATATATTTTTCTCTAGAGGATTTCGGGCTTTGTTTTAAGGGCTGCTTTTAATTATGCTGTATGCCTAATTACAGTATTTTAAATTTCAATTTTTCTACCTAAAATTAGAATGTTTTCAGGACATTTTTCTGAATTTTTTGGAGAAATTCCCAGTTTTCCAATTTCAGTTGCACTGCACAAGGTATAAACGCCTTGTTTAATTCATTGCATTTTTCCTTCAGGTATGTATAGGAGACACTTGAAAGGGGATTATTTCTTGCTGGAGCTTTAAACTGGCAGCCCATTGTGGAACCTTTTGAGGTGGGCTTCACTGGCTTTGGAGAATTTAAAATACTGGAAATAGTAAGATAGGATTCTTAAAACTTAGAGCTACCTCTTTTGCCTCCTATGAGCATGATCTGGTAAAACCTTAGTGCCAATGCCCAGATGGACAGCTTTTCTTGCATGCAACAGCCTTTCTATCATATGTGGTGATTTCTGAGATCACGTGGGAGTCAGTTTTTATCCTGGCTCACTAAAGAAGCAAGGCTCTTGCTGTCATGCCACAGGGACCCCTGTTCTACCTTTTGTAACCTGCAGGTCCAATCAGTTTAAAAGTGGGGTAAAGCTACCAGAATGAAAAATCTTCTGCAGTAATTCCAGGGGCTGAAGACAACCCCTGAACTTACTAGTTCATCTGCCAGAGAATGAGAGACTTGATTTTCAGCAGAATTTCCTGGCAGTCAAGTAGAGCTACACTTACATCAGAGCATCAGACATGTAACTAGTGGTGAAAATGAGCAATACAAGAGTCTCTTGTCGAACAGGAAAGTAAGACAAGTAGATAGGGAGGACTTGAAGATATGATTGCAAAATGCGTGTGTGTTAAGGGGCAGGAGTGGCTGTTGATGTTCAGCCCTGAGACACAAAGACGAAATCAGCTTTTCCGTTTCAAAAAATATTCGATTGCAACTAATCAAGTGCAACAAACCTTAAACACTTATTAATAATTGCTATCTAATGTATCTACAGTTGAAAATGCGTCCCTCTACTCAGCCCTAGTGAGGCTGCATCTGAAGTATGGTGTCCAGTTCTGGGCTCCTCATTACAGGAGAGACACGGAGGTCCTGGAGCTGGTCCAGCTGAGGGCCACAAAGATGATTAAGAATCTGGAGACCTTATAAGGAAAGGCTTAAATACAGGGGCTTATTCAGCCTTGAGAAGAGGTGACTGAGAGGGGACATCATAAATGTCTACAAGTATCTGAAGGAAGGATGTCCGAGGATAGATCCAGGCTCTTCTCAGTGGATCCAAGCAACAGGACAAGAGGCAGTGGGCAGGAATTGATGTACAGGAAGTTCCACCTGAACATGAGGAAGAACTTTACTGTGCAGGTGACCACATACTAAACAGATTGCCCTCTCTCCAACAAAGAGATTGTGGAGTCTCCCTCAAGAACCATCTGGACGTAATCCTGTGCCATGTGCTCTTAGATGACCCTGCTTGAGCAGGGAGGTTGTACCAGACGACCCCCTGGGTTCCCACTGGGTAAGGATGCTTACCCATTCTGTGAATATATAGCCACACAAGGTAAAGAAATCTGACATCCAAGAGCAGAGCACTTTTGGAAAATTACTGTCAGTTTTGTGGGCTTCTGTGCTGAGTCTCACTCATCCTAAATTTATCTGAAATTAATAAAAATCTAAATAGTAGAACTTTAAAATGTTGAAAATCCTCAGGGAAAAATACATCCTCTAAAAAGACAAGGCACATCCATATGGTTGATGAAGCTTAAAATACCTTACTTGATCTTTCTGGCAACCAGCCTATAATCAGTCTGCAACAAGACCTTTCTATGTATCAGACTTTAGGAACTGCTGAACTCATGAGAAATATGAAAGTAGAAGTGAACTTGTTCATACTTCTTTTCCCATAGTGGTGAAGTAATGATCTAATACATGACTGAGGGGAAAGGTATGGGCAGTGCTGCTTGAAATCATGACCCCAAGGGCCTTGCTCTTTTGGGTTTAGGTCAAGGCTATAGCAAAGATGGTGTTTTCTATTCCCTTAAAAGGATGTCTGTGTTGCTAACATAGGCCCTTGGAGGCATGATTAGTTACTCAGAGGAAAATGCTTGTTCTCCAATTGGCAAAATATGTGTAGAAATCACAGCTGTTACTACGAATAAAATGACAATGCATTAAATAGCTATAAACTCTGAGCTTGGACAAAAACTGTCTGGCTCTAGCTATTGCTGTTCTGGAAATTAAAATTTCTTTTCATCTATGTGCTGCTTTGTCCTGCTTAAGGATAAAAGGGTATAGATTTTGAAATGTTGTAAAAATGTATAGATTTTGAGACGTTGGACTGTTTATGTAGGTACAATATTTAATGACATCCCTTAATGAAAATGTTTGAGCTGATTGACATAAATGTTGACATAAATGAAAGCAATATTTGATTTTCATAGAAAAGCCAATAGCCAGACTGGCTGCCTACTTGAGAACAGAAAGTCATGTGAAACCACCCAAAGCAGAACACTTTGCAGATGGTGGGGTTCCAGAGTTTACAATACACCTTAGTTGGCAGACTATAAGATACCAATAGGATGTCTTACAAGGTGTCTTCATATTTGCATGGGTGTTACTAGCTATTCTGTCCCTCCATAAGTCTACTTCTAAGGCTTGCAAACAGAACTGTTTATGCAGCTCCTAAAACTGCAGAGATGATTCAACAGGCTGACTTATAAACAACAAGTCTTCTCAGTTCACTAAAACAGAATTCACTTTTCCAGGTTTTATTCATCAAAGTAGCTTGAAATACAATTCAGTATATTTGTATTTTGGTTTCACTGCTCATAACTCATATGTCATCCTATTTATATTAGTTATGCTGAAATTAAAAGAGTTGTAAGATATGGATCAAGATATTATCTGCCTCATTAATTGTAATAGAACTACTCACTGAACTAGTGTGAACAAGACAGATTAATGCACATTTAAATCCATGGGCTCAAGTGTAATAGTTTTCATTGACGAAGAAAACTATACAAGGAAAATTCTGCAGATCTTTATATCTGTTGCAAACAAGGAATAGCTAACTTCAGGATATGTTAACTAAGGATTAAAATGATCCTGATATATTTCAAGTCATGTAAAAAAAGGGATTGTCAGTTAAGAGAAGGGAGTGCAAAAGGAAATTAATACAGGAAATACCTTTTTACCCTGATCATGCTAGAAGTATAATTCTGTGATCATACATTTTCATTATTTGATTGCTTGATCAACTTTTTCTTTAATAATTTGAATTTTCCACTGAAAGAAAACTTACTAAATAGAAATACAGTGTGACAAATACAGGTCCATTATAACAATCCAGACTGTTGATTTAGAAATTCACAGTTCTCCTTGTAGAACATCAGAAATATTTTTCATGGGAAGCACTTGCCAGTATTGTAGAAAGTGTTTCAGGGCTCAGAGGTAATGCAGTAGACCTAGATTGTAGGAGCATCAGGGAGATGAGAATCTTGTCTTCTAGAGAATTGCAGCTGTTTAGCACAAGGCTTAGAGCAGGTATCTTACAGAACCATCCTGAAGCGTTAATAGTAGAAAGAAACATATTTCAGATTTATTTTCCCTCTAGTTTTAAAAGCCTTTTGTCTCTACTTGTCACACATGTTCAGAAGTGGCATATTTCTTCTTTTCAGGTCAGTATATATCCTGGAATAGGCTAATCTTTTCCAAAGCCAAATTCAAACCTGCTCTCTCCTCAGTGATTGTAGGAATGTGACTTTGAACTTAGTGCAATTTGCAAAATATCTTGTGTGCTTCAAGGACAATGTCAGTACAACTTACCTGTGGAAGTATGGAAGAGCAGTCAGGTCAGGTGTCATCCATTCCTTCTGAGTTTTAAGCATTCCAGTCACCTTGGCCATTAATAAGGTTGTTGGCATGATCATCATGGTGGGTTTTAACAATAAAAGAACACTAAATGACTGACTTTCAATGAAACCTCAGGACCTAAGCTTGGGAAGTAGTGGCCATCTCTGAAACCCTGTTTAATGTGTCACAGCATTCTGAGTTTGACACCAGAAGTCTAACTTCTTTCAAAAGAGAGAGATTTTTAGATATGCCTTTTCTGATAATACCATTGAGAAAGTAGGAGAAAAGTTTCATTGCAGAAGTATTCATGTTAAAGCAACTTCAGCTGTAACTTTGGGAATTTTTTCAGTAGGACAAAAAGTCAAGTGACTGATTAGCTGCCCGCATTGACTAATGTGTCAGGTCTTCCTGTGTGCCAATCAGAATTTTGCCTTTAAACTGGAGGAAGTAGTTCTTAGGAGCTTAGTTTTAGAATTATTCATGTCACAGAATGGTAACCAAATAATTAGTAGGTTGAGAAATTTAATTCACTTATGTGCAGACAATGCATGTAAAAATTGTTTTAATCATAAATGGGTTACTAAAGATGTGGAATATGTGGCTGAAATGGCAGCTTTTAATACTATTTGCAAGTAAAATAATCTCATTTTCCCTGTTGTTTTCATCTAGATTGCATTTTACATTGCATTGTTCAGAGGAGGCACAAATAATCAATCCAGTTTTTCTGCTATCATCCTTGTGTGATGTACCCTGTGGCTTGGTACTGCAGATCTTGATTTTTGAATGTTCCTCACATCAGTACATCCATGCAGGACTGTAATTGGAAAGAGGAAAATCTGTGATGCTGCTGTGAGTTGTTCCTAAAGGAAGAGTTGCAAAATGAAGCAGTTCTCTCGGGTCTTAGACTGCAAGTCCCATAATGCAGTCTGCCAAATGAGCATAGCAAAATTGCAAACTTTGGTCAATTTTCATCATCTGCACTGAAGAAAGAAATCTTTTTAGTGGTCCTGTAGGCAGTATGGATGGGAAGATTCATTACAATGTACTGTAACTAAGTCCACTTGTTCCCTAAACTTGTCTTTAAGTGGGTAATTAAACATTGTTGTCAGAAGTCTGGCACAGTTTATGAGCAGGATTTCTTCTGCTGTCCATTGATCAGTTGATAGCTCTCCTGAGGGGCTGCCAGGAGAGGAGGAGATCACTTGCTGTCTGTACAGAAGCAGGTTGGCCCTGGTGCCTGGCCCATGCAGGCAGACACAGAAGTGTGCCTGCACAGGGGGCTCGGGGTGGAACCTTTCTGTCACCTCCTCAGTGACAGTTTCTGTGTTTGCACACGGCTTTCTGTCAAGCTTTAAAATCAAACCAACTTTTTGGAATTCAGAGCTTGCTCAACACAGAAAGATATGGCTCCCATAACTCATGAGACCTCTTTTAAACTGCTGGTGAAACCTTGACCATGTTCCCATCAATGGGATGGTTCGAAGGCTGGAGGTTACCACTGACTTCACCAGGATTAGACTTTTGCCTTGTGGATCTGTGCTTGGCTTATAATTAAATTTCCAATTCTTTTTAAAGATGCTGAAAATGTGTGGTGCCCATTGACTTTCTGTAGGACCTCAATAGGATGTTCACATTTCAAAAGACAAAGTTTCTTATCTGCTAACTTCTGATAAGAATTTAAGAGCAATTTTAGACTTTTAAATTTGATCTTTTAGCAACTCCATTAATTTAAGGAAAACAATAGTATCTGTAGCTACTACTAAGGTGAGCACACAGAATCCCCACATCCTTGCACTGCAATCTAGCAATTTGCTGAAAGTACAAATGTTGTCACTTGCTTACCAGTGAGCTGTCAGCTGGGATTTCCTTTATTTTGCTGTATTATTCCCTGCCTTCTCTTTTTGCTCTTGCCATTAATAAAAAGCTCAATATAAAAATAAAATGGTGAAAATCAGAACTGATGTGTAAATATGACATTCAAGAACTTTTTTTGCCTTTCTTTTTAAAGAGAGGTAATATTTGCTGAATATAAGCAGTATGTATGACTCTGTGGGTGTGCATACCAGTGCATGTTTCTGAGTCTTTTTGCAATAAACTACATGATCATACTTTAGCTTTTTTGATCCCAGAGTCTTAACACCACCTTCCAGCCAGTGACCCTGTAATGAACGTTGCATTTACATTACCAAATCTCATCACCATATGTCTGTGAGTGCTGTGGGGCTCAGATGAGTTGAAGACTGCTGTAGTTAGGTCTGTGAAATAAAATACAACTCCTATTCTTAGGTGAGGTATTTCTGCAAAGATTATGTTTAACAATATGGATGCCAAGAAGAAACAAATTTGAACTGGGTTTTTCATAAGGAAAATAATTTGTTAAATACTGACAGAGACTAAGTAAACTGCCTAAGGTTTATTTTGTAAATGTACATGCAACAAATGCAGGAAGATAGCTGTACAAGTTAGGAGATTGTTACTAACTACCAGCGTGCAATTTTTTCAATAAAGCTATCCATGTGCTTTGAGGAGATAGTTAAGATTGTTTTTCCTCAGAATGATTAATGACAAAGGGCATCAAACAAGACACTCAGGCTGAATTTGAGGATGAGTCATTCAGACACAAATACCAAGTAAATCCAATTATTTTCATTGCATTTCTCTGAAATGATGGTTTTGTATGTAGCTCAACTGTGACAGATTTTTGGACGGGCATACATAGTGTCATTTTTAATGCCTTATGGGTTTTCTCTCTGATCTAGTGATATTTTTTCATATCTTAAGAAGACTTAGTGAAGAAGATTTAAATTTAAAAACAGTTTCATACCTTTATAAATTTCTGTATGTTACATGTGTGTGTATATTCACTCACCTGAAGAGAGGTATAGCAACCATTTTTGTATATAGTTTATCAATTCTACTGAAAATACATAATTATTCACTGTAAAAAAAGCTTTTACTACAGGGTAATTTATTATTTATTCACCAAAATTTTGACAAATGAAGTTTGAAAGGTTTCAGAGGATGACATTTCTACCATCATCTTTAGAAGACTCTTGATAAGCAAAGAGGAACATCAGTGTGAACTTTTTCTTTGATTCACAGCCTACTGTCAATGTGCCGCTTTTATTTTAAACTCTGTATGGAAGGAAATTACTTGATTCTAGTGCTCTTTTGTTCCTCTATCCATTCGTGTGCTTGTCTAACAGTCCTCTAATAATTTCTGAACTGGCAGCCAATTTTAACCAAATTTGACTGAGGATTAGAGGTCCCAAAACTATTAAGGTCTTCCACACTTCATGAAAATTGATACTAAAGGAGAGAGACTCAAGTCAGTGCCCCACTGAGCAAAGCTCACTCACAGCTTGCCACAAGGAATCTGCTTAACTGATTGCAAGTTCATGCTGGTAAAGTTAAACAAATGTACATCTACTGGCTACATCAAGTCTTAATTTTGTAGTGAACAACAGTATTGGGTTTTAAAGATTTTGTAACAAAAGGGTTTTTTGTGCTTTTTGCATTTGGCCCTCCCTTGACTTTTCATCTTGGCAACTGAATTTTTGCTTCTTCAGCAGGAAGCTGAAAACGGCTTTTTAAAAGTGTACTTGAACCAACGTCTACTGAATTTCTGACGCTTTCAAAGTAGCAGCCTGTATGTCAAGCTCACAGTTCACGTGTTACTAGCAGCTCATATTTTGTGAGTTGTTATGAGGAATCCTGAGAAGTTATGGCTTGGTTCACTTCCATTTTAGATTGATCATTAAAACTTTTTTTGGATGACTGATATGATTTGTTTCAGAGAGATTAATGAAATCCCTTCTGGTAATGTTATAGAGTAATTAAGGTTTGTTACTGGGATAAAATATGTTGCTTTAGATATTTTCAACATAGTTTAATTTTCTTTCTTGCCAAAAAACGCTCTTACTTTCACAGCATCTGCCACTTCTAATCCATAAAGTGCATGGCAGTGTAGCTTGGAGTACATCCTTACTCAGGCTGAAGTTCCACTCATTTAGGATTAAAATTTTATTCTTAATTATAATGGTTTTAATCTAAATTAGTCCTCAGTGGGAATACAGACATAAATATTTTATTTAATCTCTTTACTAGACCATTTATTCTGTCAAAGTTGAAATATCTAAGAGGTCACACAAAAGGCACCAGTTGAAATTTAGAGCCACTGGCACAGGAATCACTGTCCTGCCATCTTGCTTAGCTTGCTAGACCTTGACATATCACCTCTCCATAGGAGACCTATATTGGAGTTCCTCTTCATAGTTTTCCAGGTCAAGGGGCTACAGAAATAGTCCATTAGCAATTACCTCTCTTGTTTCTCTGGGAAGCTGTGCTACCATTTCTGGAAGTGACTCTGCTGTCTTTTGCACTGGTGCACTTGGTGATATAACCACCAAACATTTTTCACTTCTCTCCATGGACATCCCGGATCGCTGTTAAATGTGTCTGCTGAAGACTGTGATGCCTGGCCCCACAGACCATCTGGTGCAGGATGCTGACATCCATGTTTTACAGGGCTACTGTTCTCTGAAGCAGACTGGTCACGTTCATGGTGTATGGATTTTCTGAGCTTCATAGGGTGGCCTTACAAATTGCTATTTTTAATTTGTTTTTCTGACCAAAGTATAGCATGTGGGTTTTGTTTCAGTTTTCTTGAGTGGAGATATCATTATATGAACCTTAAGGTATATGCTGCAGGCTGTGGGGTATGGCAGAAAGGAATGTGGGTTTATTTGCAGTAGTGTTGCAGGACTACACTGAGCAGGACTCACAGAGTGGAGGCTGGTCCGTGCTGTCTTTTGGGAAGAACTGATAGTGAGCTGCCCTCATGCTTTGATGTGAACAGAGCTAGCTAATTTCCTTCAAAGGAAAACTGGAGGGTAAGGTAGCCAGGTGACCTCTACCTGGGAGATTGTCAAGGAGCTAAGCACAATGTGGATATGTCCACTGAGGTCCTGGTGGGATGTAGTTCATCTGCTGAAAGATGTCATACTGGGGTATTGCAGGATACAAACCAGAATACCCAGCTCCTACAGCTGTTTTCTGGAGTTGTTAGTGCTTCCAGTGTAAATCACCAGGTTTCACCAAGTCTGGAAATTATGACTTTTGCTGTTTTCATGGCCTTCATCATGAGCCTACCCACAAGGAAAACAAGGCTTAGGGCAGCACAAGAAACTCAAAGAACATTTTCCTTAGCTTGATATAACTTTTTAATCATTTTTTTGCTTTATAATCACCACTTTGGTTCATTTCACACTTCTTCCAATTTTGCAATTTTTAATATTGTACTGGACTGCCTTCCCTATTGATTTAAAACAAAACTCAGTTCATGTTTCTCACCATTGTTGAATGAAACTATTGTTTTGGGTGGTAAAAATAGGATTCATTTGGAATTTGGATGCTTCTGGATACTAAACTAGTTTTGGTCATCTCCAAGCACAGGATTCATAACTAAGCATCATACCAAGGTCTGAGTCATAAAGGACCGTAAGTAATGTCTGAATTCATATGCACTCCCTTGGAAGCATTTTCAAAATTTTGTCTTGAAGCTTCTCAGCTGTAGGTGCATTAATCTGTCCTCGCCGTAGGAGTAGTGAGAACCAAGTGGTTTTTCTAGGCCTTTTTCTTTTACTTTAGAAGAATACAGAAGGCATAGTTTATGAGCTTAAGTTATCTTTCCTCTCCTTCACAGTGTGTGCCAATGTTGATATTTCAGTGCAAATAAGGATTGCACTTGAAAATGACACTCCCAGTGGTCCCTACTGACTGTTCTTTGCTTCCCATTGTGGGATGGTTTTGGCACCATCCACATATGGATGTGCTAGATGCCTTTGGGTGAAGCTAAATTGGAGTATAGACTCCCAGAGCTCATCTAATGGACTCCAGCCACAAAAAGGCATTTAATCTATGGAGCCAGTCTAGAGTTAATCCAGAAGTCTCTAAAACAATCTCCAAGACAAAAGCAAGAAAAAAGAATCCTTTAAATACGAGTACTGTGGATTTCAAGTATTCCACACTGAGTATTCTGCCCACCAATGCTGTCGTCTTGGTCTTCTGTGGATGTGGAAACCATGGCATACTATGCAGGTGTTATGTACTTTTGAAGAAGAGAATGTCTTGAAGTTATGACAAGAGCTTCCTGATTCTTACAGAACGTATGGGCACTCTATGGGCCCTATACTATCTTGTATGGGCACTATATTATCTTGTGTTTAGTGTCTGGTTACCACTACAGCACTGAACTTTGTCTAGACACATAGTTGCATGTTGCCCTTCATAACTAATCAAAGTCCTCCTAATTAAAAGTCCTTTGTGTTGGGGGAGGATGGGAAAAGCAGAGCAGTTTTCAGATGTATATTAGTTTGTTTTTACATTGATTTTGCCTTTGTTTCAGAGGAGTTATTCTAGACTTGCACTGTTTTAACAATGGAAAAATTAAGGGCCATGACTTGCTGTCCCTATTTTATTTATGCGCCCAAAAATACCTTGGAGGTTATTCAAATAAATGCACTCCATTCCATTTACTTGACTGTCTGATGGCTTAATCATGCAAATAAATGTGAGGATGATATTTATTTGACTGTCTGTCATGGTGTTTCTTTGACTGTATGGTAAAGCATACTTTCTTTTTCCCCAAAGAAAAACATTAAATTAAATGCGTAAAAACCCACCCCATGTTGTAATGCAACAGTTCAGATTTTAAACACACATAAGTCAGGACATTCAGAGTTACGACTCCCTAGAGCTTGTAGCTCAGCCATGTTGTACATGTGGTGTAGATTAAAACAGTGATTTCCTCTCTTTTCTGTACTCCTTTCTCTTCTGGGTCTTTTCCTCTTTTAGCTCTTTTATGGTGTCTGTGCTGGAGCTCCTCCATGGGATGGGTGATCCAGCAAAGACTTGGGATGACAGGCATGGGAGGAAATCCCATGCATACCAGGCTGGTACTGCTCGCAGCAGTAGAGGAGCACAGCAAGGAAAAGAGGGAGCCCAAGGACCACTTCTGGGGAGGCCAGTACCTCCCTTCATGGGAATGGTCCTGCCTCCAGTTCATACTCATCTCACACACGCTATTCTGTGCTGTCCATATTGCAGCATTTTCCAAATATTTGTCTCTTCTCCCAGGCAACTAGCAACAAGACAAGAGGAAACAGCCTCGAGCAGTGCCAGGGAAGATCCAGGTTGGACATCAGGAAGAATTTTTTCACAGAAAAAATGCTTCAAGCATCCAATGCTGTCAAGAATTGGGACAGGCTGCACAAGGACATAATGGAGTCACCATCCCTGGAGGTGTTCAAGAAACAACTGGTCATGGCATTGAGTGCTATCATCTAGTTGACAAAGTGGGTGACTGGTCAAAGATTGGAATCACAGAATCACAGAATAAGCTGAGTTGGAAGGGAGCCACAAGGATCATCCAGTCCAACTCCTTGCATAGCACCATCCCCAGGAGTCACACCTTGTGCCCAAGAGTATTATCCAAACTTTCCTTAAACTTTGTCAGGCTGGTGCTGTGACCACTTCCCTGGGGAGCTATTCCAGTGCCCAACCACCCTCTGGGTGAAGAATCTTTTTCTAATATCCAACCTAAACCTCTCCTGACACAGCTTCAGGCCATTCCCTTGGGTCCTGTCTTGGATCAGCACAGAGCAGGGATCAGTGTCTTCCCCGCCTCTTCTCCTCACAAGGAAGCTGTAACTGCAATGAAGTATCACCTCTCCTCCAGTCTGAACTGATCAAATGACCTCAGCCTCTGCTCATAGAGCTTTCCCTCAAGGCCCTTCACCATCTTTGTTGCTCTCCTTTGGACACTCTCTAATACTTTTCTATCTGTTTTTTCTTGTGTGCCCAAAACTGCCCCCAGCACTCAAGGTGAGGCTGCCCCAGTGCAGAGCAGAGCAGAGCAGGACAATCCCCTCCCTTACCCAGCTGGTGATGCTGGGCCTGATGTCCCCCAGGACAGGGTTGGCCCTCCTGGCTGCCAGAGCACTGCTGACTCATGTTTAACTTGCCATCAACCATGGCACTGCTTTTCAGTCTCATTCCTCAGTCTGTACATACTGTCTTGAAGGTCTTTTTCAGCTTAAACGGTTACATGAAATAACACATCTTTATTTTTTTTTCCAACAAATGTGCACTTGTCTTGAATCTCTTCCTCAATGTGCTTTATTCATGCTGGTCTGTGTAATGGGGGATGGCAAGGGGGGGGGAGGTAGTAACTTAAGAACAAACCTGTAGGTCCTCATTCTGTGAATGTCACAGATATTCTGTGAATAAGAGAACTAGACAATGTGATAACATTTCTCCAGAGCCAAATGTAGTTTATCTTGACAGACGATGAAGGATGCTTCTCAACATTCACATTGATAACAACTATCTGAAAAGAGAATGTGAGTTCCCACAATATTTTTCTGGATCTTACTCTTTTTCTGTGTTACTTTTTATATTCTGAATTTCTACATAACCTGAATAAAATATTATATACTCTTTTATGTGGTTACTGTTTCTCTGCTGGTTTCATAAATAACTTGCAGTGTTTTCTGACTTGGCATAGTAAAACTCCCAAATTTCCTCAACAATATAAATTTCTGGAGACCGATAGGTGTAAATTGCCCTGAAGAGAATGCTGGTTTGTTTGCACTCCTCTAGGCCAAATCCTGTAATGGAAGAACTCATCTGTCCAACTGCTTTCTTTTTTACAAGTGCATGTAATTATACCAGTCTCTGGATTTTCCAAAGAAAAAATATAAGTATTTGAGACTGTCATTATTAGTAGTTCCTGCTTTTTCAATTCTATAAACATTGAGATAATTAAAATATTATTCTAAATCCTTTTGAAATAATAGTTTTGGTTTAGTTATTGTGTGTTAAGCACTTATTGTAGTAAAAATAAACACATTTCTATTTCAAATTATACAAGCAGGATATTATTTCCAAGGTCCTCAGGGCAGGGATTGTACTTTTCCTTGTATCTGCAAATTATTTATTGGAAGAGGGGCCCTATCCTCCTTACGGCTTCAGCATTAATACTAAGTGATGATCTTCATATGGAAAATATTGAATCTGAATACACAGAATTTTGTAAATACCAGCAACCTATTGTACAATCATGACAGCACTTTTCTTTTTCAGCTGCTCGTATTTCTCTCCTTGGTTTTTCTACATCTCTTTGTTTAACTGACTGGAGGAGAACAAAGCAGAAAAGCAAGAGTCTAAAGTTAATCTCTGAAATGCAGTTGCTTGGAAAGATCTTTTTGTGGTTGTCTATGAGGTGGCTAAAGGATTTATGTCTTGGTGTGTTGAGCATGATGAGTACATGCACTGCTGACTTAAGGAGGAATTCTGTCTCAGGCCTAAATCTTCCATCTGCTTCATGGACCAGTCTCCACAACGTGCCTGCCGTGATCACCCATCTTCCCTTGGGAACAGTGTTCCGGGGCTGTGGGACTGCTGTGCATGTGGCAGAGCTCCTTTTTGGCTGTCCCTGTTCAGCCAGCTGCGTGCACAGGGGCCAGTCATGGTTAGCTCTGGAGCTGGTACACCTTCTTCTCATGGCTTCAGCTTACTGGGTCCAGTTTTACCTCCTTTCTAAAGATGGCTCTTTCCTCAGGCACATAAGAAAAGCTCATCCAGACACAAAGCCCGTAACATGCTGCTTCTCACTGTGATTTTGTGACAGTATCAGCAATAGACTGGATACTAGTTAGGAATACCAGTCAAACAATAACGGTGGAGATAAACTGTGATTCGTGTGCTGTAGCTGTCTCTATGCAGGGGCTTTGTGTTGGTGCTGTGCTAGGAACTTTCCCGATGAACTCTGCCTGTTCCTGCAGGTTAATAGATACTGGGATCGCAAAATTCTTGCTTTCTTGGTACATGGAGCTGAAATCTGAGGAAGGTTGAAGAAGTACAAGAAATAAAAGCAGATGCAAAGGAATTGGTTTGGATATGTGGTTTTAGTCAGTGTTGCCAGTTCAGTTTTTATTTTACAACAAGCTTTAACATTGGATAAAAGTTGTATTTTTAGAAAAAGAAAATACGTGCTAGTACAAAAGAAAGTATTCCAAGATTCAGTAGGAATTATACTACCTTTTCTTCCTTGGTCTGAAGAAAGAAATAAACTAAACTGATTCAGGCCTGGTTTTGATAACATAAGAGAAGAAATTCAGGGCAATCACAAAATGAGAGATAGTAACAGACATTATGAAAAAGTATTGGATGGAGCAGCTATCATTGCCAGCACTATACTATAATTGAGTGTACTAGTTTATTTGGTTTCTTTTTAATGAAATGCTGTAAAAACCAGTACCTTTTGTCCCAGGTTAAATATTTATAGATTATATTTGGAAGCTGCTATCAAATTTAAATTAAAAGATCCTACTATTTTGTATCTTGTATGTTTGCATAAACCATATCAGTTCACATTTAATAAGATTTGCTATCAAGAGAACCACAAACTGTTTAAATTCTTAACATCTGCATCTTTGTCAGGTTTTCAGGGGTTACATGTCTGAGTAGACTTGTTTAACTCAAATGAGGAATTATGGAAACAATTAAATTTCTTCCATATTTTCATTTCAGTGACAGGCTTCCAGTCCAGCTTTACAATATGGTATTTTTTTGCATACAGCCAAAACAAGACATTCCACGGGAACAGAAAACTTGCTGTTTTTCTTATCACCACAAGCATATGATATCTGCCATCAGCAGTTGGGAAAGTTTCCATTAAAATAAATATCAGAGAAATAAATATTTCAAAACACTTTTAAGCTAAGTCCCAGTAGGTGTATATAGCATGAGCACACACATACTGGGACTTGAGATTTTATTGATTTTCATTTTTTTTCATTCACTTTGGTAAGCCTGCCTTACCACAGATTGTTTGTTTAAATTTGTTCACATATTTACATGAAACTGCTCCACTTATGCACAACATGCCTGCCATTAAAAGTTGCATGTTAGATTTGTACTGGCTTACGAAAGATAAAATAAAAGCAACATGTTTCAACCTGCAAATTGTTGTCAATGACGCTTTTCTGAAGGCTTACCATGGACTGTTTCTTTATTGAAAGAAAATTATATTCTCTGAACTATTATAAAGTATGATGCTATTATAAATGTGAGGCTGCTGTCCCATAGCAAGGATCTAGCTGGCAACCTAGGCTATTTTCAGAAGCAGTAAAAACATGCATAAGAAAAATTACTTAATAGTTCACAATGTCCTTCCAGCTTCTAATGAAAAATTGTCTAATACAATGTATTTTCTGTTACTTTGCCCTGTCCACTTTTTAATAACCCGTGGGATATGGTCCTCTACAGCTTCCTGATGAATTCTACTCTTATGCACATCTAGTTACTACAGTCTTTTCTAAGTCTGTAAGTCCTTGTGAGAGAATCCCTCTTTTCTCTGTTATGTGCTCTTGTAGTGCCCTTCAGAACTTTACCCAGTGGTAAAGATTCTGAACACTCACCACTGTCATAAGAAGAATTTATACAGCTCTAATTTGCCTAAGAGGAACTAGTCCTTTGTAGGCTGCATAGGATCCAGCTGGAACCAGTTAAACTTTTTAGAGCTTCATTTTTACACCCAGATCAGTTCAGCTAGGAAAAGGGGAATGTTTGTTCTCTTTTTTTATCTCATTAGCACAGGGCAGTATATTTGAAATGTATCAGAGAAAGCAAGAATATTTTAACTCTTTTGTCTGTTATAGCTTTTCCCTACTCATCATCTTTCTATCTGTCAGCCTCTATGGAAAAAAAAATGCACTATCCATTTTCTTGATCCTCTTGAGAGAACTATACTGCCTGAGCAGTGAAGAGAGAAAACCAGAAAAGAAAACTAGATTTGATTTGAGGCAAGTTGTCAATATTTTTAATACTGGCATATTATTACTGTGTGTTGTAAAAATGCACATTTCCAGAGTCAGTCAGCTCTTGGATATGGTATTTACAGGAATGCGTGGAATGGCAGAAATGTATTCCTGTGCACACCTGTCTTGCACATTGAATGGCTGACTTGGACATCCATTATGAAATTAATTGCTTCCAGTACATTTCTCCAGCTGTCCTTGTCCTACAGAACTACTCTAAAAGACAGAATATTAAGACTATTTGTTACAAAGTAACACCTATGACTAATCTGTAAGATAATGTAATTAAGAGGTTGTAAGTAATTTCCAGAATACCAAAGGAGCCACCACACCTGGTCAGACTACAAACCTGTCCAATCTACTTATTCTCTAACTTCAACACCATTGTCTTAGAATTAAAGTGAATGTCCATCTCAGCCTTTACAGAATCATGGAATCACCTGGGTTCAAAGGGATCTTAAAGACCATCTAGTTCCAGCCCCTTCTGTGGGCAGGGACATCTTTCACTAGACCAGGTTTCTCAGGGCTCCAATCAGCCTGGTCTTGAATGATTCCAGGGATGGGCCATCCATAGCTTCTCTGAACAACCTGTTCCAGTGCCTCATCACCATCACAGTGGAGACTTTTTTCCTCATATCTAATCTAAACATACTCTCTTTCAATTTGAAGCCACTCCCCTTTTCCTGTCACTACATGCACTTGTGAAAACTCCCTCTCCAACCTTCTTGTAGGCTCCCTTCAGGTACTGGAAGGCTGCAAGTAGGCCACCCTAAGGCCTTCTCTTTTCCAGGTTGAACAAGCCCAATACTCTCAGCCTTTCCTCATAGGAGAGATGCTCCATCCCTCTAATCAACTTAGTGGCCTCCTCTTGACTTGCTCTGACAGGTCCATGTCTTTCTTATGTTGAGGTACCAGAACTGCAAGATGCAGTTCTACAGGTGGGTTCTCCATGTGAGAGGACAGAGTAGAGGAGCAGAATCCCCTCCCTTGCCCTGCTGGCTACACTGCTTTTGATGCAGCCCAGGACATGTTTGGTTTTCAGGGCTGTAAGTGCAGGTGGCTGGGTCATGTCCAGCCTCTCATCCACCAGCACCCCCAGGCCCTTCTCAGCAGGGCTGCTCTCTGACTGGTCATCCTTCACCCTGGATTGACAACAGGGGTTGCCCCAACCCAGGTGAAGCACCAGCACTTGGTCTTGTTAAACCTCGTGAGATTCCCATGGGCCACTTCTTGTACTTATCCAGGTCTTTCTGGATGGATCCCATCCTTCAGGTGTGTCACCCACACCACTCAGCTTGGTGTCATCTGCAAATTTGCTGAGGGTGAACTCAATTCTTTATGTCATTAATGAAGATATTTAATAACACTTGTTCTAATACTGAAGGACACCATCTGTCACTTGAGTGGGACTCCAAGACATTAACCACTACCCTCTGGATGTGACTGTCCAACAACTTACTCATCTAACAGTTCAGTCATCAAATTCACCTCTTTCCAATTTAGAGAGAAGGATGTCACGGGGGTCTGTGTCAAAGGCTTTACAGAAATGCAGATAAATTCCTTGTGGGCGGCACGAAAATTTAAGAACGATCAAAATACAAGGGTAGCTGTCTATCCAGTTTGTCACTGGTTTGAAAACTACTGATAATCCTAAAATAATTTAAGGTCTGCTCAGTAACCTCAGACAGTAGGAAGTTATTATTCTGTATGCTTGAGAACATGCCAGTTTGAGCATTTTTTGGAAAGTGGAGAAACTCAAAAGGTCTCATCCCTTTGTCCCTGCTGTTGAACCTGACACACATGATCCAGCACTAGGAAACAGATGGAAGACTGCAGGGTTGGGTCACTCCTCTGCTTTGGCCTGGAAATATGCAAAGGCACATTCTCCTTCAGGCTGTCAAGTAAGAGTTTTGTTCCACAGGGAAACATTTCTGAATTAAAACATATTTTTTCCTACCTGTACAAAATAATTCTTTTTTTTTTTTCATTATTTTTTTCCAAGCGGAGTTTATTCTATCCCCCTGGGTAATTCTCTGTCAATCCTTCTTTGTGCCAAGTGGAGGGCAGAGATGAAATACAGTCTGCTAGCAGCAGAGCTGAAGTATTGCCTGTGTAGCTCAAACAAAGAATGATCTCAGCTCTGGAGACACTGGTTCAAAACTGGTGTAATAACAATGACTGTCACATATCCTTGATGTGAAAGACTGTGCCATCATCAAGAAAGGCTGCAGAGGAGCTGCTGCAGCCAATTGGAGGCACCCTCTGTGCAGCCTCTGCAGCAGAAGAGCAACACACTGTCAGGATGTTAGGGCTTCTCCCAGTCCTCAGAAGCAAGTGAGAACAGGCTAAAAGAGTTTTATATCCCATTTTTAGCCTAAAATATTTTTCTGCTTGTTTTTCTCAGTTTTCACTGAAATTCAGCAGTTTTGGGTGTCCCTATGATGCTTCCTGCCAGCCACAAAGCTGCCTTGTGAGCGGAGCTGCACCCCAAGCTCCTTTGCTTCAGCAATTGAGAGTTGTGGCTTTGCTTCAGCATGTTGGAGTGGAGTTTTGTCATGAAACAAGCTGTGATGGGTCAGAGGAACATTTGGCACGTATTCCCCATTTCTATGTTTTCCACTCCTTTTGTCCACAACTCAGTGGTGATGAAAACCAAAGCCAATTTAGTAATGTTTAAGATAAGTTGCTCCAAACCCAATTACACTTAGGGGAGTTTTCTATTGATTTTGTTAATTTTTATTTTTCTGAAGGAGTACTTTGCCTACAGCTCAGATCAAAGTGGCAGACAGGAGAATAGATATCTGCTATTTTTTCTGCAGTCATGGTGAAGGAGGAGGCCAGTATGTCTGTGCAGAATATTTGAGCTTCTCACAGCACAAAGTCCCTCCCTGTCCCTTCAAATTAAATTTGCTTCCTGCCAGTCTTGCCTTAGGTTTCCAGGTGTAGGTGGGCTTGGGACTCAAAGCAACCTTAACATAATTGCTATTTTCTCCAGTAACAGAAAGCAGATTTCCTAACCCTTTTTAAAAACCCTTTATCAGGCCAAAATTCAGAGGAGGCATTTATCAACATGCATAATGATTAATTAGGAGGAATAGAGTTCAACTGTGGTCCTTAATCAGATTATCTCTTCTAGCAGTACGTTTCCCAGACTAATTACCAGATATGGGAAGGAGTCATTTTCTTTCTACATGCAAATTTATCTCATGAAAACTTCATGGAGCTGAGAAGAAAGGTGCAGAAAAGCAGAGTTTCCATCATTCTGCAGTAACATTAAGAGTCAGAGAAATTTGTAGTAGTCATTAAACTATTTAACTTCAGGAGGAATTAAATTTCCAAGAAGTTGCGTTTGAGGCTGAGGCAGGGGTGGTGGAGCAGAAGTTTTAAATGAGGAAAATATCATAAGTAGTTGGTTATATATCAAAAATTATTTTTATTATATGAATACTAGATTGAATTTTTTTTAGCACACGTAGTAGTATTTTAGATATATACTTGTAAGGCAAATTTCTTTTTTTTCAACTGAAAAAGCTGCCTTTACTTGTTTGTGTTTCAGCTTTTCTTCTCCTTCACCTATGTTCCTGTCTGGCATACCTTTTACCTATAGAATTTCCAGTTGTGTTCAGGGTTCTGCAACTATCAGGAGTTGATATTAGAAACAAATTATTATTACATTGGCAACATTTATGTGTTTTTTCAGAAGACCTAAAGAAATTAGAAAGAGCTCCTAATAAAATTAAGGGTTTTGTTGTTGTTGTTTGTTTCTCTAATAAATACAACCCAAAGAAACAGAAGTGATGTATTTCTGTAAATGAGGATTTTTTTGTATATGATACACATAGAAATGAGGTAAAGCTTTCAGCTTGCCAACTGCTTTGAGTTATTCCTGTCAATCCACCTACCTAATCCATTACAATCTTTTCCTTGAATTTAAAACACTGGAAATTGAATTTAAGTCACTGTGGCCAGAAGCTTCTCATTACAAAAGAAATGGTCTTGAAACAAAATTTTACCTCTGTATATGACTCTCCAGGATCCAAATCAGGACAGCATAGTTCATCTTGGCTCATGAGGGATCCAGAACTATCTTTTAGATTTTCCTTCTTAACAGTGAAGTGGGGACTAGAGTCAGAGGTGAGCCTTCAGTGCAGCCCTGGATGCCAGCACACACACACACTATGGTCTTGTTTTGATGGTTTGTTCTCAAGGCTTAATTGAGAGATGGCAGCACAGAACAAGTATTGCTCTGAAGAAAGCTTTAATTGCACTACTATCAGGAACTAGGTGTTCTTTGAAGTATCTCCCACCCCTGGAAAAGTTAAGTTTTTCTTTCTTTGTCTGTTTTTTTGGTTTTGGGGGGCGGGATTGGTGGTTTTTTTGTGGTGTGTGTTTGGGGGTTTTTTGTGTTTGTTTTTTTCTTTTCCCTTTTTGAGGATATTTCCCTCCTGATATCTGAACAAAAAGTGATGATTACAATAAGAGAAATTAAAGAGGTTTTCCCTATCTAGGGTCAGTGGTGACATCTCCATAAATCATGGGTAACCCAAACAGTCTTAAAGAGGCTTAGTAGTCATACATAGGCAAAACTGTTCCCATATTTATCTTTCACTCCACAGCTTATAGAAACCAAATATCTGTCATCAACAATTATTAATCATCCATTTACCCTGCTGAGATATCTAATAAAGCATCAAACACAGAGTTTGAACACTAGAGAGAAGGAGAGAAAATGTAATCCAAATTTTCGAAAGTAAAGGGAAGAAAAATCTCATGTAACATCTGTGCACCACATGTTCATAAATTACAGTGGGCCTGTGAACACTTCTTTTCTCATATATGTGTCATACAGATTTAATAGTTCATCATTTCATGAAAACAACATTATTATGCACCATGTTTAAAAGAAGGTGTGATCAGCTCTCCAGCAGCATTGCTGCAAGCTGCTCTCCACTGAGGATCAGCTGCTGTGCTTCAGCACCTCATGGTGCCTCAGTCTTTGCATGCAAAGCCCTGGCAAGATTGAGGGGAAGCACCACAGCTGCACCTCAGGAGGCTGGGACCAAGGGTGATAACCTGTGACTGTCCAAGGAAATTAATATTTTGTGCTTAGGCCACCAAAAAATGCTGTTAGAATGTAGGAGCTTGCTCAGAAACACATCTCACCCAGAACACACCTTTCCACCAGCAGTGCATTGTAGAAGAGGGCTTTTTCAGCTTAAATGAAAAAATGTTACACACTCAAGGAATTCTACAAGTTTTTTACCCAGTGCCATCTTGCGGGTGTTAATCTAAATATGTGTGCTTCCATCTACTGAACTCAGACAAGCCAATTGTGTACAAAGGAATATGCAGATAATGAGGTTTGCTCCTGCCTTTTATTTTTGGTGAAATGTATCCATCTCTGCATTAAATCTATGTGCATCACTAAATCCCAGCTCTTGGGCTATCTCTGCACATCCACAAAAAAATTCCAAGTATTGTGTCTTGTAAACATTTATTCCAAGATGCAGAGGTATAGATGCAGAGCTAGAAACATGTGAGAGAGAGAAACAAGTCTGATGAAAGGAAATAGTGCTTTTATATTATCTTCCATTCTTAAAACAACCTTCTTCCCCACAAAAAATCTTAAAGAAGAGGTTAAAATATGCAAGGGTTTTCCCTACATAGATACAGTTAAGAAGCAATAACGAATTTGGAGACTACAAGCATTCCAGGAGTAGTGTGCTAAGCACACTGGTAAGTTTGACTCTGTACAGCCTAAAATATCTAAACCTAATTTAATTGCAGTATACAACTTCAGAATCATGTTCAAGAAAAATCCAGTTTTGAAACACTTTTCAGCTTGAGAAATTTCCATAGTTTCTCTTTTTCTGCAGATGATTGTTCTGATTTAGGAAATGATATAAAAGATGTAAGAGGCTGCAAACCCAATTTAAAGCATTTCAGATTGTTATCCCAAAGAGAGCACAAAGGCACTGTCTTCCTCTGCTTAAGTCTTCATTTAACAAAGTGCTTAAGCACAAGCTTATAGAATGATTTAAGAAGAAGTTGTGTCAAATTTGGTAGGCATTTTTGTTGCACTTATCAAGTTCTAGCAGGGGATTGATTTCTATGTAATCAAATTACTTCATTAAACCACAGCCTCATATTTCTCTTCTGAACTCTTGAGACAGCCACTGAATTTAACAAAAGGCCATTAACTGCAGCTCAGGGCAGGCAGTGCCTTGCTGGCACAAAGATGATTTTCCCAGCTGACTTCTCCAAAGGTTCTGAACCTGACAGGGAATTTAACTGGATATTTTATGTGATGAACTGTCAAAGCAAGAAAAACCTGTGATCTGCACAGGGGCCACCAGCCAATGGACTGCCTCAAACCAGGTTAAAACAGGAGGCAGATGTTGGAACCAACTTGTTGGAAATTGAGTTTATCTGCAGCTGCACAGTGGAATATTTCCAGTTGCTCCAAATGCACGTGCAGAAAGCATTTTTCACATAGGAATTTAAAAGAAGCTATGAGGCTAGAAACCCTCAGCAGGCCAAATTTCAGGTTCAAAGGTCACTGTAATTATCAGAACAAATAATAATATTTTTGATTTGTCTTTTTGTTTTTCAAAGATGGAAAAGACAGTGACCATGTTTCCATAACAAGCAAAATGAGATTGTAGCATTTCTGTTTTCTCAGCAGGAGCCATTTTCCTGTCTCTCTTCCCTGTGACTTGGGATACTGCTGTCTCCTCACCCTCCAAATGCTCGATTCTGGGAGATCTCCTGTGAGTCTGCAAAAATAAACCAATTGAGTTTTTATCTTGAGAAAATGCAGAGTAGAAATCAGCTCTGTGGTGAGCATGTAGAACTTGTGATTCATGCCTAATTTTATCTTACCAAAAGCTTTCTGAGTTTAGGAGAATCCTAAGCATATGGTGGCAGGAGATCTATAGGGTAGGAACTGTGTGTCAGGAAACTGACTTCAAATAGGAAACAGAAGCTCGTTGCTTGTTGATACAACTGCACTGGAGATAAAACAGGTGGGAAAATATACACGTTCCTGGATGTGGCTTTGTGCCCAGTTTAACTCCAGGTGCAAGAAGGAGTCTTGTAGTTGGTGAATGACCACAGCCCAGACAATTCCTGCTGTTGCTGGACAGCCCAGCCCTCTTGTCAGCGTCATGAGAAGGACGTAGCCAGAAGGGATTTACCATAGAGGAGACGAGTATGAGTAAACCCCACAGCAATTCAGCTGCTCTGATTTTGGTGGTGGAGGACTGTGACAATGCATTTTGTATGGATAAGGTACTATTTTTTGGCAATCCTGAGCAGAGCTTGTGTGGAGCACAGACTCACTGAAATGGTGAGAGCTGCCTGTCCAAAGGAGCTCTGAATGTCCTTTCAAGTATTGCCCACAGTTTAACTCCAGAGAAATTCACAGCTCTTTCTGCTTATGTCACAAGGTGGCATTGGCTCAAAACTAGTTTGAAGTGCTTTGTGTCCTGCAGCTGCAAGTCCAGCCAGGAGAACAAGCTGGCTCCTGGGATGTGCTCTGCTGGAAGGTTCTGTGTGAGCCTGAAAGATTGCAGCAGATGGAATCACAAGTGGTCAGATCAAAAAGTAGGATGAGAGAAGCATTTAGTCCACTCCTTAAAAAGATGGAATGCTCCTCTGCAGCCATGGAAAAGAAAAGAGGATCAGATTAATACCTGAACACTTTTATACTAAGATAAAATGCACCAAAAAAATCAATGTTTCATCACACCTCTGTAAGATGAGACATGGAGATGAGTGAACTGTACTGAGCTACTGAGGTCTCTGTAGCTCAGTGGGATGGAATCCAAAGTTTATTCAGATGAAAATTAGAGCTTTAATTTTTCAGCAGTGCAAAATTTTCCAGCATTTTGGAATTTTGAGCTGTCATTGTACTCCAAACAGGATAAAAGATTTTCCTGAGGGGGGAAAAAAAAAATTATCTGTGTTTCTGTATATCTCACGAACCCCAGAAATTCTAGACTTTATAATTTAAGAAAAAAGTTGTATGAAGTTGAAATATCTTCTTCAGTTTTATGCTACAATATTTTTAATTTTTATGTATTTTATCATTTTATACACTTTTGCAGGAAGTAAAAGTGAATAATGTCAATTTACGGGAATTCATGTTTCCAGATAAATAATAAAGGAGAAGGACATGTTTCTGTCTCCTAATTATGGGACTAATAGTGAAGCTTACTTCATGGTTACTACCTATGCAAGTGAGTAGAAATTTTTCACAAAAATATTTTTTTATTAAAATCTTGCTTTGGATTATACCAAAATACTTTCTTTAAATTTAATTGTGGTAAAAAAGGATATTGAAGGTATTGTAACATTTAATGTAAATTATGAACATAATTCCTGTATTATATTAATTTAAATTTTTCTAAAATTTTTACATTTGCTTTATAGTAATCATAATATGCATTATGCAAATGCAAGATCCATATGTCTAGCTGTTTCATTATCAAATACAAGGTCTTTTGGCTTAAGAAACAAGTAAAAGATACTTCACTGAAAATTTTGTGAACTTGATCATGATATCTTTAAGGATTCTGAAAATGTAAAGTAGCTCTTCTGCTTTTAATAAGGCTTAATAAAATAATGTAAAATAAAATGCCCAATAAAACATCACAAAATACTATCTCAAAACCCTCTAAATGACAGATTTCTAGCATGAAAGCAACTGATTTGTAATTACAGGTTTTGTGGATTTTTGTCCAATTCAGTTTTCTCAGATGTGCTGGTGTCAGCAAAACAGCATTTATTTTGTGTGAGTGTTAGTAGACAAATTAACTTTTGAAATTCTAAATAGAGACTGGGGGAAAAAAAAGTGCTTTTTCCTCAGTCTTGTTAGGCAGTTTAGAAAAGGTTAACTTACCTCCATCTCTTGTGAATTAACATCTTGATCTTCCCATCAAAGCAACTGCGGCACTACCAAATTTGACATTGCTGTATGTTGGGTGATGATTTGGGGTTTAGGACAATCACTAGAGGGGCTGTGGTGCTGGGAGAAATGTGTTTTCCTAGAACACAAAATTTTTACTTGAGAAAGATAAAACACCTGAAAAAAAAATAAAACTCAAGAATTTGAAGACATCTGGGACTCTGCCTGAATTTACTGTTCATCCTGTATTTTTTTTGTTTACTTTGTTTAGATATCCATGGGCACTCACATAAGAGGAGTGAAAGGAATCCCATGGAGAAAGCAGGATGGCAAGATGTTCTCTTGAGCCCCATGTGTTCGGCAGAAAAATTCCCAAAAAGGCCAGGATTTCACCAGAAGAATATTTTCTTCTATGAATTTTCCAGCAAATAAGGGGCTTGAAGAACATGGAAATACTTGGTAGAACACACATGGCTATGGTGCCAGGTACAGAAAGCAATCTGTAACTTTGTTATGACTTTTTTCTTTTTTTTAGGCTTGTACAGAGAATTGATTAACAAAGGAACAGCAAATACATGTGAGAGAAAGGAAAGCAGGAAGAGGCCACACCTAACATCACAGAGTAAGACTTTTTTCTTACTGATATTTCAAATTGGATCCTCAAGTCCTTGTTCCAGACATTCATTTTGTGGCAAATAACTGTATCAGGGAAGGAAAATATATGTGGCTATAATGTGCAGGCAAACCTGTGCATAGCTGAGGCATAAAAGAATTCTGGATTTTGAGGTCTACCAAATCAGTTGAGTTTTATTACAAAATGTTTTTTTGGTTTATTTGTTCAAGAGGAGAACATACCTTAAATATGAAGATCATATAGATATATAGGAAAATAATGGTGTTTCTTCGTTAAGAAAGCAAGAATAATACATAATGCCCTAGTATTCCTTTAATCTGCTTATCCAGCTAGTGTAATATGTCTTCTTTCTTTAACCAGGCTTCTAAATGGATGGAAGCCCCAGTAAATTAGTGAGGCCCTTCCACCCACTTTATAAAAGTTATGTCATGCAGCAAAGATTAAAAATAATATGTAAATCAGGTGGACAATGAAATCCTAAATTTAAAGGAATTAAATGACTAGCCTCACTCATGTAAATTGTACCACAAATTTACTTATTACTCCTAAGACAAAAATTAATTCAAAAGATTTTTTTAGCACTTTCTCTGTAGAAAATTGCTGTCAGGGAAAAACGCTGAGTTACCTGAATAAATACAATACCCATAATCCTTAAAATAAAATACATTAATTAAAGATATCTTCAAATTCATCTGCGGCCCGTCATGTTGGCTTCCTTATTTTTGTCTAAAGTATAGGTTTTAAAGCCATAAGCTGACATTATTTTTCTTTATTGTACGGTTGGGTTGAATCGTGCTCACTCACTATGTGTGAACATTAAATAATGAATTTGAATACACCGAAAAGAGCTGTAAAAGCCGTCCAGATTACCCAGCTTTCAAAAATTCCCATTTCTCACTATGGATATAGCAAAGCAATATTTTAATTAATAGCTGTGAGTAAATTTTTTGGCATCTCACGATTTTAATAGAAAAATGAATTAGTAGAAACTTTGAATAAGCCTTTCAGTGATTTAATCTTTTCCATTTAATGTTTAATGCGAATTTGATGTTGAACAACAGTTCTGTCCCATACTGCCTCTGTGCCTGCTTCCCATTGCTGCAGCTTAGTTACCAGTCACCAAACTGGAGCTAGCAGATGCTGTCTAACCTGCTCAGGAGAGGTGAGCTGATTCCCGTGGTTTCACAAGCCCCTCAAAAAGGTATTTGAAAAGGCTTTCCATCTCTGGCACAAACAGAGGCAAGTGTCTCGCGGCTTGAGAAATGATCCAGAGATTTTTCCTTGCAGGAATTCATGGTGGGGTCAGAGATTTGAGAGTTATGTGGGAAGAAGTTGCCAGCCTGGCTCCTGAGCTTGGGTCCCCTGCAAGTGGCAGGTGAGGCACAGACTCTTCCTTCCAGCAGTGCCGTGTGCGGCACATCCGTGTGCCTGGGTGGAGGAAGGCTGTGGGAGGAAACACCTGCTCACCCCTCTGAGGCCTGTTTCACGCCAAGCCACATGGAGCTGTCAGGGGCTTTGCAATGCATTTGGTTGATGTTGTGTACTCACAAATACTGCTGCTGTCTGGGCTGGATTTGATTTTGGGTGGATTGAAAGAAAGTACCTTGGGAAGGATTGTATGAGAAGAAGACACATAAACATTTCTTCCTGACTCAACTTTGTTATTTTCACAAATGTGGAACACATTTAGTCTGGCATTGCATTGATTTGTTTACTGCTTTTGTGTCCCACATTTGCTGAGACTTTCCAAACATAGATGTTTCCCTCATCTGGCCTGGCTCTGACTACTGCATTGAGAACCCAGCACAGGAGGTGGAGTACATGTCCAGGGCATTTGGGTGGGCGTGAAAATGAACACAGTGAACTTCTGAAATAACCTGGGCTCTACTTTCAGGCTTTTCCCTGGCTCAGGTGTAGAAATTATTGTGTTTGTTTGGGAAATTATTAAGAGTATCAGCTATAAGCCCTTACCTTGGGTGCACGCAGTTCTATCTTTATGTGATCTGTCCCTGGTTGTGGAATGTTACAGCACTGTTACGAATTATTCCGTCTTTGTGCTTTGGAAACTATGCAGCATGGCTTGCTTTCAAACATTACTTTTGTTATAAAAATCAGTGGCTCCTACCAGGTAGGATTTAAAGGAGCAAAGAATTTCACAGATGGCTGACTTGTTACTTTGTTGTGGCACATGTAGATAGTTCTGTGTTTCAAAATCTATTTCCCCCTTTTGTTTTAGATAAGCCTATTAGTAGTTTTTCATACAACTGTGATTCCTAGTTTAGGTAGGATGTATTTCAGTCAAATAAAACCGAAAGAAGGAAGAAAGCCATCTTCTCACCTCAGCCATTTTGCATAGAGAGCCCTCTCCCCTGACTCTTCTTTCTAACCACCCTCTCAGCTGTATTAAAGAGGGCAAGAGATCCTCTTCAAACATGCTGAGGAGTTAAGTGTGTGTTAGCTCTACTGCCCTGGCACCTGACATAATCGGCCAGAACGGCTGGGAGATCTAACAGGGTTTGGGGTTTTTTTCTGCATATACTTTGAGGCCTAGTGTGTAGACCCTGTTATACTGCAGGATTTCAGAAATGCATTTCTTTGACATGCTTCTGAAATGGCCCAGAAGAAGACACTTTCCCCAGAAGCAGTTGCCTAGCATGCATCATTCTTGGCAGTATCTGCAAATAAACTTCTTGTAATTGATTTAATAATTTTCAAATAAAAAAATTATGATAGCTGTGGACAGCTATAAATAACAGAAATGAAACACATTATTTGCACTGTGCCTTCACATGCACTTGTTTAGCTCTTTTTGCTGTTAAGTTAAAACATCTGTTTCTATGGAAGTGGAGCATTCCATGCAACAAACACAGCACTGGAAGTGACCCACATATTAAATGACAACATTTGACAAATCCTAGCAGTTGATTACTGGGGAGGAGTAGACTGTGGTTATAATCAGAGTAAACCAAAAAAATGTGTACCTTTATAAACCTAGAGTTTAAATGAAACATCTGTACTAAATCATGTTTGTAGAACTGCACTGTAGCCAACTACCAGACCATATGATAATGGTGTGTTTTTAACGATCCCTATTTCCATCGCCGCCCTCCAAATCAGATCCAGACTGTGCCCACTGGCATGAATTCTGCTGGAAACCAATTGGGATAGTGTCAGGCTACAATGAATGTTGTAAGTTTAGATACAGACACCCATAAAATGTGGTGATTCCAATGCCTTAGGGAGATTATAAGCACAGGTAGACACTCAGGTGAATATTGCTGTAGCTTTGTAGGTTACAGACTTTTCCAGTCATGTCTCAACCCCTGGAAAAGAGGGATATGTTGAAATGACTGCAGAATGTTATTCATAAGGAAATATGAGTGTAGAGCAAGAAAGTGGGTATTAGAATTGCAGCAGCAGGTCAGCTGGTGATAAACTGGGAGTGCTCAGGCTGGCACCAAACTCACTTAAACATAATTCTTTGGGTCTGTGAAACTGGTACATAACAGTCAAGTAAATACAGTTGTCTTTGTTTCCTGTTGCTGAGGATACAAAGCAAAAGAAATGTAGCTTAGTCCATCTCTTTATGTAGACTTAAACTGGTATTCATTAGCAGCATCTGAATGTACACATTTTCTTATTACTGCAGAATATTCATTGAATTAATTAAAAAACACAAATGCCCAAACTTTGTATTAGCTCTACATAGTCACCACAATCTTTCAAAAACAGAAAAAAGGTATACCTATCCTGCAACTAAATTGTTAGTTTTAGGTGACCTATAATAAAAAGGTTGCTGTTTTGTTAGGAAGACTATTCATAATTCCTTGACCAATATGAGTAATACTCAATAAAAACTGAAATATTTAAAGAGTGAAATGTTACTGAAGTGAAGGCAAGAAATAGTAGTTACTTGAGACATGTAACATTCTCATTTGGATCAAGTAGATGAGTGTTATTTGGCAGGAATAAAAGTAAAGGCTACATTAACATGGAACAAATAACATAATGAATGGTAGTGTCTAAATTTATTGTTAGTAGGACACTCCTAAAATACTGCAACAATCAAATTATCTCATTGCTTAGAGATAAGCTGGCAGGGCATTATATCCATCAGGAGTTAACTGGGATTTTATTTCATAGAAACATAGAATTGTAGGATGGTTTGGGTTGGAAGGGATATTAAAGATCATCAAGTTCCATCCCCTTTCCATAGGCACAGACAGTTTTGACCTGGTTGCTCAGAGCCCCATCCAGCCTGACCTTGAGTGATTCCAGGGATGGGACAACCAAAACTTCTCTGAGCGACCTGTTCCTGTGCCTCACCACCCTCACAGTAAGGAATTTCTTCTTACTACATAATCAATATCTACTTTCAGATGCAAATCTAAATTTCTTTTTCAGCTTAAAGCCATTCCCTCTTGCCTTGTCATTACATGTCCTTGTAAAAAGTTCCTCTCTAGCTGTCTCCTACGCTCCTGTCCGATACTGGAACGTGCTATAAGGACATGGGACAAGTTTTTAAGACAACATGCACGTTCTATAATGAGGGGGTAGAGAAAAATCTATACAGTATTCATCTGAAATATAAACTTGAGGACTTTGATTGTCTGATACTTTATTTTAGACATTCTATTTAATTTTGCAAAGAGTGCATGAGAAGCTTAAATACTTAGACCACTGCCATAGTGGACAACCAGTGCCACCAGTGTGCTTAAATACACAAGAAGATCTGAAATAAAAACCTTGATTGCTTTGAAATAAACACAAAAGTGGTGTGTGAGGGGGGGATGTTAAAGCTTGAAGACTTAGAAATACCACACCATCTTTGGGTTTATATTTTATTTTAAAATTTTCCTAGATTTATAAATGTTACAGTCACAATGGATTATTAGATCATCTTGCCTAACTTGATCTTATATAAAAGTAATGTCGAGAGAGTCCTCTGAGAGGGCTCTTCTTCATTTAATACTCTAGAAATAATAATACGCAGTGCCTTTACACAAAAGGAAATGCTTTGCCATATAGATATTCAATTAAATAGTTCTCACAATTTATTTCTTGCATACCCATTTTTATGATGATGTTTATTTCAAAATCCAATGCAGAAGTATTTACCTGATTTCAGTTCAACAGGTTTGCTTCTGGCAACACAGCATTCAGGAAATAAAACTGCTTGATCAAGATCATCTAAATTTTCCTTATTCTTTGGCTTCTTTCAGTGTCAGTCCATCACTATGCATTTCAGTGTATTACTTTCTCAGTCATTTATAATGGCACAGATGAACTGTTGTATGAAGTTGAAAAACTGTCCTGAACCTGCCAACACCAGTGTCTTGTTTCTTAAGCCTAACCTTCTGGTTTGGAAGATGTTTACAATGGTTGTATGTCTCACTAATAAAAGTTGTCAGCTTGATATGCCTTGTCAAATACACTACTAACCAAAATCTACTTATACTGAGGAAGAGTGCTAGTAATTGACGAAATCAGTCCAAATTCTATATAAAAGCAGTTTCAGAGGGTTTTTCTACACGACAGTGTGGAGGTTGAAAGTTACATACTATATTTCATCACTCCTGAACAGAAGAGGTTTATGTACACAGTAAATAAAAGCTAAATTAAATGGAAGGGGTTATTTTGTCCAGATAAATTTTGGGACACCTTTCTTAAAAATATTTTTAGCAGGCAGAGTTACTCCTCTGCTTTCAACCAATGCAGCTGCATCTTGACCTCATGATCTTTAGAACTGTCTGGTACTAAATTCACTCCAGCAGAAAAATTTTGAATTTTGCAAAGCCAGTGAGCATGACCGCTACCATTTGGTAACCTGCATTTTTCTTCTCTTATTATGTACCATTATTTAATTCTATTTTGCCATTTGTATGTTGTGTGGGATCCTGGTTGTATGGCATGAGAGTTGAAAGTCTGGCACACACTCTTGACAGCTGTTTTGAAGTGAAGGCTGCGATGCGTGCTACATCTGGAGGTGCTGGGGTTTGACTGCAGACAGTGAAAAAGTCCAATTTCTCTTTAGGGATGACTGGGATAGATTTACAATATCTATGCCCTCATTCAGGAAGGGGACTCCATAAGGATCTACTCAGGCAGTTGCTGCTGCAAAATCAAAGCCAAAGACTCTATGGCATATTTCGTGATCCTACAAAATAAGTTAAATAAAAACAAATTAAATATTGAGTCAGGGGACTCATGGCATTGCCTATACTATCCTGAAATGGCAGCCAAAAGGTATAGGTTTTCTGTCTCATTTTCTTCTAGTTTTTAAGATATGCTTTTGTTTACTTTTACTTGTAAAGTTGAATCTGGACTTCATAGGGAGCTTTATGGATGACTGGAGAATTGCTAAAATGGTAATACTATCAATCTCAAGAAATTCAAGTCTAATTAATTAAGATGCAGTGTGTCTTAAAGAAGTGAAGTGGGAGGTAAGGGGCTTGGCAAGTTGTTTTTCTAAACTTGACCTGTTGCCATTTTTGTTCAGGGAAAAGGATGATCCTTCATGAAAGTTTCATGTCCTGTCCAATCAAAACCTCTTAATTCACACATTTGTGTCACATAAAACCAGTGTATTCTTATGCTTACAGAAAATCTTCAATTTTTAATGCCATTATAAAACCACAATCAATATTGCTTAATTCCAGAGCAAAGTAGGAATTCACTTTGTACACTTGCATATTTAAAAACTAAAGGGGCCCAAGTTCTTCTACACATGTAGCATTCAAGGAGAGATGCATTTTGGTAAATGCAGGCCTTCCACCTGCAACACTTAACCCTGGGAGTAGTACTTTCCAAATATTTCTGGTTTCTATTTAATAATCCAGAATGTTCCTCCTAAAATGAAAGTATCCTGGGTATTTTATAATGCATAAGGATTGGCTGGGAAGGTGACTGCTCTAGTTATTGGCATTCCCTTGTTTTTTTCCAAAACGTTTTCATCCTTCTGGCTTTTGGAGACGCAGTGCTTCCAATTAACTGAGTGCCAGCCTTGAACACTGGATATATCTCTGGAGCAGAAGTGGCATCAGTAGGGAGCCAAGGATCATTCATGTCCATGCTATGTCCTTCTGCAAGGCTAGATTGTGCCACACAACAACAGTTTGACCTCACTGTACTACATTTCTTAAGGCCCAGATGGAGTGTTCCCTGACTCTGCCCAGTTCCACAAATCCTGTTTTCACAGAGGAGCTGGCAAAGCAATGAGATGGCCCTTTCTTGTCCAGCACTGGAGCATCAGTGCCCAGGAGAGTGAAACTTCACGGGGTCTGGGAGGAAGAACAGAACAACTGATAAAGGCAGTTAAGCACTAGGAATGTGCTTAGAACCTTTGCTGATGGTTTTTACAGAAAATCCTGACTCGTCTTCATGACTGTAATTAAAGTGGTGATCCCTATTGAATGCTTCATTCTGTGGCTGCACCAGAGCATATTCTTGTTCAAGCATAGCATCGTGCTCATGCTTTACTTCCAGTTTCGAGGCTGTATTTTCATTTGAAGCCAGTGGGATTGCATCCTAGAAATGTAGGAATTCTTGCCAGAATCAGCCAGCTAAGAACAAGTGGTCATCAACATAAGCTTCCACTCATGTCATATTTTAAAAAATTCAGTAGAACCTACGACAGCCTGAGAGCACTACAACTCATGTCGAAGGTCCTGTAGCACATAGTAGTACAAAACGTAAGTGTTCAGGTCATGGGGGTGAAATCCTACCCAAATCACTGCAGTACACAGAAATGTGCAACCTTGATAGAAAGACCTTCTCCCTCTGAAATAAAATATTAGTGTTGCTGTTGATATGCTCATTTTCCCCAAGCAAGCTCCATCATGAGCTGGTCTTAACTAAGCTCTGCACTCAGTCTAATCAATCTGTATTAAGGAAATAACAAAGCAACTTGACTTTAGTTTTGGGAAAAATACCTATTCAAAGGATTTGAATTCCAGCCACAAAGTGATTTTGCATAAAGTGAAAGCTACTGTTAGGAAAGGAAAATTGAGAAAATATTGAAGCTACTTAGTCAACTCCACTTCTCTTGAAACAAGACAATTGGTAGCATCTAAAACATTAAAATGACACCAGCAAATCCCTTGATTATTCATTGCAGCTTCCAGGAGGCCAGCTGCTACCTCTGCCACTGACTCATAGGTATGAGACTTCATTACACTTGAGTACACATGATGCCTTGCTTGGCATAGTCATAGCCATGTCATGAAAATTAATAAAAAAATATTTTTAGATCATTTATTGATTCACTGATATAACTCACTCGTTTAAGCATCTCTCATCTTTCATGTTCTGTGCCAATTTTCCTAGTTAGAATGAACAAACCAGCTTTGCAGAAATATTCAAATGAACCTTTGGTTCTGATTAAAAAAGACTATCTCTGTGGGTAGGTCATTAAAGAGTTGCTTTACTGAATAAAGGACATAGATATTGTAAACCCTTCCCAGCAGTTCTAAAAGAGGAATTGTGCTTGTCCACGGTATTTTTCCACTCCAACCTCACCAGATGTAGCATACATCATATCTGTAGTTTCAAAACAGCTGTCAACAGTGTGTGCCAAAATCTCAGCTGCCCTGGCATTCAAATGGTATTTCACAAGACACACAAGTGGCAATACCAAATTAAAGGAACAAACAGTACTGCAGAAACATCTAATGGATTGGTGGAAGAGTAAACCAGATTAGTGGCACTCTTTTCTGTTTACCAATTCAACTAAAGTATTCACATCAAGGACTGTCTTTCCCAAAAATATCTTCCTCCTCTTCTTATAATTTTGGCATTGTTGAATACTCCTTTTCTCTTGGTTCTGGTATCAGATTATGTTTATTTCTTCAATTCTTATTTCAAAAATTATATCCTAGGTAGGATTATTTCTTCAGTCATCTACTAAAATCAGCCTCTTCCTGCCTTCCCAGAAACTTACCATATTGATCAAAACACGAACATTGTGATAGCCTTTTTTGTTGCGTATCTGAAGGAAAACATTTATCATTAACCATGTGAAGTTCTGAAACAGCCTCTCAGCAGAAGTGGAAGCAAACAAAGGAATCTATTCTAATGTAGCTTTTGCTACTGAGCAGGAGTTACTTCCAAGACAGAGTCAAGAGGCTTCTTTGAAGGGTGTTTGTTATATTTCAGTGTTATTCCTACATGTATAGGAGCAAAATCAATCTCCATGGAAGAGTTTATTTCTATTTGGCATCTGGGTATGGCCTAGCTGCTCCAATGCAGAGCTGATTAGCCAAACTTACCAGCAAGGGAGTGTTGAAGAGCCGCACTTTTTTCATCTTTAGACAGATTCTGTAGGATGAATCCTGCTGAATACTCTGCAAATCTTGTATTATGTAAATTAAAATTGCTTGTTAGCTTGAGGTCATAGAAACATGAATCAAGAATCTGATGGTGATCATACCAGTATTTAAAGTCCTCCAGAGAGCAGGCAGTCACACAGCTCTCTCTCATCCTCCTGCTTCATCTTTCTTATGTGTTGTGTGTAGTCTGCATTCAGTCTGTTGTCCCTCTCCCCCTCATTGCTCTTCTGGTGCCAACCAGAATCCAGCTGGCTGGTCCATCCTTCCTGAACTCAAAGTTACTTTGGTGAGTACCAGAATAACACAGAACTCCCTCCAAGAGGCCCAGTGACTGCCTTTCTCCAGTCAGGCATGTAGGACCTGCCAAAGAATCCAAATCATATCTTGTTTTACAACCACAGAATGAAATACAAATGCCAGAGTTGATCTGTTCATAGTTTCTATGTACAAAGTCTGTAAGACATGGCACAGCCATCTCCTCTTTTCCTTCCCCTGCTGTCTCTTTGCTGTGTGCGTACCATGCAGTGGCAAGACTGCATAATATATCTTAATGTACTTGAGCTCATCCAAATGCTCCATAAGGCAGAAACTGAGGACAGCAATGAAGATTTGGCAAAACAAGCTCTGGAATCACCATTTGTGGAGCCAGATCTTAAGATGAAGGTGCACAAGCTGCCCATGGACTGGAGCAGCTCACCATGGCTCCCGTGGGAAGCAGTGGGTCAAGTGAAGGTTTCCTAGTGAAACTCATAGGTACAGGGAAAATGTTACTCTCAACAGAAAGAACAACCATTGACTTACCAGGCAGTTCCTATCAAGTCTAAGAGCAGATGAAAAAGCATATTCATAGAGGAGGAATGAAAATGTCTTATACCATAGGTTCCAGCTCTTCTGCTAGATGTTCTTTTCTCCAGCAATATTCTAGTGACTGCCACAGCAGTAGGTTCAGAATAACTCACTGACCAGTTTCCAGTATTGCTTGATATGTACTTTGGAGTGGGCCAGCTGGTTTATGGCTCAGTATAGCCTAATGTGGCTTCAGTGTCAGGAAGGTCTGGTCCTTTCCCACCAAACACTTGGTTCCAGGATCCAATGTTCAGTAATAGCTGCAAATGGGAGTTGTTACTTTATGATTGCTGGTTGTATTTACTTTGAAAAAAGGTGTTTTAAGAAGACAAGTGTCTAAGATAGTTATGCTGCAGTTGATGGTCTTATAATGCTATTTGTGAGAAGAGAGAGGAAGAGAGACAAGGCTGTTCTCAGAGAAGATCCATGGCCAGAAAACTCCTTATCCCAAAAATTCAGCACAGGGATGAATAACAGCAGCACATGAAATTGGCATACACTCAGAAAAGTGCTTTAAAACATCTTCTTGCAATGAATTGTTTTCTCAGATAGGCCGACTGTGAAAAGTTCTTTCACCTTTTTCTCCCCTGACAAAAGCTTTACTTGGGTTTTAAGCAGTGATGAATGCTACAGTTGCCATAATCCCTTAGTCTTGACTGATTGCTATGGGTATTGTATGGGGTACATTATATGCTGACTTTCTGACACAGGTTTCCTGTCATTAGTCAAACATCATTTCATCTAGAGGAAAGGCTGAACTTCCAGATGAAAGGTAGGGACTGATAAAATGGACAGGCCAATCATGTTCTCACACTGGTGAAAATCAGGAGGAAATTCAATTCAGTATAATTGCTCTACATTTACATCAGTGCCACTTAAAGCAGAATGTAAAGCTAAATGCAAATGCACTGTTTTACAGTGGTAATTTTGCACACTAAAAAGCAAAAGTGAAATAATAAGTTCTGTGTTACACAGGGATGCTCCTTAATCAGTATTTCTGGTTTTGTATCAGCTAATTTTTCAAATTCTTAGAAAATAAATTCTCTTTCATCTCCTACAAGGTTTAGCAGAGAAAATGGCAAAAGATGACACCTGGAACCTCTTCTACTTTCTTGCTGTTAAGAATTTGGAAAAACCTTTGGACAGAAGGTCATGAAAGACACTGTCCGAAAAGTTTCGAATTATGGAAAAAAATGCAGGGTAGAATATTTGTCTGAACACATTCATAAATCTAATACCCTTAGCCCTTTAATATAATGGTAAGAGTCAAAGGTCTAGTTAGAAATATTTGCTTAAATACATTTCTTCTTGCCAGATACAGTGATCATCAATTACACAGAAATGTGAGTGCTTTCTGAGAAGACACTAGGGTGATCTAAAAGACTCATTTTACTTTCCCATCTGGCACAGGGCTCAAGGAGGTTAAATGCATAGGCCTGCTGAGCCCAGATCTACCCTCTCCGTGACAGCAACAGCTTTGGCCCGATCAGACTGTCAGTGGTTGTGGTATCACAGTCACATTCCAACACTGTCATCCTGCACTGAAGAGCAAACTGTTGACAGAAGTCATAGGAGAAAAGCAGTATGAGAGGATTATATCTGATTTTACTGCAGGGACTTTATATTTTGTTGATTTTTATACCACTTTAAAACTTTGTGTGTTAGAGAAAAAATGCTGAAAGGCAAACAAGTAAATCAGATTCTGTGCATGAGCTATTTAGTGGAGGGACTGAAATCACTCCTGCTGGGACTCCCTGTTACAACAGGTACTGACATTGAGACTGCAAAGATTTCCCTAGCATAGGCTTCCCAGGGAGCACAGCAGTATCTGTGCTTAGGTAGGGTTAACACAGCCTGGGACAGCGAAGAGGGTAACTGAAAAAGAAGACATTGCAAGCTATGGCTCCTGGTGAGAAACTTCTTTCCTGGAGTGTACTGGAAGTCATGAGGCCAAAGGCCAAGTGACTTCATTCTTCTCAGAAGAGGCCATGACACACATCCTGGAATGGTGCATGGAAATTTCAAAAACATCTTACATGGGCAGAGGCCCACAACACCACAACACCAGCGTGAGCCTCAGAACATTTTTCATTTATGATTGTCAATTTAATAACCTGACACATCTCTCTGAACAATTAGTCGTTCGATGTTCAGCTAATACTTTTAGGTTGCCTCAATACAACCACATATTTCATGCCTCATTCTACACCCTATTTAGATCATCCAAACAAGCTTTTTTACCCATTTAGTGAATTTTAATGTCAACCTGTAGAATCTCAAATCTGCTTCTTGATAACCTTGATAAACATGCACATCTCTTACACAAAGGAGGATCCTTTCTTAGAACCAATGTTTTAAGGACTAAGTTACAGAGAAACTGCGCTCCATATGGACAACACAAAATAAAACCAAACACAGCCCAAAGTTCAATAATGTCAGAAGAGAAATAATTTGAATGAGGTGGCTTGTTACAAATGCAGTCTATTTGGAACAGAAGTCCAGTCCAACTTCTTTCTCCCAAGTCCTGGAAAGTTTAAAGGCTTAGTCACACTCTGCACAACGCTGTGAGATCCTCATGTAGTGCTCGTAAAACAGAAACTCCTTCATCCTCTACCACAAAATCATGTATTTATGCTTGTCTGGAGCACAGAAATGGGGAGCCACTGGAAAAGGTGAGAGGAACATCTAGGATCTTGGGTATTGGTTAAGGTCAACAAGTAATGAATACATTATACAGTTATTTCTTTCATAACATACCTCTACTTTTAACGAAAACAGGGTAGTGTAGCAAATCACTTCCTTCAATGGAGTTATGTCATTTTATACTAATAGAAATTGATGGACATTCTACCTTCGTAACAACAAGGCATACTTTTTTGTGAATTCATAATCTGATGATTTCTAGGAACAATAAAAGTATTTGTTTTTTCAAAGTCTGTCAGTATGAAAATTACAGTAAACCAAAACCATTAACTAAACATTATGCTGTTAGAATGTAATTCATAAACATCTACATAAAGATTTAAAAAATAAAGAAAAAAAGAAAGTACAAGATAACAGATTATCTTTGGAAAGCACGCATGCAAAGGAAAAAGTCTCTGTTGGCTAAATTCCTAGAGTTTTTTTTACAAAACTTAACAACAAAGATATGACCTAAATTTTTCTCTGTTTAATAGTCATCTAATGGCTAGTCCATATAAACCCATTTTCTGTTCTGTCAGTGTTAAGTGTGCTCATTTGCTGGTGAGAGCCATGAAGCTGTAGTCCACAGCTTTTGTTTGAGGAGGCTCTCTTTTTGGAGAGGCTCCCTTTTTGGAAGACAAACAGGTGCAAGAGACAGCTCTGTAAGGTTCACTGAAAATTCCAGAGCCCTCTCTGAGTCTTTTACCTGGGAAAAGTTTTGTCCGGAAACTTGGTATCGGGGTGTACCACAGCAGAAAGCCTGGCACCAGCCAGGTGGGACTGGGGACTCATTTTTCTCCCTCAAAGGCACAAGGAAATCAAACTCTCACTAGGAAAGTATTTCTTAGCTCTCAAGAGCCTAGGGTTTTTTTGTTTTGGGGGTGTTTGTTGTTGTTGTTGTTGTTTGTTTGGTTTTGGTTTTTAAGTGTATCTGTATATTATGTTACATTTTTCAGAAATGCATTTGCATCTAAGCAGAATGAGCACAGTGTCTTCTTGTATTATACAGATTTTGAAGCTGTGTGAGATTTGTAATAAGGGTGGAAAACAGTGTGAGAAAATTACCTCCAAGTACTTGCTCACCTAGAAGAAAATTACTGTCAAGTCTGGCATAAAGCAATGTTGCAATGTTCCCAGAAATACAAAAAGCATTTATTTAACCTTGCTAGTGGAGCAGGAGCCCAGGAGTGAAAAAGCTATGGGGAACCCTCAACTACTGGCAGCTGTTAGACTTTGATGACTTCAGTAACAATTTAAGGCAGCTGAGGGTTACCCAGATGGGTCCTTGCTCCCTGCTCTGCTACTGACTTTCTGTGTTGACAGTCTCAATTTACTAATTTGTGAAGAAATGGCTGCAGTAATGTTTTTTCATGATTAATCAGCAGTTCCCAAAATATTTGAATATCACAGTGGAATAAAGCACTAATAGTTTAGATCAGTTTTTGATGTGGTATAAATATCAGGATGTTAATACTTCTGTTTCAGATCAGTCTTAGCGTTAAAAGCAAAAGAATGTGCACTACCATCCTTCCTCTTAAGACAGTCGAATGTATTCACCTCTACTTAGAGAACAAAACCCATGAAATAGCCATAAATTGCTTCAGCAAATTACAGTCTAGACTTGCTGATTTGTTTTAACAACACAAGATATCAAACCCATATGCAAGCATTATTGTAAACTGCTGTTCCTAAATGCCTGTAAACGCATTGTCCTGTGGACAAAATATCACTGCAGCCAAATAATTACTTAGATTTAATGTGGAATTTGTAACAGGAAAGGAGTATTCACTGTGTCATTTGTAGGAGTCTGGTTTTTCTCTTCCCCTGACATCTTTAGACAGTGTGGCTGGGTCATCACTATTGTTTGACAGCAATGCAGCTTGCAGAAGATGAGAAGGCAATTTGTGGTTACATAAGACTGACACAGACAGTGAGCTGTGTACCTTCAAAAGGGAAAATGAAACAGGAGTCAGGCTGCCTTTCATTATTAATGCTTTTTTGTGGTTGTCCAGGTTTATCTTTATAATTCATAGTACCCACGAGATGTACTCATTTCCTGCAGAACAACAGCTGTGGAACGCATGGAGGATTTACCTTTGTGGTTTCCCAGCAATTGAGCTTTGCCTCCATCTAGAAGATGGTGAATGCTGCTCTGACTACAGTGGGTTTTTTTCCTTTGACAGACTGCTGTGTTCAGCTAAGCACATATGCATCAAGCACAGGGCAGGCACAAGTTCATAGTAATTTCCAATGAAAATAGCATAAAATAACAGTGAAAATAACGTATGAAACCTTTGATTTCATGGGCCAAATGTTTTTACAAACTCTTCATTATACAATGGATTGGTACAGCTCTTCAAGATTTTCAAAGCTCTAGGTAAAGTCTTCCAATTGTATTGTACCTGTGACAGTGTCTTCTTTGGCTGGGACCTACTGGTTTTGTCACTGGCTAGTTTATTTTGGGAACTGGAACTATTAAATGCACAGAGTAATTGTGATACTGAGTTTCTGTGGTAAGTTAGTGGCCTGTAGAGTTCAAAATGAAATGAAAAAATGTCACACATACACACAAAATCAAGCAAATTTGTTTCCTACGAGTGAAATATTGCAAAGTGTATTGCAAATATGGGGCAACTGCACCTGCAGACAGGGCTTTCCCCGGGCCATTCCCCACCCTCTGCAGTGTAGATTTTGTGGGATGTGTTTGTTTCCTTGCGTCCTGTGTACACTGCTTTCCCAGAATGCACAGGCTGAATGAGGCCAAGGCCTCATTCTAACCAGACTGCTTCTTCTGCATACTGACCTTTTAAATGCAGTTCTCTAACACCTGACTAACTGGACTTAGCTCATACAGAAGTTTCCCCTCACGCCCTCGGGATAAGGCAACAGTTTTGGGGAGAACTTTGTTCTGAACATAGCAACAAGGCACTTGCAGTCTTCTTTATACAATCACTTTTTCAAACTCACTTGCTTTATCAAACTCGACAGATAAATAATGTATGTCCTTCCCATTTCCTATGTGAGATCATGAGTGAGGAGCTGCTTCTTGACAGATGTCCAATGAGTATTTTCAGAAGTGTTTTTTTCAGTCAAATGTAACCATTATAGCCGTCTAGTCAATTTAGCAGTGGCATCTCAATTTTCAAACTTCAGCCAAGTTTTCTCATAGCTGTGACTAAAGAGGTTCAGCTAGAACTTCCTAACAGAACAAAAGAGCTCTTTTTCTCTGCTTAAAATTACTTCAACACAATATTTTTTCACCTACAGAAAAGTAAAATGTGATGCCTCTCAACCAGGGAAGGAAAAAAAAATGAGGACATTTTGATCATCTGAAGAGACAAAAGTAAAATGAAAGTATGTATGGCACAAATCCTAAGAACTCTGCTTAGAATTCTTACGGACACTGAGGTACAACTTCTTTTGGCATCCATGGGATATCAGGATTTGGGGCTGATCCCTTCCGGCAGAAAGAGAAGGCCTTTGTGTTATTGACTGAAGACGGAAAATGAGAACAGTAAGAAGGCACTTGTAATATATCCATGTATATTAGATTTGACCTAATTATAAATTTCAGTTATGTTTGATAAGAACTCATATCATTAACTATATGTAAAACTACAAGTAGGAAACCCATACAAAATACAAACCAAGAGTTACAAACCACCTCTAGTACCCTAAGCTGTAATTTCTAAGGAACTCAGACATTCCTCCATTTTTACAATTATGAAAATGTAATTGCCTTGCTTAGTAGCAGGAAGAATTGAGACATTAAAGCACACATCCTATCTAAACACTGCCTACTTTAATATAGGTTTAACCACTTCACTTGAACTTCCTGCAAATGCCTAAATGTAACATTCCATCATTTTATCAGTACATAAACTGTGTTCTATGCATAAGAATCACAGCAGAACACAGTGTGACCCTTATGATCACCTAGGAAACTATTTGTGTTGGCAATAGACCATGTTCCCTCTTCATAACAAAAGTATGGAATACAAATTGCTTGAGACATAAAATGTGCACACTGTATAGACCCACATGACTTAATATAACACTTGTGCAGTATTAACATATTGGATCTTGCTTCTGATTTACAGGAAAAATATACTGCAGTGTGTTGCAAACACTTGCAATTTACAGAAATACAAATTAAATTGTATTGAGTAGGATCAAGTCCAGTAATTGCAGGACCAAATAAATCCCTGTCCTGGGGTGACTTTACGATGCTTGTATCCCCAATCGTCTGTTCTGCTAATGCTGGATATTGTGTTCTGCACCTTTGAGACTGGCTCCGAGAGCACAGGGGGAGAAAAAGAAGCGCCGAGTTTGTTTTCAAAAACTGCACTCACTCCTCCACATTCTGCTCCTGGACTGTGTTGTCTGCAGCATGGACAGTGGGAGAAACCTCTCCTTTGCTTTTTGTTAGAGTTTTTTTAGCTAGCTGAGGCAGAGAAGTTCCCTGGATGGTGGCTTTTCTTTTTCTTGGAACTCTTTAAACCTGCTCTGGACTGAAAACCCAGAGACACACCAGGAGCTCACACCTGTGGCCCACCGGGGCCAGGACGTGACATTTTCCAGCGCCGGAGGGACTGATAAGAGACTGAGTGAGCTGAACTACACCCCAGGAAAAGGACTTTCTGAATTTGCCACCTCTTCAGAACAGCAAGAGGTTTTATTGTTTAATATTATTCATTTTATATGCTTGTGCATTTTTATGTTTTGCTTGATAAATAAACAGTTTTTTTCCACTTTTCTCCAAGGAAATCTTTTCTCAAACCAGTAGGTGGAGGGGCCACTTGAATTTGCTTTCTAGAGGGATGCCATCGGAGGTTTCTTCCCAAATTTTCCCTAAACCAGGACAATCCCATACATTACCATTGGATCTCTTCAATACACTGGTGAACATCAGCTGCTTTGTGAGATCTTACTCACCAGTTTGTCATGCGATTGCAAAGCATTTTACCTAAACTATCAGTAAACATAAACCTGGGTAAATACTGAGCAAAATGAAAGATGATACCAAATCTAATTATAAATTTCCCTTTAATTAGGATTTTCTATCTCACTCTGATTTTCAAAAGTAAAGCATATTTTGAGCGATAACTTGAACTACTTGTCTCAGAAGTGATCCAGTGACAACACTTAATATATGGTAAGATTCACAGTAGCTATTTTTTTGGTCAAAATTTGTACATTTTCAGCTCAGAAATAGCTTATAGTTCATGTAGAGGAATAAGTTCTTGTTCCTTTCCACTTAATGTCCCTGGGGTTTCAAGTAGTGATACCTTTGAGAAGAATGCTGTGGCCGAAACTTTTGATTGCTCTACTAATGCATCTCTGGCACTCACTGCAGAACTACTGTACAGTTGAGGGGAAGACAGTAGCAACTATTATTTTTAGCAGTCATCTATTTGACAAGAAAAGTGCTGATGACTAAATAATTTGTTACAGATGCAGTGGTCCAGATTCTGTTTGTCTTTTGCAATCAAAGCTCTCCTTGATGTGTCTTGGAAAACTGAGAATGCAAGCCTAACCAATTCACTCCCTTAAACATTTAAGGACACATTTTTCTACTTTTCTTCCCATTGAGCATGAACATACCCTGGAAATAATACATCAGTCATGTAGTGAAAAAATATTTAATGAAAGTGAAAAAAATTTCCTTTAGATTTATAATAGGCTCATGCAGGCAGAAAAAAATAATGAAAACTTAAAAAAAACCAATGCAATGAAAATCCACATTATAATCTAAAAGCAAGGATGCCATAAATCCCCTGCCATTCACAGGTCACTATCTGAATTCCATTCCTTTGATCTCTGCCAAATCCCTCAATTCACATTTGCTAGTGTCTCATTCACTCTTCCAAAGGATATTCAGTGACTACATCTAGGATAGTAAATCAAATATTTCCCAGGAAATTAACTGCCTCCATTGTTAAATTGCCAGGAGAGTCCCTGTGATGGCTGTGCCAAGGCTAGCTAGCAACCTTCCACGTAATTCCTGCATGTAATTCAGGAAGAGGCATAGGCCAGAGACCATTGCTCATTAGATGTGGCCACCCTGTCTGACCCCACCAGACCACAGCCTCTGAGACCTGACCCAGGGTAAATGCAGTTCTTTCACTCACTAAGAATTTCAGGATACAGCATGTGACAGTCTGAATAGAATCACCCACAGCCATGGGATTTTTTGTATTACTGGAGAAGTACATGAAGTTTCAATAACCCTCTTAAATTCTCACTACAAGAGGTCTTTCACCAGAAAGCTCTCACACTGTCATCTGGGTCCTGAGATTCATCCACTAGAGGCAGCTCCACTGTAGGAGTGTCATGGAGACTTATAACATCCAGATGGCTGTTATTATAGTCAAAGGTGACCTAGCCATTAGTTCTCACTTTAATTTCTATGATGCTAGCTCTTCAAGAGATGTTATCAGTGTAAATGACACAGTATGACTTCTTACATAAGAGAGGGGCTGTTAAAATAAATATATTCACCATTTTTCCCTCTTGTCTGCAGAACTAGCCTAAAGACACATGCAGTTTGGGTTTCCACAGAAAACAATTTCAGCATGTAAGCTGTCTTCCTTCCTAGTCAAAGCTTGTATCTGTAACTTGCTTTCAGACGTTCCAAGACAAGAAAGTTCCTGCAAAAAAGGGCTGCTGACTTCAAGCTGCGTTTGAGGGAGGTCTGGAGTGCATCTTGAGATTATAACTTCCCTTATTCTTTGGTCCTTTTTAGAAAAGTTACCATTAGACAAAAGGCAGTTGATTATTTTAGAGAAGTTTTTGGACTCCCTGACAAGCCTGGATGCATAGCCACTCACAATCATCTGAAGAGATTAAAATTTAAGACCTAGAAATGATTGAAGCAGATATTTTAAAAATTACCGTATCAATTTCTTTTTGTGGCCTTGAAAGGTGTTAATTTTTACAGATCCTACACCAGTGTTTTACTTACTGACCTTGAAGGGCACATTATGCATTTTTTTATTCACTGCTGCCTTTTCAAAAAATAGGGGTTCCATGGAATCGCAAATGACTAATGAAAAAAGAAATGCAGAGGAAATAGTTAAAAATAGATAATAGAATTAGTCCTTGGGTTTAAAAGAAAAATAATGCCTCTTAAACTCATACTTCCAGCACAATCCCATTAAAACCTAGTTCTTGGTCATGTATTTGCTTGATCTTCTTACAATGATACTAATGTAATTAATTTTTATTATGTAGGACACAAAAGTAGTGGGTGTGTGAAAATACTTGGTTGGACTATCCCTTGAATTTCCAAGGAAGTTGGATGTGTGCTTACGCGGTTTTGGAAAGGTATAATATTCACTTTAACAGTGTGCTACTGGCCTTTACCAAAAACTGGTGAGATGTGAAAAAAGACCAAAGAAGTGCTTGCAGATATATTTCAGCATAGAAAGTAGCTTGTTACAGAATTTAGGAAAAACCTTCTCATGCTTACCAGCCTCTATAGAAAATGTAGTAATATGCATCCTTTTAAAAGTAGCTTCCAAAGAAGTATATATTGAAATGCATTGTATCAGCACCTCATACAACTTACTATTATTGAAACTTGGCTGTTATAAAGTGGGGCTACTTAAAGCATAGTGTGAAGCATAAAGAAGGCAGATTTGATTTCTGGCTGTGCACACATGGTAAGCAATGCAGAAGCTAATCAGGCCACATTTGGGATGCTTACAGGATCACCTCCATAGGGGCACAGGGGATTCACTAACTGCCCTCAGGTTTAATGCAGGAAAATCCTCTGTTAGAACCTTCAGCGGACCTAGACAGACAAAAGTCTTTTCCTTTTAATAACAGGGTGTCATCATAGAACAGGCATGAAATTCAGGTTACAGTGGTCCAATTTCATCCTCAACCAGTATGGTTATCACTGTTAATGTTTTTGTGGAAGCAGAGCTCTGCAACTTCTAGATTCGCATTGTCAAATATTTTATTTACACAGTGAAACATTTATTTTGAAGCAAGGAAACTTCAAAATTGTCAATACTTGAGTCCTTTAATTAAGGACAACAGCAGGCAGACAAAAGAAAGAGGGAAAGGCTGCAGTAGGTCTGGTTTTTGTGGTTGCTGTGGTGGACTTTTTACTGGTAAGACAGAGAAGAGAAGACAGTAGCTGCAAGAGAAGTGGAAGAGTTCTAGAAAATTGCAGAGAAAAAGGATTATCTGCACAATACAGTTGTGGGTTGAATATAACCACTGAGCATTCAACAGAAGTTTGTGCCATATCCAGTCATCTGATAGGCCCCGAGGAAGAGAATATCCAGAAATATGTCTGGAGTCCATAATGAAGTCAAGAGAGGCATGCAGTGGAAGAGAGGAAAAATCAGGTTTGCAGATATGAGCAGATGAGAAGACCCAAAAGACTGATGTGTCACTGATAGAAGCAAGCCATCACATGACCAAATGAAACAAAAGGTGGGAGAAAAAGGAGATTGTGTATCAAGAAGTAAAGAAGAAATACAGTGGGCAGAGTCAATGGTCACATCTTGAGTAGAAATCATCAGGATATTTAGGAGATCATCAGAAAGAAAGAACAAAAGGCACAGTGATACACAGAAAGCTGGGAGAAAAGGGTGAAGTGGAACTTCAGATCCAGGTTTAGAGAAGGCAGATCTGCCCTACAGAGGAGTCCTTGTTTAAGATGAAGAGATGTGCAATGGCAGATGGCAGAAGGATAGAACTGAAAGAGAAGTACAACGTTAGTTTCAAGCCTCAGAAGAGTAGGCCAGCAGGCAAAAGGATCCCTGTGGTACCACAAAATGTCCCCAACCCATTCATCACTTTAGGAGTGCCATGACAATGTTCCTGTTGCAATAGATGTGAAATGATTGTATAAACTTAAAAAAAAAAAAATCACAGAAATGCTGTAAATAAAACAACATAAAAAAATATTAGTCATGTGGCATGAAGCAACCACCACAGATCCATCAGAATACTTTCTTAGAATGTGGAACCAAATTTTTGTTAGGCAGACAGATGATCACTGCCTAATGGATAACTTTGGTGAATTTTCCAAAACGTTCAGGCCAGAAGATCTGCAGCACAGTGACGAAATGGGAGACATTTGGAAAACCCATTGTCCAAGATGACCTCCTATCCCTTAGTCAACCCGAAAAGTCCACCCATCACTGTTATTGAAGTACACAAATTAGAGAGCTTATGCCAATAAAAAAACATTATCTAAAAGCCAATCAAGACTATCATATTTTCTTGAAAACCCCTTGCATATTTCAGTACAGATTTGTGATGCTTGTTCAAAAGTTTTCAATGTCTGTGTGGTAAGTACTAGAGTCTGGCTTTCAGAGAATGGGGGTTAGACTGCAGTAAGACAATAGATGGCACAAATGTACTCATTACTTGTCCTTTCACCAAAGTCACTGTGTAAGTGAGCCATAAGAGGTTGCTTAAGAGCCCTGAGGACCATGGAAAAAGCTTATGAGCATCAGCCTGGGAGGCATTGGCAAGATATGCAACATCTGTGTTCGGAGCAGACAAGACACACAGACCCTTGGACAATCTGAGATCTTTATTCTCTCCCACTAATAACATTCTCAATAGGGTGCAGGTGCCTCCTGTTATTTTGAGGAATTCCATCTAGCTTCTACTGCCAAGACTTAAGAAGCCAGATATGCACAAAGTGCATCCACCCACTGCACACTATTACATCTTGTAACGGTTGCAGAATGGTGGTGGATAATTCACTAGGAAAGCTGGAGGCAAGAAGGCATGGTTTCCAGAGTCGCTCAAATGCCAATATTAAAAATACTATACATATGATGATGATCATGATCTGCTTTATCTATTTACAACTTATGAGAAACTGGAGGTAATTTTGTTTATTACCAGAATAATATCTGAATACTGATGAACTCATTAGCTGATGTGAAAATCTGGAAAGGACTCACAAAGGCAGTAGAAGTCACAGTTCAAGAGACTAGGGAAATTAGAAAAGTCACATTGGAACTGTAGTGTAAAATAATTACTTTTTTTTTTTACCACTTTATGATCAATAGCATTTTTATAGCACCTTTTCTTATTGAAATTCTTCACATTTTTTTCCTTACTTTTTTTTGCTTACTTTTTCTGCCTTCACGGAAAAGCATGAGAAGGACAAAAAGTATTTTACAAAAAGCAACACCACCTGTTTTATTATATGAAATGTAACACATGTACTTCTTTCTCCTCTGCATATATACACCAAATAAATATAGCCCATATGGCACTCTGAGTATGTATGTGCTCACATTCATGCCACACATAGTTATCCTTTCAAGAAGTCACCTGCTAACTTGCGCTATTCTGCAAACTGGAAGTGCTCCTACTGCTACAATACTGCACTGAAGAAGATGCTGATCTGTAGGACAGATGTTATCCCTGAAAAAATTCCGAATCTGGTAGTGTATAAAACATTGATTTTTCTGCTGAATTAAGTATTGATTTAATTGGAGCTTTTTCTGCCTCCAATTTTGAGATCATGGAACACTATTTCTAAGGCTTGTACATATTGCTCGGTGGTTTGCAATATTTCAGTAATGCCTTTAGGCTTTGTGTTTCATTGCAATTGCATTTACAGCAATAAACTGTTCAACAAACACTGAGCTTTATTAAACTGGCAAAATATGTGATAAAGAAAGCTAAACAAGCCCACAGTCAGCTGTGCCAAAAATAAACAAATGCTTCCTTTTAAATGTTAAAATAATGTACAACTGAGGTTCAACAAAACTAAAATGCAGAATAATTCCAAAACTGAAGTATGTATAAAATTAAAGTTCAAGAGAATAGTCACACTATCCAGCTGCAGTTCCACTATAGCAGGGATTCATCATTCCATGTGTAAGGAAATCCTTAGCCATTTTCTCCTATCCATGGCCACAGTGCATTGCTCCTTCAGCTTAACTGAGAGACTGGAGTGCCATCCCTGAGCTGGAGCAAGTGATCCTCCTTTGTTAAACCTTCTTTAGGGTTAATTTTCACCTGTCTGTATAGACTGGTTGAGAACCAGAGAACAGTTGTACCAGAACAACTGAGGATACACTGAGCTCTCAGGATGACAGCTGGACAAGACAGGCAACTCTTCACTTGCTTCAGCCTTGGTGCCCAATCATACATGTGGCATAAGCATGGTCCCCCTAGAAATTATGTCTTCTGCAATCTTTTCCCTTTGCTTTCTACTTTCCCTTCCCATCTACTCTCCCATGAACAACTGTGTAAAAAGAAGAGGAAACCATGGCCTTGCAGGTGCTGAGCTTCTTCAGCATCCACAGAATGACCCTCAGGGTTCATCCTCCAGCCATCTGGAGCAGCACTGCCTTATTCGTATTGAGCAGCAGGCAGCTCACCCCACAAGTCCCCATGTGCTTTCAGTGTGAAATAAAAATAGTTCATTCAGTGTTTTGTTTTCGATTGACTACATACAGTTTCTCCTCATTTCCTCTTGTATCCTGTCTTGAGTATTGTAAAGCTACAGTTTTCATTTTATGGTTTTATCAAGACTACAAATATCCAAGAAGAGTAATGCAGAGGTGAACAGTGAAAGGCAAAGCAACTGTTGTCATATTAGAAGGTAAGTTATTGTCTTTTCAACCAAGTAATACAGGCATTCATAGAAACATCAAATCCATCCATCAATGCAATCACTCCTATTTTGTCTGTTCTTAATACCCTTCACTGACAAAGACTCCATTATTTGCCCAAGCAGTCTCTTACAACACTTAATTACCTTCACCATCTTTTTTTTAACTTGGTGAGTTGCAATTTTTCTGCAAATGGAAAATGGTTATGACTGATAGAAGAGATCTCTTTCACTAGTCAGGTCTTCATAGCTTTCTTTTAAGCTAATGTGCTGGTTTAGCACAGATGGTGAAGTGCAATAAGTGAATTTCTTTAAACTGACAACCAAAATAGCCAATTGCATGTAGGGATCCATCTCTGGGAAACACACAGCCTTAAAAGTCGGAAGGAAAGCTGGGGTCGCTCTCTTCCTTCCGGCTTCACAGGAGTTAAGGCAGTCCTGGCTCTCTCTCCTTTGAAGGGGGGGCTGGGACGGCCAGGCCTGCCCAGGCCCAGGCCGGGGCTTCCATGAGAGGCCCCCCTGGCCCGGGGACTCCCAGGCTGGGGGAGTGGATGATGGGCCCCCATCCCGGCCCGGATCGTTTTTTTAGCAGCTGGAAACACTCTGCCGCTCCTCCTACGGGGGGGAGCTGGCCCAAGGCCTGGCCGCGGGCCTGGGCCCTTTCCCCAGCAGGGAGAGG
>VXBB01002385.1:376093-482993 GCA_013399915.1 Illadopsis cleaveri
CCCCCCGCCCCCCCCCCGCCCCGCCAATGCCGGCCGGGGCCGTCACCGCGCTGCGTCACGGGGCGGCCGTCAAGATGGCGAAGGTGTCGGAGATGTACGACGTGACTTGGGAAGGTAACGCCGCGCAGCCGGCGGTCCTCGCCCGGGGTAGGGACTGTGCCCACCCCGACNCCGCGTCCCCAGGGCACGGACCCCGCGTCCCCAGGGCACGGCGGCGGCCTCTGCGTCGCTGCTGCCCGGCCTTCGCCCCCTGGGTACAGCGCTTACCAGCAAAAATGGTCTCCTTGACAGGGGCAGCAGTTTGTGTCATAGTTCATCTTCTGGTGAACTGAAAATTACCTGATACTCTCGTAAAACTCGAGCATAAGCGTTTGTGGGGAAACTCCAGAAGGTCTGAAGTGACAGAAGTTTTTGAGAGCCCTGCCCTCCGGGTGTTTATAGCTTTCACGTCTCCTTGATCATAATGGTGATTTATTTTTCATATAGCAATACTGTCTGAGCTTTACTCAACGTTCTCAGTGGTTCTTTTTTCATAACCGGTATTCACATGTGAGCTCAAGACAGTACTCAAGCTCTTTGAAGGGCTCCTATCAAGATACAATGAATGGTTTATAATAATTTTGGCCATAAAAGGGGAACCTTTAGCTATGTGCCGTGCATTGCAAACATTGTAGGGCAGAGAAGATAATGCAGAAAGAAGCTGTGTGATCTTAGATTTTCATTTATTTACTGCCAATCTGTGAAGAAATAATTAAGCAGTAGAATAATTCCCCAGTCATGAATTAATGCTTAGTTTGGTTTTGTAGCTAACAGGAGGAACGTTGCATGGGATGTATTTTGGCAGATGCTAGTAATTTGCTCATTGAAATAGTGCCCATGCTGTCTTTCCTGCACCTTTTTCTGTAGGATTGAAAGAAACAAAATAGAATTTTAAACATTCAGGCTTTGGCTCAAATTCCATTAATCTCAGAAAACGTTTTAGCTGATATTGAAGAAAATAGTGCTGTAACTGAATTAAAAAGGATGAAGAAGTGAGCTATTTTGTTAGTGTGTCTAGAGATCAGTATAGAGTTTATTTTACTTTGGTATTTGGTTGTATCACCATGATGTCATTGGACTAATTGGGAAAACCTCGATTGACCGTTCTTTTATATCTCTTGAATGAAGGTATAGTACTTGTGAAGCTCAGCTTGGATGGAGATCATATGGATCAATAGCTAGTGTTATTGTTAGATTTTCACAGAAGTTGCCCTAACCACCTTGTGTTGAAAAATTTTCCAGTTTTTATTTTTCCTGAGCAGATGTTGTTACAAAACGCAGGGATTTAGTTGTTTGTTTTGTTTTGTTTTTCCTGTTGTTCTTGGGTATTGGTGATGGAAGAGAGCAATGAGCTTTTTCACAGGATGGGTAACACGCACTGTGGATGTGTCTCTGTACATTTAGCCCTAGATTGTTTTGGCCCAGGGTGTTGCAGGGTGTGTGTTTATGCTCTTACGTAGAGGCCAGGTGTAGGATGTTCAAGCTTACTGCTTCTGGACTTGGTTAATTCATACTGAGGTGAGCTTCCTACTCTTAGAAATAGCCTCCACATTTTGTTTCCAAGAGTTCTGATTGACAGCTGTAGCATTGTGCTAGGTGTAGAGTTTTGCCTGTGGGTGGGGTTGAATGAGACATTTCAGAGGAGCAGCTGATGAGTTGTATGAGATCATCTTCTCAGTCTCTTCAGGTGTACATCCAAATGAAGGGCTGATGTATGTTGGTACAAGGGATTGTCTCCACTTTGGAAGCACGCATTTGAAAAATTCTATATTTTTTTTCTCTATTGCAAGAGATGAAAAATAAAGTGAAAAAGGAGTCCTGCAACAGATGGTGCAAGGACTCCTCTTAAAAGAGATAACTTTTCTCTTTTATCTGTGTGAGCTTTAGCAGATTCTGGTGCAACAAAACTTTTCATGGGTGAGGTGATCCCAGCAGTGTTGTGACCAAGTTCCTAGAAAACATCTTGAACACAGTTCTGGGAATGTTATGTAGCTCATTTTTAATCTCTCTAAAGTGCCAAATTTATGTGAGACCAGGTGTATGGTTGATGTGCCCTTTATATACCCAGGCTTTTCTAAACAAGGCATTTTACACTTACATATTACTCAAAGACGAATGTGTAATTCAAGGTTAGGAAAGAGGAATAACATGTAACAAATGAAATAGTTTGTACCTTGCTTTGCTTTTCACTCGGGTTCTTTGAGACAGAGGTAAGAGTTTAACCATGGTTAAATTTTTTTAGGTGTATGCGTGGTACAGGTGGTTAGGAAAGTTAACTGAAAACAAGTGTGTTTTCCAGTGTACGAGCTATTGGTTTTGGGTTTTCTTTGTTTCTTTTGTTGCTGTATCTCAGGCTTTAAAGTATATTTGGAAATCTGTGTAGCAGGAAAACATCTTGTTTAACTTCATGATCTTGATCAATGGACTTAGATGATCCAATGCCACAGAATGCTGTGGTATTGAAAGAGAAGCTTATATGTTGTTATGTAACATTTTACAGTAAAGCTTATTTATTTGAGACAAAGGTGATGCTCTTTTTTTTTTTTTTAAATACTAGTACTAATTATTGTAGAGAAAATGGCATATTTCCTGCTTCCTTCATAAATAAAAGAATGAGAAACTCTGTGGAGTGACAGGAAACCAAAAACTGCGGGTATAGGCAAGGAGCATGATGTACAAGGGCTGCACATCACTTGGTATCTGGTGATGTGCAGCCTTGTACTAGGACTTTCTTAAGCTATGTAGAACTTCATAAATACTTATTTATCATATTTTCAGTGATACTTTAAAGATAAATTTGTCCTATGAGTGGAAATCTTAAAAAAAGCAAACACCTATGTAACATCATTTTAGGGGCACGTTTTGGAGTACACGTGTAAAATTAGCACGACCTGCAAACAGATAGCAGTTCAAAAGCTATTCAAATAACAATTGATTTTTACAGAAAGTGCATCTGACATATTGTCAGAATTGGACAGAATAAGCCAGATTTTCTTTTCTTAACCTTGTACAGTACCATAATGTTGTCAAACACATCACACCCTGCTAAAGGGAAGCAGTGACTTTTGGCTGTCACAGCTGAGCTTTTTGGAGATCTTTGAGTGCTGTCATAGCAACTCTTGTTTCAGTCAATTATTCTCTTCAGTGGATATCAAAATGAAAAAGAGAAAGGAATGGTATATTCTTTAAATTAGCTTTCGTTTTATATAAATTGAAAAAGTGAGAAAAGTATTTTTTAAGATTTTTATTAGCTCTGAATGCCTCTTGATTAAGTTCTCTTTAACATTAAATTAGTCTTGCTGTCTTCTGTATTAAAAATTACACTGCTTCAGTAGCGGCACTTCAGAAGTTTTCATTATCACATTCTTGTGAGACTTTTTTCAAGGAACCCTTTGCAATTTTTGAAAATACCATAAAATGCTTTGTAAGATGAAGTTTAACACTGTGTATATTTCTTGCAAATGTGTGTATCTGGGAACATGTTACATACAAAAAGAGAAAATTCCAAATGAATTTAAAAACTGATCACTTCTGTCTTTAATGTCTCTAGTCATTAGAGTCTACTTTAGGTGACAAACTCCCTTTCTGTGACTTAGAAACTGATTTCGTATTTAGTTTGTATCGGAGGTCTCTAGGAAATAGGAAACAGTCTAACATTTTATCTCTGTAATAATCTGTGTGCCATTAAGTGTTTTTGCTGTGGTTTTGTTGTGTTCTGTGCTGTCTTTGCTTTCTTCTGGCTATTCTTAATTTTCAGTTGTAATCAAAGGGTCAGATTAGTTTACTCTGGGTTTTATATATGGATTTATGGGATTACAGCAGGCAGAGGTGAGCTGCTATTTTGTTGGGTTTTTTTTTAATTGAAGCCCTTTTGACAGCAGAGTTGCCAGGGTTAGAGGCAGAATCTGCAGCACCCAGCTGTGACACCTGTGCCTCTGCCTGCAGCTGCCAGTGCACAGGGGTGGGCTGTGGGTGAAGATTTGGTGTTTGTAACAGAGAATCAATATAAAAATGAGCTCTGGAAATACAAAGACTGTGGGGTCCCTGAGTGACTGCCGTGGTAGCAGCTATATGCCAAGGTGACATTTTGGAGTTTGCCATTTCTGTCTGCCCCAAAGTGCTGATTTTCTTCATTTCATCCAGTGCTTTTAGATACCAAGGACTTGAAAATTATGTTCCAATTAATCAGTGGAAATGTAGGTAATTATAGAAGGATTATTTCATATCTGGTTGCTCAGGCCAAATGAACTGACACCTTACTGGACACAAAAATGAAACACAGGCTGTGTGTCTTGGGTTGCAGTAGAATTCTTACATGGCTTTTGGCAAAAGTGCCCCTGTTCCTTAGAACTTGTTACATTTTGATTTGCACCTGCAATGCGTGCCAATTTGGAAAAACCCAAACAAATCTATCAATTGCTCAGTACCAGCCTATAGGTGACAAGAGAGCTTGAAATTAACCTTAAGACATTTCTTTACCTTACTTATTTTTTTCTTCTAAAATCCCTGATTGCTTCTGTCCAGCCTTGTATTATGTCTCCGAGACTTAAGTTATTACTGTCTGACTCTTTCCACAGATTTCTTAGTAAAAAACTCATTGTTTGACAGCATTACGAAAAGCTGTTTAATTTTACTGCATTTCTGCATTTACTGCATTTTACTACATTGTTTAATTTTACTGCAGTTCTTAGTGTTTTCTTTCTTCTACCTTTTACATAAAATTCAGTATTTCTAAAATTAATAAATGTTTCATTCATCAGCTGATGTTCTATTCTCTGTCCTACAGGTTTTCTTTCCATTGCTGTAAATGTTGTACTTGTGTGATGAATGGTAGATGTACCTTCTGTTAATACATAATTCAGACACTATTCCATTTGGAATTGGACTGGAATGAAGGCATTGATAATTTCCAAGTAAATGAGTGGGTGGAAATCAGACAGCTTATTTATTTTTAGGCGTTTAGCTTGTCAGCTTTTGTGAATGTTTGTGTTCACTCACATTCTTGCCGTCTAACGTTGAATTTCCAGGGACCATCATATGTCTAGAACCATTTAACTTTGCCCATGCATATGAAATGTAACCCTGTGGTGGTTTTGGTTGAATTTCAAAACACAAAATGTAGCACAATAACAGTCTTATGAGCGATCTGAGATCACTTCAGGTAGATGGAACAACTTTCAGTGCTTTATTTTTAACTGTCATGTATGTTAACTCTGTGTTTTGAAGTGCAAGAAAAACTGACAGTGTTTAGATCTATCACTGTATTTGTTTTTCCAGCTGTTGTAAAGTTTAAAAAAAACATTAGCAACAGTTATCCTGGTACCTTCTTATTAGTAAAGCCACTTATTTTCCTTAAGTTTTCTCAAAATTTGTTCTTGTGTATGGAACAGCTATACATACATAAAAGTGTATGTGTATGTAAAATCACATTCTTAGCGATTTCCTAATCTAGAGGATAAATAAAGCTCAGGCAAGGTAGCATTCTCTGGGTGACTTAATGAATATGCCTGCTCTCTTGGAGGTCTTAAGTGTACTCTTGAAACAAAAATCCTAATAATAAAATGAACTGTTGTTTCTATCTTGCCTAGGTAAACAGTGATACTTTTTATACTTCCCTGGTGCAGAAAACCTTCACATCCACGTCTGCCTTTACTGAAGCTCGTTTCTCTAGCAGTGTATAGATTTCCTTTCAGAGTGGAAGTTCTAATGGCTTTTCTAAAATTTCAAGTGAAAGTTTATCCACCTGTAACAGAAAGGCAATTTTAGTGTTGTTTGTAATTGTGTGAAACTACTCAGGAGAAATCTCTTGTAGGCTATTTTGCATAACAATGGATAAGTTTTATTATTTATTGGATAACTAGGTATACCTGTTTTTTACTGCATGTGTTATTGTCCTGAGAGACTGCAAACTTAGAAGCTGAATTGATTATGTTAGAGCATGAGTGCAGTTTGGGTAATAAGGTTTCAGAGATCTGTTCTCCAGTAGTCTTTTAATATTAGTAGAAGTCACTTTCTTAGCTCTGTTGCTCTTTAATACCATTCTTCAGATGTATGTCTTAGCTATCATATGCACATTCAAATTCCATTACTATCTGAAAATCTTAATTTTTTTCCCCCCTTTGCCCACAGATATGCGTGATAAAATGAGGAAATGGAGGGAAGAAAACTACCGAAACAGTGAACAGATAGTGGATGTTGGAGAAGAGTTAATTAATGAATATGCATCCAAACTTGGAGATGACAGTAAGTAAACAATTATTATTTTAAAAGTTTCCTTGCCTGATTCACTTTTCTTTTTTCAGTCTCTGTTTTATATAACAGCCTTTATATTGTCTTTCAGTATGTGCTGATGTTCATGAAATGTATATTACTTTCTTAGTCTAATAAACTTCCAGAATTCCAAGAGCTTATTTCTTTCCCAAATGTGGGCTGCAGTGAAAATAGCTGTAAAAATTACCTGATAGAACTGTTAGCTTGCTATAATAGTATTTAGACTGCAATGTGAAAACTTCATTTGAAACTGTTACTTAGATATTATTTGCCTGATTTTCGTGTTCTTCAACACTGTGACAGAAACTGAAGCAAGTCCTCAGGGGGATCTGTCTAGAACATGGCGGTTATGATGTTGGAAAAAATAGAGAATTAGAGCTTTTTTGCCTTTCAAGATGTCAGAAAGTACTTTGGCACTAAAAGCGCTAAATTGCTTAAATTGGTTTTTGATTAATTCCAGCAGTTTCTTAATTTGTTTGTGTTTCAACAGTGATTCATGGGAGTAGAAGGAGAAAAATGTACAGACAGAATTAATTAATCCTGTTTACATTATAGGTGTTTCCTATTGTCTTAAACAAACCCCAAACCAATTATCTGCATTTATTGTCTCTTTGTGTCCAGTTTGGATAATTTATGAGCAGGTGATGATTGCTGCCCTGGACTGCAGTCGAGATGATTTGGCACTGGTAAGTTTTCAAGCTGGCTTTTCTTTCACACTGTATGTATTCATCCTGGGTGTCTCTTCCAGATAGTTTTTTGGAAGTTACAGAATATTCTGAACTCTGTAGCTTGGACTGGTAGAAAGAATATCTATCAAGAAATTCACAGCTATGAAGAAACTGCCACCACCTACCTCCTCTAAGGCATAACGTTTGTTTAGACAGATCACATCTCTTCCAATCTAGCCATGAAAATATTTACAGCTATTCTGGTATGGGCTGAAGTTCAAGAATAATATTGAAGTTGCCATATTGTACAGAGTGTTTGTTTATTGAAAACCTCTCAAATTATGTTGGTTTTCTGAATGTTAGGTAGAATGGCCCATCCTACATATCATGTTATATGTCATGTTGGCTACCATCTAAGAAAGTCACAGACATATTGGAGCAGGTCTTCAAGATGAATAAGGAGCTGGACTGCATAATGTCTAAGGAAAGGCTGGGAAATCTGTGTTAAGTCTTAGGAAAGCCAAGAAGGGATTTTTGGATATGTACTGATGGGAAGGAAGGTACAAAGAAGTTGGGCACATATTTTCATAGGTGTGCAACAAAAGACAAGTGTGGGACATAAGCTGCAACAAAGGAAATTCCACTTACATATTGGGACAAACTTAGTGAATTCTTTATGACAAATGGCACATTGAAGCTGTGGAATGTCCTTTGGAAGTGCTTAAAAATAGATTGGGTTATGGCTCTGCACTCCCTTGGAAACTGTTTCTGTTCTGAGTGGGGATTTTGAGCAGGTGACCTCCAAAAGTCCCTTGCAATCCGAGTTATTTGGTGATTGGTGATAAAAATATTGTTAATGGATATTTGAGTTTTGTCAATTTGTATGCAAATTTATGTGAATGATATAAATAACAATTGAGATAGAATTAGCTGATTTTGAACTGTAGCCTATTTGTTAGATTAAAAACAAAAAAAGCCACTGAAACAAACAAAACAACCCAGTCAACTTAGCTAATCCTTTAAAGGCAAAAACAGGAAAAGGCAAAAGTTTGTCTTACACGAAAATTTTATTGATCTTTTCACCCCTCCTTCACAAAACAGTCAGAAGAAAACAGAGGCTTGCCTTGTGCCCTGAAAGCCATCAAGCTTATTCTAAGTAAAAAGCCATTTTCAGGGCTCCAGATCTTTCATGGCAATTACTCCTCCAGTGCCTTGTTCTCTTGTCAGGTGAAAAAATGCCTCATAAAATCTTTGAGGTTCATGTGATGTCATTTGGGTAAAACTTAATGCAAGGGGTCAGACTAGAGGAGGAAGTTGGGAGAAGGGCAGTTTGCAGCTCGTCAGAACTAGGGTTATCTGGCATCCCATATATATATATGGTGAAATGGAATATGCTGGAAAATACAGTACAAGACTTTGAACTTGTAAACCCACTGAACTTCCCTTTCTTTTGTCCCTCAGAAGAAAATACTGTTGTAGTATAGCTGTTTGTTTAAACAAAAACAAATAGACTTACTGTTTAAATAAATACATTTCTGTGTCCCGATTTATACATAAAACAGATTTGATCTTTATTTTCAGGGTCTTTTAAAGAAGACTTTCACAAAATTGTTGATGGAGCCAGTGTTGAAAGATCAGTTGTGAAACACACTTTGTTTTTACTAACCCTGGCAGGGAGTTTAAATTTCAGTGTCTGTGCCCTTTAAGGAATATTGCTTGAGATGAGGGAATGCAACATTTTATATGCAGCTCAGAAATGAGACTAAAAGCAGGAAAAAAAGTGGAAACTTAGAGAGTTTTGGTTGTTTTTTTTTTTTTTAATTTGATTGATTTATATTAAGTAAGTAGTTCATTCAAACAAGTCAACATTATCTGTGGCATTTTACTGCAGCTGTAGCTCCAAAGTAGACAAACAGCTTTGACGCTTCTGTTTTTTAGCAGTGAGCTTTTGACAGCTGGGATGCATTTTGCTTAGGGGGATAGGTATCATCTACTCCAAATGAGAAACTGAGGTAGATTTCAGAGCAATTTCTCTGACTTTTGTGGGTTTTTTATTTTTCTTTCCTCTATTTATTACTTTGTCCTTTATGCCCTGCACATTCCTTTGTGTGTAATGCATGCCCCTGCTGCAGCCAGTTGGTTCACGCAGGTGGTTTAATGCAATCACCTGTTGTTGGCAGCACTTGCATTACCAGTGTTTTACCTGCTCAAGTCCAGGTTTATATTTCTCTGCCTTTGTCTCATGTTTAAAAAGCCAGAAGGCGTATTAAGTGCAAGATGAAATTGCACATGCAAATTATGTTTGCCATTGTAACTGAGGGAATTCTGAAAGAATCTCCTCACGAGTAGATTATTGACATGGTGCAAAACCAGTCCTCAATAAAATAAATTATTGTGGGGATTACAAGTCCCATTTAAAAAGAGAACATTCAGTGCTGCTGAGTCCAGAACATTGTGAAGATATAGCCAGTGTAGTTTCTTCATGTGCTTTTGGTTTTATCAGTGTTACAGTGAGTTGTTCATGACTTTCTTACAACTTTTCTTGTCACTTTATTGTGTCTGATAACTTAATCTACAGGAATTTGTTTTGGCCCCTGGTCTGATGTGTTCGGTTGAGTGATGGTTGTGTAGTGAGATCTAACGTGAACAGTTCTGGTCTTGCATTACTCCTGCACTTGAGCACTACTTTCATGTTGTCAATGAGAATTTTTTAGATGTAAAAGTCCATCTGCAGGTTTTGGACTTTAGTATTGTAAATGTTACAGATTTTGTTATTTGTACATTTTTTTGAGAGAGAGAAATAGTTCATGTGTTTATAAAAATTACTATCCTTCAGGGTTCACTGATCACTGGACCACAGGATAGATTTCTTTTATGCAAAAGTTCTTTTTAAAGTCTACAAGGTCGTCTGGGTTTTAAAAGCTGGAGAGAATCTGCTTTTCTGGAGTGTTTTGTAAATTTTCCTGTCTCTTAAGAATAGTCAGAGATTAGTTCAGACATCATGTAACCTGCTGCTAAGTACATGTAGTTTTTTTGAGTAGAGCAACAGCAGTTCACCTAGACATCTCTCAAAGTGCCATGAAACAATTTCTGTGCTAAACCTGAGCCTTTCTATGTGAAATTGTGTTGTAGAGATCTTGGTTCATTGCAAATTAAGTTGATTGTGATGAAAATAGTCTGTTCTTGCTTGAGGCGAAGCATCACAGCTTTGGTCACTGTTGCTTTTCTCTCTTCTATTTCTTAGCATCTGGGAGAGATGTGAATATTCCTCTTGGATGTGCTTTAGCAACCTGTTTATCTACAGAAACAAAGAGGGATCCTACTAATTGTTACTGATTTGTACTTTTTCCTTTGCCAAGTGGATTTAAAAAAATGGAACTGATTATGTAGATAGGCCTCTGCTAGAACCTTAGGTCTGAAGGACAAGTTTCTAAGTTGAGTTGCGTAAATAAGTGCCTGGAAGAGGAGGATTCAGTGTGAAGCTTTTAACATGATGCACACCACTGGCCTGTTTTGACAGCCTGTGGACTGTCCTGCCTCCTACTGTCATGAGTCAGCTACAAACTTTACAATGCTGTTTAGCCACGTTCATGATATGGTTATGAGTTAGTTTGCTGTGGGGAAGTTGTGACCCGGTCCCTCTACCAACATCCTCTGCTAATCCAGAAAAATCTGCCTGTGATGAATTCTTTTTATCCAGCCCAGGTGTCTCATTGCTTTCAGGAGTTAAGAATTATGTCTCTTCTGCCAGCAGGCTGTACCCAAGCCCGTGGCAAACATTTTCTTTGGATTTCAAAGTTTTATTTTAAAAATAAACACAGAGCATTGTATTAGCATAGTTTGTTCCATTGTGAAATATCCATTTATTAAAGAAGTATCACTTAAGCTCTTACCGTCTTTGGTTTTTTTACTGTCTGGTGTCACTGTGGGCCAACTAAATAGGATTCAAGTTTTACTAGTGTCAGAGCTGTTTTAGTAGGTGAATGTAATTTTCTGGGCAAATAACTATTTCAAAGGGGGCCTTACAATTAATGCCCTGTATGGAAGATACTTCTTAAAATTAGTCATCTAACAGACAGAATTTCAGTTTCCAACCTTCTCTTTATCAATGCATTTTATTGCTTGTTTCAAAAACTGCTATTTACTTTTACTCAGAACTGGCATAGCAGGTAGTTGAATTATGAGCCAAGGCCTTTTTTTTTTTTACCTATTTTTTCTTCTTCTAGCTTCCATGAAGATAATTATAATTCACAATGGTATTTTTGGTTCTTTGAATAGTTTTGTCTTCAGGAACTGAGGCGGCAGTTTCCTGGGAGCCACAGAGTTAAACGATTAACTGGAATGCGATTTGAAGCTATGGAAAGGTAAAACCTGAATTTTAAAAAATTTACTTTTTGTCTAAAAAAAAGTGTTTGTTCCTTCTTAAAAAAGCATTCAGCCATTACAAATTGGCAAAATAATGCTGGGCCGTTTCTTTATGGGAAATAACAGTGTGCATGATCATAGTAAGATTTTTAGATATCTGTATTGCATTTTTTCAGGTACTATGCAGTGTTTCATTTTTGCAATCTTCCCATCAGAGATCATAGATCAGAAGGATCTCTTACTTCACAGCATAAGTCATTATGCAGTAGAACGCTGCACAGTTTTTTGGCAAATTCTGTGAGGTGTAAGTTTCATCTCAGGGAGCTAGAGCAGCATATGAAAATCAGTGCTAGCAGGTTTTTTGCCTTATTGTACTTCTATACTCCTGATTACTGCAGGGTGCAGCTCTATACCCTTGTTTCCTCAGTGTGGGTAAATGAACTTAAAAAGGATTAGATCTATAGAGTTTGTTATAGAAACAAATCAAAAAATGTATGGAATAGAATGGCAAAACATAAAAATCAGACTGGCATTTTTGAAATATCCTGTAGAAGGGTTATAACATACTAAATTCAACAGGAGTTACAAAAATAATGAACATACTAAAATTTGGCAGCTTTCCAAATGAATGATTTTAGGACATGAGGATGAACTTTATTCTGCACATTTCTGCTTGGATACATCTTTGTTGTCAACATTGTGTTCTATAGCACTTGTCTTGGGTGTTAAGAATGACTTTCAGTGCCTTTGAATGATAGGAAATCTGTTCCATGACACATTTTGCATACAGAGTTGGTGAGTTTGGAGCCTTTGGGCCATCTTGATGAAAAGGAATTGGAAATACACCTTAAATGCTTTTTTAAAAGATACTTACTTAGCATATGTTTTTCATCCATTACGTTCTTGCAAAATTAGCTTTGAAAATGGTATTTGATATGAAACACTGATAAATGTCCATTGCTTGGATCAACAACAATGAATAAATGGACTCCATTCACAGGAGCTGTCTCAGGGCAGCCAGATGCTCTATGTTTCACACTTTCTATATAAAATTCATGTTTTTGAAGAATTTCCATTAAACTTAGCTCTCTTTTCTTCATTTTATATAGGATAGGAAGACAGAGAATGACAGCAGTTTTTCTCCCTTCCTGAAACCTATTCAGAAGTACAATAGATCATAATTCAGTTCAGGCTTATGTGACTACATTAAAGATGTTATTGCATGGGAACTGATCTTTGTGGGAGATGACTGCTGCACAAACATCATGTGTGGTTTCAGCAGTGAGGCACTATTGAGCCATAGTTTTCTGAAAGTGTTCGGCAAAGTTCTTAACAAAATGTCTCTGTCAGATCAGATCCTTGAGATTAGAGAATCAGGGAGCAGAAAAATTTAAAAAACTTGAGGTTTCATGTCCATTGGTTTTCTCCAGAAGTCAGAGCAGAAGGAGGCTTCAGCTTGGGGCTGTTTTGAGCAGGAACCCATCTGCACGTGCTCTAAGCCTTGCTCAGGAGGAGCTTGTCTGTCTCCCCTGACCATAAAAGAAGTCTAGAGAGATTTAGGCTGCAGGCATCATGTTTCACCTCAATTGAAGTGAATTTCTTATTAAATTCTAAGTGATTTGTAGGATCTAGGGAGGATCCTGCTTTCCCCAACAGAAAGAGGAAACAGTGAAGAACATCCCCATAGACTGCGACATCCCTGTAGACAGTTGCTAATAAAAAGAATAATATTCTGGAACTTCACTGTGTGAAGCTGGGATTATGAGCAAAAGATTCAGTCTTCTAAAATGTATTTGACTAAGCAGCAACTAACAGAGAACACTAATACAGCATTTTACAGCACATCTGCTCAAGTCTGTGGCAGTCACCTTCTGCTCGTTTCTGCTTTAGTGCTTCCTTTCACACCAGTTCCTATACCTTACGGGGACTGGAGTGGACAGCTGAGCTATGGTAATGTCAGCAATGCTTAGGGAACAGTGCAGATATGTAAATGAGTGTCTAAGGTGGTGTCTAAGGAATGTGGAGCCTCAGAAATCAATCAGCAGTATCTCTGACAAACTACTTGTCAAACTGCACATGAAGACACAATGTATGGCCTAGTTCTGTGGCAGTAACACAACAGCTGTTGGTGAAATGGTGTAGTGAAATGTGGTTTGAATTGAATTACTTCATTTGTTGGGGCCGTGTACACAGCCGACTGAACACACAGAGCTGTTTCCCAGAAGGTTTGAAATGCTCATAGCACCTGATGTAACCTGTTTCAAGCACACTTCAGATAGCAGAATTAATTGATAAACAAATAAAGCGGGAAATGCTGGAAAAAATTTTCTGTAAAGATTTATGTTATAATCTCTGGTAGACTCCTCTGTGGATCTTTCCAGTTTGCTGTATGCTGGTGCTTATACTTTTTTAAGTCACAACAGAAGGAACTTTACATGAAGTTTTAAGTTACAGCAATGAGGTGGAGTGTCATTATTTTGGATGGCTTTTCAAATTTTGGAGTTTCTATTTCTTGGGATATGTGAAAGGGGGAGTAGGAATGTGATGGTTGAACCTATTGGGTAGAGATAAGGAGAGAACAGGCAGTAGAGTGAGATGTTGGGTGTGAAATATCTAAGTTGCTGCTGAAACAGTATTTCATGAAGTGATTCCCATGTGTTTTTCTTAATTCATGGCAAAAAATACTGCTGTTGATACTTAGAAAAAAAACAAAAGAATATTGTAAATATAGTTTGTAAATAAATATAGTTTGCTTAGTATATGTATATTGTATTTCAGTATAAAAAAATGCAGGAGGGTTATTAACTATTGTAAGGAGAGTCAAAAAGTCAGAAATTCTGTCTTAGCAGAAATAAATGTGAATGATTTCTTTGTACAGGTATGATGATGCTATCCAGTTATATGACAGAATTTTACAAGAAGATTCAACTAATACAGTAAGTTTAAAAGATAATTCTAAATTGCAATGATGTGTTATTTGATATTGTGACTATATTTTCTGTTTCAGTGTGGAAAAATATGTGTCTGTATTAATGTATTTGTTTCCTTTAGTCTTCTGCTATAATAACCAATGTTATTACAGCAATGTTATTCATTTCATGATGGGAAGGTGTGATGTGATATCTTACTTAAACACTGATTTCAGGAGAGAGATTGTAATTAGCAATATTTCCAGAAGTCATAGTAGTGTTTGGAGTTGGGCCTTTGAACTGTTTAATTTCCCAGAATATTCAGTATTTAAAAGACTAACAGACTCTGCCACATGTCTACTGTGTTCCTAATGCGTAATCTTACTTAAGGATTAACTATTAATACATTAAGGTGGTGCTTGAATAGCAGTTATTTTGATTTATGTCTGGGACACTTTACTAGCTCCTGAATCAAAATGCATGAAGCGTGCCAATTGTATAAAACAAAGTCTGAGACAGACTGTACTGTTCTTCTAAGCATTTTTTGAATACTGTTTGTAAAAGCCACTGTGAGCTATTAGCTGCCAAAATAAAAGTCTAGAGAAACTTGTACCAATATATTTTCATTGATATTTTTTCCCACAAGGATAAAACCTGAAAAATGAAGAAACTATGGAGTTTCAGATTTTTGTATGGCATAGATATTTATTGGAAAGTCAAAAAATTATTATTAATCATTGAGGGTATAAGTGTTACTTGGTTTTGAGGAACTGTCTATTGGGTAAACTTCTGTGTAAACGTAATACTTGGGCTGTTGCAGATGTTTTGGCAATTCACATAAATCTTCCTAGGTGTGTGTTGAACCTCTACCTTTCCTTGGTCAGCTTATTTGATGTGGTCTGCTATTCAGGAGGGGAAAACACACAGAAACACAGATAACTGGGATTAACTAGGGTATGCCAGAGTTGGATATACATCATGTGCCATCCCTTAAACTAAGTAAACCATTAGAAAAAAAACCCACAAAACAAATCAAAAAGCAAGCAGCAACAGTAAAAAACACCCCAAACCACCAGAAAGTTATTTTCGAGGCAACACATCTGGAAACAATACCAAGTTAAGCACTTAGACAACAGTAGTAGCCTAAAGTCTGTCTGTTAGCAGTGATAGAACTCACAGATTTTGTGCAAGGGTAAAAGGAACTATTTCAGTTTTTCACTCTTCTTTTCCACATTCCCTGAAGTAGTAGAAGCTTGAGCTCAAGAAGTTTTGAACACAAGATGCATAGGTGTCCACAGTAAATTGTGTAATTTATCAGTGCCTGGCTCAAAGAGTTTCAGAGACACTGAGTCTTCAGAGTCGTGTTGAACCAGTATGGAACCCGTTTGCAGTGAAATCACAGAATGGATCACCTTGGTGCATGTTTTATCATCTTCTGCTGACAGCAGTGGAAAATGGAGCACCATATTACAGTGACTTTTATGGACCACAGATCTTCAAAGTATGCATTTTTGGCAGTTTTACTTTTCAGCTATCTCAACATAGCTAACATCATCCGAGTGCTCTGTTGGATGGCTTTAAAGAACAAAACTATATATTTAAATAAGTAAAATGCATGATTATTTCTTTATTCTGATTTCCTCTGTAATGAAATCATAAAGATGCATAAACTTGTTATATTTAGATGCATAAGTTGTAAATATTAGAACAGTTGTGTGGTTGGATTTCATAAGTTCTGATAATAGAATTGGAGAATGTTAAATACAAAGGAAAGTCCCTTGCAATATCACTAGAATTGGTTGGGTAAGGCTCGCATGTCAAGAGTGAAAGTTAAGTGAAAAGCCTTGATAAATTGTCATGTGTAGATTTCTTTGTGTCATTTACCTGTTAAGTATTTCCATGCACACATGTGGCTGTTGTAGAAAATAAATATTTCAAGATTTTAGAAAAGCAACTGTTGCTAAGTTTGTCTTGGCATTCACCGAACTTTACAGAAATTTTTTCTAGTCTGCTGACACATGGAGTTGCTTATATACATTAAATGTTTTGGCAAGTGCTTTAAGTGAAATGTAGACATTTGTTCACACAAATCATGTAAAAATCATACCTTGCATTGACTGATCAAAACGTGGCATGGAAAAAGATTTTTGCAAAAAATTACTTCTTTTAGACACATAGCAAAATTTTCCATTATAAAAACTAAAGTTTGAATTCAGATTGTATAATGGACATCTACACTTTCGTATGAGATTTTGTTGCTGAAATTAAGATAACAGTAATTACTTAATTTCTTAGGATAGTATTCAAAATAGTCTTTATTTTTAAAATATTATCATCTCTAAGTTTTATCTCACCCTGCACTTGCTTGCTGAAAAAGATGACTCATTTGACAATGGAAAAGTGTTAATGTGACCTTAGAGATTTTGTTTCATTTTTCAAAGCATGTAGATGTTGAGTAATAGTGTGTTTTCTAAAGACTTGCATGAATGAAATGTGACTCTTGTGAAATGCATAACTTGCATACATTTCAGTAGGGTAAAAATTAGAATCTTTTGCACTCTTGTCTATTGTAATGATGGCGTGTTAGAAGTCAAGCTGACATTCTTCTTATTAAGGCTGCATAGTATGTTCTATCACAGGGCTCTTCTTATTATTTAAAATTTCATGTAGTGTCCAATTGAAAATGTTTATGCTGATGCTGGACAGTGGTTGATTTGTTTGTAGATCTTCTGATAAAATGCTTATTCTGTTCCTCAGAACAAAATAAAAGAGAGTTATTGGGTTTTTAGTAGTGTTGGTAGAAAGGACTTTTTTGTTTGTTTTTGCTCTTTATGTATTTCATTGACAAATCCTTATTCTGCTCTGCTTTGGAGGAAAACCTTTTAGTTAGACAGCTAAGTATTTTTCATCAGTCAGGCTCTTTTTGAGATGGTCTGTTCAGCAGAGCAGAGAAGCTTGTTGATGGGAAAGGAAATTGAGTTCAAGATTGGTGTCTATCCGACTCCAGTGTCATCCTAGTGCACCTGCATTTTCTTGTGATTATTCAGCTCAACCATCAAGAAGATTGCAGAGCACTTGATTGACACCAGGGGAAAGTGAGATAAGCACAAAGTTCTGCCTTAATTCTAATCCATAGAAAATCTGGAGTCTTTATTAGGATAATTCTTCAGCTGTTTATGTTGCCACTTTTTCAATCAAGCTTTTCATGCAAAACACTCTGTATGCTTCCTTAGCTTAGAGCAGGTAGATAGTCTCATTACCATCATGGGTTTAGTAATATAATTGTGTGAGTGAAGAATTTAAAATTTTCGTAGTAAGACGGTGTTCCCATCAACTCTATTGTTTATAGGAGTGGACAGGAACAAGTGTATGCATATGGTCACATGAAGTTATCCTTTCTCTTACTATTTTGAGATTCTTTTCGTAGATGAGCTGGACATATTTCAGAACAGACACAGGAGGAGGTTGAAAGAACTCTGGAAATCCAGAATACTAGAAGGATTCAAAGCAAAATCTTAGTACTTAGTATCATGTAAATAGGCAGCAGTTGCATACCATGAATATCTTTATCTGTTTCTGTACTAACTACCATCTTGACTGTATAGGTAACCTTTCTTTCCCTACCTCCTTGTCTCCACTAAATAAGATGAGGATAATGAGCACTGAATTTGAGCACTGGATATCTGTGTATTATCTGAACTGTGATAATTCCTTAAAACTGCTGCAGTAGCTGTCAATTCATTTTTAACAGAGACCTCCTGTGAAGATCTTTCAGCTTTGTACCTTTATCTACAGGATGCTCTGAGTTGCAAAAGAGAAAACTGCTCACCAAATGAAGCATCTACTATTGGGGAGAATTTTCTGAGGTGACATGTATGTTTCCTTAAATATATTGGCCTTCTTCAGGGAAGACAGAACTAGACCTAAATATAGGTGTGTACCGTGGTAGTTTTAAAGGGACTCTGAAAAGATAGCTTGGCATTGTGTCACACAGGATAGAGTTGGTGAGAGTTGTGAAAAACGGCAGCTGCTACTTCAGTTAGTTCCCAATGAAAACTGATGGGTAAGCTGGCACTATGTGGTCTTAAAAAATGGAGGCTTTGCTTTAGACAGAGCATCATTTACCATTGCAGGAGTTTTTTTGCTTCTTGTTCAGTCATGATCGGTGAAGTGAGAGAGCAGAGTGCATTCCACCATTTTTCCCATGTTTTGTGAGTGTAGCGCTTCTAAATGTTGATGGAGATTTTGTCTCTTGAAATTAATTATTTGAGAACAGAAGAGCAGCTGTACTGCAGTTGTGGCAAAAGTCCGTTTTACTTGTCCTGTGTCTGGCTTTGACTTATTGCAGATACCAGAAGTGTGTAAGTGCAGGGCAATGACAGTATGCTGTGGTCTGTTCTACCAGTTTCTATTCATTTTTTTTGTTGCAGTTTTTCTGTGCCAGTAGTGATAACTCTGTTTTTAATGGTTCTTCATAAAATCGCTGCATAGATTTATTTTTAAACTTGCTGAAGTTTGCCATGTGTACATCTACAACATAGTTGAGAAATTAAATTTTTAATTTTTAATGGATTGGGTAAATCTCCTGTTTGTGGTGTTTTTTTTCTTTTTCCACACCTTCAATCTAACGATTTTATTTAATGCCTCTGAATTTGTCTATTACTGTCAGCAGTTGTTTTCACTTTATTAATACTCAGGACTTTAGGGATCTTTTGCATTTTTCTTCCCTCTAAGCTAAGTCCTAATGGGCAGCTGTTCTTGTTGCCATTCTGTGCCTTAAAACTCTGCTGCTGTTCTCCCTGTCATTTCTGTGCTTTTTCCTGTATTTGGGTGAGAAATGAGAGGACTGAACAGCAGTCAGTATTAAAAATGAAAGAACATTATAGACTTACAAAGTAATGCCACGGATATGTCTCTTCTGTATTCTTGTCTGATAACTCCAGTATCACAGTATTTTCAGTTTGGGATTTTGGGAATTTTTTAAGATGGTTTCTGAGCACTGAATTGATGTTTTATAGAACTGTTTATTGCAAGTCCAGTCCAGTCTTAACCAGACAAATTCAGACTGTTTTTTTGTTACATTAAATTATTATTGTTTGACCCTATATGCAGCCATTTATGTAGATTAAATTTCACGGGTTGTTTTATTGTGCTGGTAAAAGTATTCATTATGATTCATTGTCATAATATCATTATATAATTATTTATATTTTATTCTTTGCTGTTGTCTTTTGTTCTTTATACTTAAATAAGTCCTTATCAACATTTAACTTTACATCACTATTAATTCCCTGTTAGATCTCTTACCAAGAGTGCTGAGCAGTAGTTTTTAATACGGGTGATTCTGGGATTCTCAGTGCAGAGAACTCTTTTCTCTATATCTTCTGACTTATTTATTTATCCATATGAAGGCCTTCCCTTATTAGACTGTGGTTACTTTAGTTTCCTTCAGTGCTTTCAGCTTCATGGTGAGGCATCTTGTTGAAATTATTTTTTAAGTCAAAGATGACTTTTACATGAATCTTTCAGAAACTCCTTGAAGAACTCCACTAGATAAGGGAAGCCTTACTTTCCTCTGTATAAACTGTTCTTACTTTTTGTTGGTATATAGCATTTTTTATGTTTGCTGATTCCAGGCTTTAGCTTTTCAGATTGTACAGTTCCTACCAATTTGCTCCATGCTGGTGTTAGACTTTAGGTTGTTTATAGGTTGTTTATTGGATACAAAAAGTTACGTTTTGCTTTGACGCTATCCTTAAAGGAGCAGCTTCAACTCAGTAGCTCTGTGTCTGCATAGGTTTGCAAAATTTAACTGTCTTACATGACTAACTTTGAAAAAAGTCTGAATTCTGGTAAGAATTAATTCATTATTGCGATTGTTTTTGATTATGTGCTATTTTTGACATCTGTGTAATTTTTTCCTTGTGTCTTAGTTTTAGCTGTTTACACTTCTGTTTTGATTTGCATATTGCAGTTTGAAGGAAAATATTTCAATGTATCAAACTGTTAGACCAAATATACATTTTCTAAAATGTTAAAATGAAACAAAAATTTCTTTTTAAGATTAAAAGAAATTCTTCCTTTCCTAGGGGTCTAGGAATCCCTGAAAATTCTCCTACTAATACTTTCTTTACAGCCATGAAATTTAGAACAATGTTAGACTCTCTCTTGGTATGTTTTACTAATGAAATGCAGAAGTTGATAAATGTTCAAGTCCTCACTTCATTTTGAGTCTACCTAATGTTAATTAAAAAGAATTACGACAAATGGAGGATTAGTTCTTAAACCAGATTGGGAATTACTAGTCTTTAAAAGAAATACCTTAAAAAGGTTCACTCCTTAATGAATTTGTACATACTGAAGTAGCTTAGTCCATATGATACTGATTCTTAAAGTATTTCTTTAAAATGCATATATCTTTCCATTGAGAATTATGGATTTACAGATTTAGCCAATAACCATTCTAGTGGAATAAACTAGAAACTCTGTAAACTCCAGAAAATTGAGGGGGAAATCTGTGTCATAGTATCTGCGTGATCAGATTCTGCAGATCTTGTTACAGCACTGGAGGTTTTGCTTTTTCCTTTTTACTTAAGGTGGAAGGAGAAAGAATGTTAATTTTTGTATGAGGCTTGTTCTATGAAGTCTTAATGTTGTGATGTGAAGAACTGAAATGTACCCTTTGAATGTTATTTTTTAAATCTTTATCAATGTAATTGTTTGTGACTATTTTAGGAGGCTTCTTAGACTTCAAAATAATTTCAGGTCCCTGTATTTAAAAAGTAAGTTCTCAAGAATATTCTTGGTAGACTTGAAATCAATAATTGAACATATCTATACTCTGCATTTTGCAGTTTTTTAATATCTTGCAATAGGTCCCGTAAAAATTTGTATTTTGAGATGTGAGGATTTTGGTAAAGAGGGCCTTTAACATAATAGAACATGAAATTGCCTGATTTTCTTTCATCAGCTGGTTTGTAAGGCAGGTAATAAATTGGAAATACGATATAAATGCTAGGTAAAGCTTCTGTAGAATTGGTGTAAGTCTGGCTTTACTTAACAAGTAACTATTTTTGTATGCTAAAGTGGTCGTTAGTGTTGGCAGTGGTTCTGTGCAATAAAGCATTTTGTTTAATTTTTATGGAAATAAAGAAAAAATGATGCTATCACTGCAAATTGTTGTTAGTTATTCTGCTGTCCTCAGGGTGCTCAGGAAACTGTGTGAGCCCAGCTCACACAGCAGCACTTAAGCTGACTCACATAGTGAGCTCAGGGGCAATAAAAATGAGAACAAGAATTAGAAGTTTACAACATACAAACTGGCCCATGTTTTGGTTATAGTGCAGGCCTTTTTGTATATATTTTTCTTAACGTACTGATTACTGGAATTATTGAATTTTATTTTTATTTAAAAACTGAAAGACTTTGTGATTCAAAGAAAAACTAAGAATAAGAAGTCAGATACGAGAGTAGTCTGAATACCGTTAAAAGTAATAGTAGTTTGTTTTCACGTCTTTATTTTTCTACCTGTCACATCATTCCTATGAATCAGAGATGTACTGAACACCTCCGTGCATATTTCTTGGCTTTATGATTTTATTCATGTGATGGAAAAAGTTAGAATCTGCTTTTAAAAAAAACTCTGCATCCTCATTGAATTCTTTCCAGTGCTTTTAAAAAGACTTTCAGAAATTCTGTGCTGCTAGACAACATTTTGTTCTTCCTCAGAATGTCAGCACTGTTTTGAGTGGCTGAGCCTCTCTTTTGTAAACTTGGAGTTCTCTGTAAATAAACTTATCTCCCAGCATTTTTGAGGGTGAAGAGAGTGCAGATTCCAAGCCCAGATGCTGCTATATTTTTGGTGATAGGGAAGGTGGATAAAAAAAGGAAGTTTTAAAAGTTGTAGGAGTGTAATTTTGAAGAAATCTCATGAGTTTGATGCAGCAGGGAGATTCTGTCAAATGTATATGAATGTATATGTAACTCAGGTATTTCCTAAGTGCTACCACCAGAATATGATAATTATGTCTATTGCTTTTGTCCTTGTTATTTGATTGCATTAGATTACATGCTTGCTGTAGGTAAACATCAGCTTCTATTTGTGACTAGAAATAGTTGTAGCTTTTCATTAATTAATGTCTTGGGGCACCGGTGATTTATGTTACTTGGGAGTGTGTGATTAAGAAATAAAGCAGCCATGGAAAATTTCTGTTTCCAGACTCTTGGAGGACTGACTTGGATGCAGTTGAAGGAGTTGCATTAGAAACAGAGAGGAGAGTGACTTACATAGACTGTTCTTGTTTGCCATTGCAAATTAAGTTGTCATATGCATTGATTGATTTTATATATTTAATAGATGGTTTTAGTTCTCAAGGGTTTGATTTAATCAGGCTCTTGATTTCTTTAAGTTTTGAAAATTACCCCATTGCTCAGTCGTTAATCCAAGAGCTACATTTGAAAAGCTACATCTATGAAGTCGATAGTCTGTTACCTGCAAACCCCCTTCTGTCTTCCTAGGCTGTAATTGCTTGATGCATTCCTGTGGCTGTGCACGCTGTTATCCCCACTTTCTCTCTTTTCATGTTTCAGGCTCAGTGGGCAGGTCACTGGGCTGTGGATAATGTCAGCTTTGGGCAGTGGGTTAACATTGCCCTGGTGTTCCCACCATAGAAGGGGGTGACCTGCTTTACAAACGCCTTGAGAACAATATAAAATGTGACAGCAAACAATGGTTTTGGTTGAGGTTTTTTTGATTGTTGTTTTGTGGTTTTGTTTATTATAGCAGCATGATAAACATGTGCGATTATTCTTTTTGAATTTAAAGAAAATAAGTTTAAATACGCTGTTATCTTTATTTTTAAAATAGCAAAAATAAAATAGGGAGTGTGTTATTGTTACAGTGATAAATATGTCAGCAGTAAAAATTTCCAGTTATGGCTTTTAGCCAGATGTCTCCAGTAAAATCAGAATGATGTATGTAACTTCATAGGTTGCAGTTTGACAAAGAAGCAGTGGAAACCACACTGCTTGTGTTCTAATTTGGCCCCCGATGACGCTTCTCTCTGCCTGTGTCCTGTGTTTAATCGGAAGGGTGAAATATTTTTTCCTCACTTGAGTTGTTTTCACTGAATTTCCATTAAATATGTGTGTGTGAGGGAGATAAAGGGGATGCATTAGAAAGAATTAATTTAGTGTCAAAACATTTCTAGCTTTTCTGTTTTGCTGCTTGAACTAATTTATCACTCTCTTGTTTTGGAAGCAATTGATTTGTTCAAATGGATTAAAGGATAAAAAACTATTCAGGAGAGTAGTTATGTTTAAAATGCTCTAAATATGCAAGAACTCTTGCAGGGTATATATGACTGTGAACTTAGGATACATCATGAAGAAATTGATTTCAGAGCTTGTGAAATTCAAAGATTAAAATTGTTAAGGATTTTGTTAAAGAGGTGTCCTGTCAAGGCTTCTGAAAGGTGATACCCAGCTGTATAAACTCTTCATAAGATAGGAAATAGGATGACAGCTATGAAGGGGATAAACTGTGGGACTTAATTACCAGAGAAGTGTGTTTTATATTTTTTGTCATTAATATTATCTCATGGAGAAATGGCATACAGGAGAGTGTGTGTACATGTAGACATCACGGGCACCAGACCCTATGTTGTCTCACATCTGACCACAGTGGCTGTGGTCACCTAAGAGCACAGGGATTAGAGGCAAGGAAGGAGGCTGATGGCATTCTTTTTTTGAGTTATGTTATGCTGGCATTTTATTTTCCTTCCATTCTGTCAGATTTCTGCTCTGATGACTTTCAGGCTGGCTGAAATATGCTGTTTGCTCCCATCTGGGAAGGTTCCTTTGTTTTGAATCACACCTCAAGTGTATGTTGATATTCAGTTGGTTTGAGCATAGTGCTGATAACACCAAGGGCACAAGTTCAATCTCTGTATGGACCATTCTTTTAAAAGTTGCACTTGATGAAATCCTTGTGGGTCCCTTCCAGCTCAGAATAATCTGTAAGACTGACAACACCTACAGGCCTGAAAACTGTAACCAGCATCATTCAGAAGCTGGAATATTAGATTAAAGTACAGAATAATCAGCTATTGCAATCCTCTATATCTTCCCTCCTCTTGGTCTCTGACATCTTCTATGAACTCCAAAATTTAAATACATTGTAATTCTTATAACTCATTTCTATATTGTTTAAGTTAAAATACATTTTCTACCCACATGTCAAAGTACTACTCAGTTTTTGCCATTGAAATGGCTATTTTGTATTCCCTTTACATTGCAGAGCCTACTTTGCGCTCCAAGAATGATGAGAGACTTGTTTAGGAAAATTGGTGTGTATTTAGCATTAGTTAAAGGTGCTGTTCAGCACTCCAACAAGAATATTTTATAATGGCTGAAAGCCATGCTTATACAGAGACAACCAAGATGCATCTGTGGGATTCTCTAGGACTCAGTCACCGTTTCTCCTCTGCAGTCATGGATCTTGTGAATGACAAGGTGGGGGTTGTTGGAATGGCTGAAGATTAGCATCCCCTGCTGTTTTGTAATTATCAGAATCTGGACAGTCATTTATTTGAATGAAATAATGCATACAGTTTGTGCCTCCAAAGAAAAGCATACATAATGTGATTGTAAGAAGAGGTTTTCAGTCTCTCAGTGGGATGTCATAGGGTATGTTTATAAACTTCAACCTAGCAGTGTCTGTGCAGTGGAATTCCACTGGTATTGAGATAATAATTTGCACAGTCAAATTGCTTTCCTTACAAAAACCCAGGGAATTATGAAGCCTAATCCTTTATTAATGTCAACCCATAGGCAGCAAGAAAGCGTAAGATTGCCATTCGAAAAGCCCAGGGGAAAAATCTCGAGGCCATCCGAGAGCTCAATGAGTATCTGGAACAGTGAGTGTCTTACAAGAATATGGATTGTGTTTTGCTATTCTGATAAATCTTTTTAATTAAAGTGGAATTTGCATTTAATTTACGCTTTTGCTTCAGTGCTTGTCATTTACAGAATCCCTTGCACATTCTTTCTTTTTTTTCCTTTTTCTCTCTCTTGTATTCTCTGTACAGATTTGTTGGTGACCAAGAAGCCTGGCATGAACTTGCTGAACTTTACATCAATGAACATGAGTAAGTTGTTTGCTAAGTCCACATAAAAACTGTTAATTTGAAACCCACTCTGTGTAAGTCAAAAACCTCAGTGATTTTTTTTAAGGACTAGTGTTACAAAGTATGCTGTCTCATTTCCAATATACTAGGCATCAACTGGAAATAATTGCCAAGCTTATTTGACTGCCAAATACTTTAAGAAGGCATTTTTCAAACAAGAAGAGTTTACTTAATTGCCTGTATGTTTCAGTAATTTTTAAAATTAAAAGAAGTGGTTTGAGAGAGTGCAGCAGAGAACAGCACTTATTTCCCATCATTTTTCATTCAAGTCATGTATTTTACTTGTTGGGAATATTAAATTCTTTACTTCTAAAATCAATTCATCACAGCAACCAATATGCCAATTTTCTTTTAGCTTGCCTCTCCCAGAACTTGTAGTAACCTTTAAAAAAAACCCCACAAAGCAAAACGTGGATTCAGGGTTGGAGGCATCTGGTCGCCTGGGTACAAAACCCAAAGCGATCAAGAATGCTGAATGTTGTAGTAACTTGCTTATTGGATATTTAATGTTTTTGTTAGCTTTTTTTATTGCTGTAGTGACAGGAGGAAATCCCAGTGTGAGAGGATTAGCTCAAAGCCTTAGTGCAAGTTTTCTAATATCACAGCATTAATTTAAACCTCCACCCAAAGGCGTATCTTTTTGTTTCCTCTTACTTTGGTTCTTCAGCCCAGACTGAATTATATCACATTGTTTCCTTCTTTCCTTTTCAGAGGGTGGTAAAAGAATCAAATTGTCAAGGAAGAAATAGCTATTCTCACTGTGAGGAAAAAATTGTTCCCCAGTCACCTCTCCTTGCACACCATTCTCAAAGAAAATAGTTATTAAACTCTTTTAAATGATGATTTCAGGAATAAACTAGAATTTTGATACCCAAATTTCCATTTCTTTGCGGAAATCTACCAGCCACTTGTCCAAGAAAATAGCTACTAAAAAAAAAATTGGCTAGAAAGATATTTAAGCTTGTCAAATCTGTCAGTACGAGAGTGAATGATAGAGTGGTGCAAACATACGGATTCCATTATTGGGTTGGGTTTTTTTGCTATAATCTTTATTATGAAATTGTGCAATAAAACTGAAGAAAGAAATTGCTTTTGCTTGTATTTGTTTTGGTCTCTAATTCCAATAAAAAGCGATATGTTGAATTTCAGTTCATTGAAAGAATTCACTGTCCTCACTATACTTCCGTGAGCATCATTATTGTTATTTTGATAATAGGGAAAAATTGGCTAAAAGCAACTAAAAGTTGAGTTTTGAAAAAGAAGGCTGTTCATCAGCTTATATGTTTTATCAGGGTCACAAGTCACACAATCACCACGCTTTCACTGTTGTTCATGAACACACGTAGATGTACAAGGTTTACACAGTCCTCAGTTCTACCCTGTTCTGCAATGACTCTGGCTTCTGCTTTTGGAGAATGAGGTGGCTGCCCTTTTTTCTCCAGATTAATAAATGATATAGATACCTGACTATCATAACATGCACTGGAGAAAACCACAACATTATTTATTTTAGGATACAAGATTTTACAGATAATGTGGTTTAATATGGTCTCATAATTGCTAAATTGCTTTTACTGTGATATTAAATATCTACCCACACTGTCATTATAAGCCTTGTATTTCTGAATTTTGGAATCCTATCACATAAACTATGCAATAGGGCTATCACATATCTCTAAACAAGGCAAATTCTGCAGACAGTTCTATTATTTGAAAGATTACAAAGCTAAGATTCTTCTTAATAAACCTGCATTTTGAGCTTGACTTCTTAATTCTTTCTGAAAGCTTTCACTAAAAAACTCAAGGACTAGCCTTTTCAAATGATGAGAATTTGCTTATTTGGAGGGATCTGATGCTCTTCTCATACATAGATTTGAACTGTTTGAATTTTAAAACTGTTCTTAGTATGTTTTGGTGTTTTTTAATCTCAGTACTGTGGTTGACTGTTGGTAGGTAAAGTTAATTGACAGTGTACATGCTGTGATCAGTAGCTGCAGGTAGCTGAAAATTCAGGTAGCTGAATTTTCTTAGGAAAAAAAGAGTTATTTTGTAGTCTCAGTCTCAGTACCTAATACCTGTTTCTACTCATCACTCTTGCTGATAAGAAATGGCACTTATTAATAAGAAAGTAGTTTATTAAATGCTTTTCATGAGCTGTTCCATTTATACCTAGACCATTAGATTTTGTGTATTTTTCCCCTGTCTATGATGCAAAAATAGTAACTTGATTCTAAACATCATTTTAAAATTAAACATTTTATTAATTGTGAATCATATGATTTTATGGGGGGGAAAGTAAGACTTTCATTGTGCTGTAAAAAATCTGAAGCAAAGAGCTATGTACTTGTGTTTCATTTTATCACTGCTTTTTGTATTCCTCAGCTATGCAAAGGCAGCCTTCTGCTTAGAGGAGCTTATGATGACTAATCCACACAACCACTTATATTGTCAACAGTATGCTGAAGTAGGTATTGCAGAAAAATCAATTGTTTGATTACATTTTCTGGTTTTGTGTTACAGAAGTGGTGAAAATGGTTTCTTTAATTTTTCCCTAGGAGATTTAAGAGTTCACAGAGAATGCTAACATCTCATAGAAGTGAACATGTTCTGAAAACTCTGGTTTCTTCTCAGTGACTCAGTCACAGTGTGACTAAGCTAAATATAAGAGGGCAGGAATTGTTGAAGATAAAATCTAATTTTAAGTGAACTCTTCTTGTTGAAGTTTTTATGCACTTTTTTAAGTGCATGAGAAGTTAAACTTTCTACAACAATGCTGCCCGGGAGGTTATATAGCCTGTTCTGTGGACTCAGATCTTGGAATCCACATACCAAATTCTGCCTGAAGGAGCACTAGTGGAAGAGAGGTAAAAACTAGAGGTAAAGTTGGAAGTTTTAGCTCAAGGTTTTAGCCATTTGAATTCATGCTTTCTTCCAGATTATATTTTTTTTCTAAATTTTACTGTTAACTGCTTAGAATGGGTTTGTTTAGTTAACATGGATAAAATTGACATTGGAAGTTGAAAGCCTAAGTAGCTTTCTCATAGAAAGACTTCAAAGCATATCTTCTAGTATTTATCCCTTTTTTTGTTGATCTAATGTGTGGAAAAATGAGTAGAAAAACAATGGAGTAATCCTCTAAACTTTGTGTGCTATTTTGAATACATAATGAAAGGCATTGTGTAGTTTTGTGAACTGTTTTCATGCATGCTGTGGGAATATAGTGTCAGTATGGATTTCTAGTACTCAGAATTTAAAGTTTGTGCTACTTTTCATAAGGAACAATCCCAAGGTTTCAAGTATTTATAGGTGAAAAATAATCACTTTTTAATTTTGTAGCAGTGCATTAATTAAATTAATGCTGGGGTTTTTTCTCCTATAGTTAAGTATTTTTAAATGTTTATATTGTGAAGAACTTGGATTTCTCCCAGGGCAGTATTTGGCCTTTGATAGACATCATCTGTTTTGAAATGTCATGTGAAACAAACCTGGAGTGAATTTTTGTAATATCATTGCTTCAGAGTGAATGCCTGAGGTATGAATGACATGCAAGTTTCAGGAGCCTACCATTTTTACAGGTTAAATACACTCAGGGGGGGCTTGAAAACCTTGAGCTGTCAAGAAAGTATTTTGCACAAGCACTGAAGCTTAACAACAGAAATATGAGAGCTCTGTTTGGACTTTACATGGTAAGCATGATTATAGATTTTCCATGTTATCATTCTGAATATGTTTATGCATGTATACTCTCCTTTGCCATTTGCTGTTTTGTTTGTTTTTTTCCCTGATTTTTAACTTTATAGGTCAGATTATTTACACTGTTTTAAAATACGGAGTATTTTACATACATTTGGAGTATGGATAATTTTGTGCTAGTAACTACTCCTTACTGAAGTGCTCTTAACCTTTCTGTCTTGTCTGTATTTTCAAAAGAATTATAATTATTGGCACAGGAAGGCAACTCCTTGGAAAAGGATTTAAAGACATGCTCATTTCTAGATGCTGATGAACTGCTGAAAAGTACCAGCACAGTAACAGTGATTCCTTGCCTAGTGGATTTATTTATATAAGTAAAGAACTCTCTTTGATTCTTAAGTAATATTTTTTCTCCTTTCAGGTGAGGGTGGGCATATTTTATGTAGAGTCTTACCTGCTTTTAAAATGTGTTTTCTGATGCTACAGGGAAAAATGTCATGTTTTTAATGGCAGTTTGGACATACAAGTGATGTGTTTTATGTTGTCTGTGGGGACAAATTGAATGTGGAAAACTAATTCATAACTCTCACTTTAGGAAAAGCAAATTGGATTAGCTGATCATGTCCAGGTTTGGTTCTTAACTCAGTACAGAACTGAACTGAAGTCTAATGTAGCTTTAAGTTGAAAAAACAATAGTTTAGCTAATTCTTATCTGGATGCTGTTTGCCAGTAATTTTTTAAAATTTTTTTGTCTTTTTCCACTATCACTGTACATGGGGCTTGGACTGTAAGGATGCTGAAAGTTGTCAGCTTATTTCATGCACATAAATTTTATAATTACTCTGGGTTTTGTTTTTATTTTATTGTATTCCTAGTCTGCCAGTCATATTGCTTCCAATCCAAAAGCAAGTGCAAAAATGAAAAAAGATAATATGAAATATGCCAGCTGGGCAGCAACCCAAATAAACAGAGCATACCAGGTTAGTACTTCATTGCATTATGATATTATTAACATTTCTATCGTTCTTTTCTGCACTTTTATCCACTGCTGTTCAAAAGGTTAAATATGACATGTAAATCAGCATAATCTGCTAGGACTTTTTACATTCTGCTTCTGTTTGATTTCCTGGAAACCTTAATTAATATAAGGTTGATATATTACTGTTATTAGTTGCTATAATTTACTTAATAACTTTAAACAGATTTTTCCTTCTAACATTAACTGAATGTACATTACTATAATATTGACCTTCAAGACTTGGTTCTACAGGTATTTTGGTAAAACTTGATGTTTCTTAATTCTTAGAGTGACTTTGTTATCCGCTTCTATTTTACTAGAAAAGAAATGAAAATTCCAGGATTTTTGTTTTCCTTGAGTTTACTCTAACCTTTCAAAATCATATTTAATTGCCTGAGTATTTGTGACTAAAGTTGGTTTTGTGTAGTTTTGTAGAAAAAGGCTCACTGGGCTGTGAAAATTTAGACTTTGTAGGCCATAATCAAAGCTTGCCGAAGTCATTGGGAGTCTTTCCAACTTATTGAAAAAATGGGTAAACTTTTATATTTCCTATTGTATTATAAGCCTCTATTTCTTTCTATAACTGTGAATGAAAACGTTTTAGCTCATAGGCTCTGCTGCCTGTGTATCCCAAATATATTATGTCTGTTTGACTCCCTTACAGCTATTCTTAATGATCTGCTGATCAAGGTTTATATATAAGTAATCCTGGACATCAACATCATACCGTCCAATTGTCCCCACAACTTTTTTTTTTTGAGCGAAAGTATTGATCTTAAATACAAAGACTTCGTATACATATAACAGTTCTTTCTCTCTGCAGTATTTCAGTATTGGAACCCAATATTTAATTTTTTTCTTGTTGCTACTATTTCGCAGTTAATACTACCAAATGGCCTTTTTACAAGCACTATCTATTATGGAATTAAATTAGATTTTCCTTTTACAGCCAGTGCAGTTTTCTTAATACATACTGCATTTCTGTTCCTTGCCAAGCTTGCAGCTTCTTGTGGCTGATGTGTTTTTGATATATTCCAACTTAGAGGTATTTTCCATTTCTCCTAATTGGCCCTGTAGCTTCTGACTGTACAGTGAAGAGCATTGGATCCCTGGGGACATAACGAAGCATTTGATACTTACCTAAAGTTTATTCCTCTTCTGCTCTTAAAATCGCTCTGCTTTTCATTAATAAGCCATTTACCTGCTCATGATGGTAAGGTGTGTGGGAATTAACTACTTTGTCTGGTGTTTTGTAAATAACCAGGGCTTCTTTTAACTTGAAGTATGCCTGACGTTCCTGTAAGCACAGTGCAGATGGAAAACTCAAGTATTGCAGAATTAAAACAAAAAACCAAACAAAAGCAAAAACAAACAAACAAACAAAAAAACCCAAAAAACCACAACCCAAGAAACAACAACCCCACACACAAAAACAACAACAAAGAAAAAGAACCAACACAAAACCCCTAACAGAAATCCAACCGAAACAACCAGACAGTTAGAAAAAACAGTCTAAGGATGGAATAAGCTGTGGATTCATAACTGACAGAACATAACAGGTTTTAAAAGATGTGTGTAATTTTAGTGAAAACCAGTTTTCCATGTTTTACATCTTAGTAAAATGGAATTGCTTAGATTAGAGTGGATTTGCACGTTTTAAGTTAATGTTGTGACTGGAGTTCAAAGTACTGGTTAGAGACTTGTTAGCACTTCTGGGAAACAGCCCCTTTCAGGGTGCATCAGGGTGGAAATTTAAAACCAGTGTTGGCTGTGGCTGTGAAATGGCCTAGAAGACCTGGAAATAGGTGTCTTTGGTTCTAAACATAATAGATGTTTAATTATGACAGTTTCTAGTTAACTGATTCACATCCAGATAAGCACACCTGTTTGTTTTGTTTTGTTTGTTTTTTTTCCTTTTCCTTCTTTTCTCTCCACATGGCTTTCTGTTGACATCATAATATCTCTAATAAAACATGAATTTTATTGAGAGTGAAGTGATGCTGGGAGCATTTTTAAGTGCAGTGGGTTTAGGGGTTTTAGGGTTTTGGGGGTTTTTTTCCTTTTAGTTTGAAATTTTTATTACTGTTTCTGTGGAGTTCTTTTGGATCCTACATTAAGCCTTTTTAGTTGATGCTTACCAGAACAGGCCATGTTAACACAACTAACATATGTGCATACATATATAGATATATATGTACATGTATGTGTGTATATGTGTGTGTAAATATATAGCCTACTTTAGCTGCTCTTGTTAGCTGTTTGGGATATAAAGTGAAGAACTGTGTGTAATTAGAATCTTAGGGGAGATTCAGCTCTTAAGAAAATGAAAGTGTTCAAACTCAAACCAGGATCTGGCAAGTGAATGGGGTGAATACCCCCATTCCTCTTCCCAGAAGAACCACAAGAAGCTCTAGTGAGCACAGCTGGGCAGGACATCCCCAGCCCAACCCTCATGACCTTGTTACAGGGCTCCAGACGCATTTGGCTTCCTGAAGCATTTGACACTCCAGTCTCTGTGTCAGAGACTCAGAACATCCAGCCGGCGGTGTTAGGTGATGCAGCAGGTGGCAGTTCCCCCTAGGAGTCAGTGTTGATTTGTTGTTCCCTCGGTGAGCTGAGCAGTTGGAAATTGTCACCGGTTGGACCTGAGGATGAAACCTTGGTCACTTGTGCCAGGGGAAGCCCTTACAGTATTCCTGCCTTAGTGGGAAGGTATGTCTAGACAGGTTTTAAGCTGGATGTTATATGGTTTCTATAAATCCTCCCCACTCTCCATGCATTATCCACATGTAAAGTGCAGTAAGAGCCTTAAAAACTTTTTGGGTTTGGCAGTGACTTGTTTTATTGGTTGGACATTCTCATACTGCTAAATGAAATTTTTCAGGTGATCATGTTCTAGAAGGCAAGGTGAATTTAGAATCCTGATTGGGATGTCTATACAAATTATATGAGTTTGTGACTTTAAATTCCAAGTTATTAATGCAAAAAGTTACTTTTGAGCAATTGCCTTGCAGTGAGATCTTTCTTTATTTCCAGTTTGAATTTGAACTTGAATTACCAGCAGTTTGCTCAGTAATTTTGGGAAACTGCCTTTATTTTTTCAAATGACTGGCTATAGTTGCTTTAAAATTATTTAATTATTTTTTAAAAGTTTATTTTATATGTAATTTACTTGAAATATTTTTATTGGTCCCCTTCTTTCACTTTATTGTGACCTTCAACCAATGTGCTTTGGCACTTGATTTTTGCTTTTCCTGTACATTCCTCTATGAAGTCAGAAGAACTTCTTAGTTTATTGTCATCTATAGAAAGCAGTGTTTGAGTATAGAAAGAAAACCTTATTTCATCAGTGCTCGTTAGACTGTGCAGCTCTGTCTTTACAGGAAAATATGGTGATAAAGAATAGTTTAAAAAATTTCTGAAATGCACAGATATTTGACCCACCAGCTAGTTAATACGCTTATTTTGATGTTATATATGTAACCATCTGTGCTGATTAGTACTTCTCATCTGTATCTAATCTAGGAGAAATGTAAACTTCTTCAGGAAGACACAAAGGTTTTGTAGCTAGGGCTGCTGTAGGGAGCTGGAATTCCTGGCTGCTAACACATCCTCTGAAAAAAAAAAAAAAGTCATTATGCTCCAGGCTTCTTAAATTTAATTGACTGGGTGGAAAAAGGACCCAAATAAAATTTAATTTTAATCTTTTATTTCAGAAGTTAGTGAAGTACTCTTTAGTCAAAGAATTAGTTTTAATATTATTATAAGCTTACTTTTGCCCTGTGACTGGAAAACTGGATCATTCCGTATGTGCAGACCCCGAGAAGAACTTCTGTCTGTTCTAACTGAGGACATGAGTCACAGTTACTTTAAGACCAAAACAAAATAAGGCTACCTGGAGCTCTTCAATTAGGTAATTGTTTTAGCATGTCCTCTGGTAGAAGCATTTCAGCAGAGGCAGGCGAGTTTGATTAATGCTCACAAAAATCTTTAATGTGATCCTACTCATAGTAATTTTCCAGATACATGCTTCTTGGGTACATTGCTAAACTCTTCTGTGTTAGCAATCTACATGTTATTTATGGCTGGAGAGAGGTGATTTTGTTACTAACCGTTTGGGAAACAGAAAATTAAATCATGATTTAAGAAATGGATTCCAGCTCAATCAGTCAAATTGCTGTGTAATGGCTGAATAGACAAAATAATTGTTCGTCAGGGCAAATTTGAAGTGATTACATTTCCAAGTGTGCTTCTGGTTGTTATGACGCAGAGTTTGGTTTTATTTGTTCAGCTTAAACTACATGTCAGTATCATGAGGGCAACAACTCTTGAAATTAGCAAGTGGCATTTTTTAAAACTAATGTCATATGTCAATTTTGCTTCCAGTGTCCATGACGAGAATAAATAAAATTTTTCTTATTTTGAAGTTTTTCTCTGTGCGCTTCCTGTGTGTCTTGCCAAGAGTGCTTTTTGACCACAGTATATTTAGGCTTCTGTGCTTTTTATTTAAATTTCTGGATGCTTTGAGTTTGAAACAATTTTTCACTTGAAACTTTTGACTTGTGTTTTTTAAACTTGTGAAAGGATTTGCAATTTCCAAGTGCCTGTTTAATGTGAACAAAGAGAGACTATTTTATTCAATCAGATATAAGCAAAAGTTGCTGCTTTCACCTTGGAATGTGTTACGAAATCTTGTATTTTCCTCTGAAGTTGACTATTGCATGTCACTCTGGAAACTGCACAACCTAAAGAATGCATTTATATGTACTACTAGAATCAAAACCCGGTACACCAGTTAATCACATGGAAATATAGAACATGAAAATGAGGTGTTTTCAGTACATCTCTAAGCTGTAAAGTGTTCACAGTAACAAAATTTCTCCTAACTGTTTGATTTGAAATAGCTTATCATTTACTGTGCCAAAACTATTTTTTAAAAAACTCAGTGCTGATTGGGAATAGCAATGCTAGATTGTAGCCTGGGGGTCAAAAGCAGGTTAACAGGTCCTGCAGCTTGTTGCTGGTATGATATTACCTGAGTTTGATGACTTAATCTTTCTTAACAGGTCATGAAGAGTTTGCTAAATTAAGTTAATTACAAGAGAGAAGGGACACATTATAAATCAAGGACTAACTATGCGAGACACCAGTAGTATTTGAAATAAAAAAACTTCAAATTGAAAATTTATTGAGTGTTTAGATGTTAACATTTAAGTAGAGAATAGGCTGCTTTACTAGAAGCAAGTTTTGGTTACTGTTTCTGTAATTTCTTTACCCCTCCCAACCTGAAATGCAAAACTTTTTGGTGCAGGTGTGTTAAAAATGGTTAGGAGTTTCATTTGACTAAAGACCAACCTGCTCAATGAATCGCCTCTGTTAGATGTGGCTGATGAGTGATGGGGATTGTCGGTATCATTAGAAAAACCCTTTTGAGTTCAACATGGCGTGGTCAGCATTTCCTATCCTTCTACCCCTTCCTTTCTAAAGCCATTACTAGTATTTATTAAGCTGTGGCTTTCTTTCTTATTAAGACAGACTTTATTTCAAATGTTCTCCGAAACTGCTGTTTTAATAGTAGGCTACAATCAAGTACAACGTCATCCCTCATAGTTACTTTGAACTATAAAATGTAATTGTATGTTGTCTGGATTATTTTATAGTGAATTTTGATAAGTAGAATTTTTTCTGTCTTTCTTTAACAAAGTATTTTTTCTTTGCTTTTTAGAAGAAGATGATACAGCTTGTATTCTGATAAAAATTTTGAGGTTTAGTTTTGTGCTTTTGAATTTGTAGTAAATAAGGTTAATTATTGGTATTTATATTGTATATTTATAAATAACAATCCTTTCTTTCCTGTTTAGTTTGCAGGTCGCAGTAAGAAAGAAACTAAATACTCTTTGAAGGCAGTGGAAGACATGTTGGAGACCCTACAAATCACTCAGTCTTAGCTTGGCACAGAGACCTAATACAAAATTTTTCAATATCACACTCAACCTGTAATGACCTGTGGGTTATGTTACTCTAGTGCTGTTAAAAGTTAATTTTGTATTGATTACGTGCTATATAAAATAACATTTTATGAAAAGTAAAATGCCTATTTATTGCTGCTATAAGAAATGTGATGAATACCCCTGAAATTAATAACTTATCCATATAAACAACGTTAAGAAATGACGTGCTGCACATCAGTCTCCTCAGATTTTTGTATGTACAATACCTGCTTCTAAGCCATAATTTGTAGAAATAAACTTGTTAAATGATTAAAAAAATACGGTGACTTATTGAACTTGCAAATGGACATCACACATTTATATATGTAGATTAATAACATGCTAAATATTTTTCCTATTTGCATATTTAAGAGTAAAAACATGCTACAGAGGTACCCTTTCTGGAGAATACATCAAGGAGTGATTATTAGTACACTTTATTAGGGAAGAAAGGTTTTTTAAGGGTTTTCTTAATGAGTTGGTATCTAGTACTGTAGGAATGGAGAAAACTTACTCGTGGACTTTGCTTCAGAGGTGCTGTTGTTCTGGCTTAAGGCCGAAGACATTCTTCTCTGTGACTTCGTGGGCAAATGCTTCCATGTCCACGTAATTCTCTGATCAGTGTATGTATATTTCCTTCTTTTTTTCTTCCATCTCAGTGTCCTTTCTTGTGCATGTATTCCACATGATGAATTTCACCTGGGGCTCTGTGCTGGTCTCTGCTGTTCTGTGTCCCTGGTATGGCCGCCCCTTTGCTGTGGAACTTTGGCTTCTCTACGTGGAGCAGGGGGTACTGCTCTGAGAGGGTGGCATGAGAGCTTGTTCAGCTGCCTTGCACACTGGGGGATAGTGTTTGTTACACCGTCTATACGAAGCATCAGCACACTGTAAAACTGTGCTCTGTTTGTCTTTAGGCACTTGTTCATTTACTTAGATAATGAGTCAAACACCCTAATTCAAGCATTTTGCACTTCTGATCGTTCTGGATGTTGTTCAGATGTGTTCTGTGGCAGTTCAGTTGCACAGCTGTCGTTTCATTTACTACAGCTTCAGTAAGATTGCATAACAGCAGCAGCATACCCTTGGCAAATTCTAACATCAGTATTGCAATGATGTTTTCATGGCTGTTACAACCATCCAAGACAATTAGACTTTCAGATTTTATACTGCCTAATCCATATAGATGACTAGGTTGAAGGCTGTATATTAAACTCTCTTTATTATGATCCTGGATTTAATGTAATAAAACACAGCTGAGTTCCTTCTTAAAAGCAAACCAGCAACAAAAACTTCCTTCAAACCTTGAAAATTTGTATAACTAAGCTGTTTTCTGCATGAGACTGGGCCTTCAAGAAACATGTAAGATCTGATTTTTATTCATGAAGTAGGTTGGAGTGTGACAGAATGGATGCCATGCCATAAGAATTAATTGTATGTGGAATCATAAAATAGCTTAATTCACTGCTGTTGAAATACAAAACTGCAAATACTGCATAGTGTTTTATTAAATCATCCAATTCTAACTTGGGGAAATAGTACATACCCTTTTATAATAATAATTCACAAACTGGCCTCAGAATAGTACGTGTGGCTAGATTATATATGCTTTGTGTGGAAAACATATCATAGTTGAAACACATCATAGTTGGTCCTGGTGTATTTCTGTTGTAGTCTTTGATTGTATGAGTGTGCCATCTAGAGTTTTGAGCCCACATTAATATTTTTTTCTGTTGTGCCTACATCTCGTATAACTTGGTTGTATTTTAAAATTAAAAATGGTAGGAAGTTGTACTGAAGGTTAAAATTACTTAGTGCATAACATTTTACCTTCAAGGTATTAAAAACCAGCAGTGCAGGATTTTTGTGTAGCAGGCATCTCCTGCTAAAATGTGTTGTATATAAAGCTTTGTTCTGAGGCAGCTTTTAATATAGCAATGTCAGACTTGGGTATTTAGTATATCAGTTTCTCTATAAGGAAATTTGTTCTGTTTCTTGTTTTCAGTTATTTGATAACAATTTTCATGTAATTTGTCTGCTTAGCACCTTCTCATTTTCATTACTGCTTACCATCTCTTTGAAATTGCTATTTAGGACTTTGATTTGTGCTTGTATTTTGGCAAAATTTACATATAGTAGAGCTTACAAGTTAACCTTGCAAATATTTCTGACAAATTTATGTTTACCTCAAAGGTTAACTAAATTACTTCTATGAAAATGCATGGGCAGTCTCCAACAGAACTTCTGAATTGCAGCAATGAAAATTGAGAGTATTTTCCAAATTCAAATTTAAAAATCAAGTTTAAAAATCCTCTGCAGGGGAAGTAACTGCATGAAATTCCCTGCACTCTCAGCAAGAAAGGGTTTACTGAGAAAAGAAGCTGTCATATAATATGATCTTTGTAAAAGTAATTTTCCAGTTCTAGTAAATGATTTTGGAATGTTATGGATGCTGTGTTGCATTAAAGAATAGGTTTTCAGAGAATGGGTTACTTAATTAACAAATGAACTTCATTATGTTCTGTATTGTGCTCTGACAGTGACAAATGCTACACAAAAACATTATCAAGCATTCAGTCTCCTCTTTCCAAAATAAAAGGCCACATTTTCATATTGTTTCAGTTGACAGCAAGAGCTTGGGACCTTTGCAATGCCAGGCTGTGTAGCAATGACTGTGTCTTTATTTTCTCAACCATACTTTGGTAATAGGCTTGACAGGGAGAGAGCTCAGTGTTACCTGATGAGGTAAAGTCATTGAAGAGCCACCAAAACCTCCAGTTCTGCCTTTGTGATACAAATTATTGGTGACTTCTTCAAAGCCTTTTGTCCAAATGTTATACAATTCATATTATGTTGCTGCAAAAACACATCTTGTTTAGAATATATCCCTAAATCTCTTCAGTTCACTGCCCCAAATATCTTGCAGTTGCTATTGGAAACTCTGTTATTAGTCAACGGAGGACTTCCTCTTGGCAGTGCTGTATTTGTAATGGCATCCATGTTTGCTAGTCACTGCATTTGCAGTGGAACTTGAATTTAAGCCAGCTTTAGAAGGGAGGGGGAAAGGAAAGCAAATTAAACTTGACTTACTGGCATGAATTTGTTAGCTTCTTGTTACTTGCACTCTCATCTTCCAAGAACACCAACTGTAGCTGCAGTCAGGTTTGCAATAATAATTCTTGTAATTTAAGAGCTTCTATATATTCAACTCTAAACTCCAAGCTCCATTATAATCTAAACCATAGAGATTCCAGTGAAACAGTGCTATGTGATGTGCACATACCCCCATATGCAGGAAAGGACTACACCCATGCTCGTTCAAGTTGGTGTCAGAGTAGAGGAGCATTAGTACAGTTTTTGACTGTGTTCTTGTCTAGAAAATTAATGTGGCTTAGTATTTCTCAAAATATTGCATAGTACTTGCTCAGTGTAGGAATAGAATGTTAGGACTATTGCTTAGCTACAGCAAGTAGTCTACTGTACTGCTGTCTGCAGTAGTACAACAGACTACTTGAGTCTACCCAGAGACTAGTTACCAGGAATAAATGGGTCATTGATCTGTCTCTTAAAAATAAACTGAAAAAAAACCCCAAAACCCCCACCAAAACAACAAAAACTCAACCAATCAGAAAAACCCAAAGAAAAGAAGAGAAATCAACCCCACCAGCATCACCTGGTAAAGTTGTTTTTCAGCTGCTAGATGCGAAATGAAAAACCTTTATCTGTGCATTTCATAGGTGAATTTATTTTCCCCTGTGATGAGGATGTCCCCTGTACAAAGCAGTGCAATCCTTTCAATGCTTATGAGGAAGGAAAAAGGCTGAAGAAGCACATAGGCCTGTTCAACCCAATGCCATAGTAGGGTTTCCACTGGCACATTGCAAAGAACGTGCCATTCATCTGCACTCGGGATCCCAGAGCTGAGCAGTCGTGGTGGAAAGGCCTGGCTTAGCCCAGAATACGCAGAGTTGGTGCTCAGGGCCGTGTGCTCGGAGACCCAGCACAGACCTGAGCTCTGCCCAGCTGCCTCTACAGCTCCACTTTGCCATGAGTCTCTGCACAGGATCTTACTCCTACTCAGGACTGTCCTGTCCTCTGCTTTACTTTTCTCCCCTTGACATCTCCACAGCTGGAGATCTGTTTTTGCTCTGGGACTGGTGAAGGTGAGGGTGGAGATGATCAGTTTGCTGGAGTGATCCTGGCTCTGTGAAGGTTTTACACATTATTGGCTTCAGTGCACTGAGTGACCAGTGCACACCTAAAGGTCAGCGTGTAAGCCTTTGCCTTGGACTGAGTCTGCTCAAATCCTTTGTGGGTGCTTGACAAAGAGGGTCTGAGGTTGGATGTGATCCGTGCTGAATGACCTGGAGGTGGGAAGATCTGTTACGGTGATGTGGCGACTGCAGTTTGGGTCTCACAGTCCCTGGGCATTTTTTATGTGTGTATGTGAAACAGCAGGGGTGAATCACTTCAGGAAAACAGTTCCAGATGGGAGGCTCTTTATCCAAGTCAAAGGGGTGGCTGGAGGGAAGACAAGCCACCTTTTCAGCTTGAGTCAGCAGACATCCACTAGGTCTCTGCCCTGTAGAAGATGACAAAATCTGCTGCACTTTTGCATTGCCAAAAACAGTGATAGGTTGTGTTTAAAAAAAAAAAATAAAATTGTTGTGCAAAACTGTTTCTCTCCTCATCCCTGTGCATTTTAACTGCTTTCAATGTGTGCTTGATGTTATGGTTCCTCATGACATTTGGGTGGCTTGTAGGCATCTACCTCAAGGCAGTGGAGAAAGACATTTACAGTGACTGCTCACATGGGAAGTTTCTGGTGGGCTTCCATCATGGCAGGCCACAACCTGTTTGCACTGCTTGTCTCATAGATGAGGTTTGCTTAAATAACATTCCTCGTAGGGTCCAGGCTAATTATCCCCAGAGAAGGAAGGATCTTTTCCCAAATTTATTCATTTTTTTCTGTAGCAAGCTTTTAGGTTTTGGACATGATGTTTGGAAGTGAAACTTTAAACCAGGCAGATGTAATCCTCCCAGGAAGAGACTGAAAAAATCAACAGTGAGGCAGTTTCAAAAAAGTGAGGAGCAAGTAAAATTAACCATTGCCTCTTTATTTAGGTAATTGAGCTTGACACCGTGGTGTGTCTGACAAGTTGGTTTGTGTTTTTTATTCCATTAAGTACAGATACAACACTCATAGCTGTCACTGCCCATCTGAAAATGTTTGTTTCAGTTTAGACATTGAAAACCGGGTAAGTGTGGATAGATCACGAGGTGGGCAGCAGTATGAGAAAACTACCCAGTAGAACTGCATCTCTTTCCCTGGACAGCTATTACAGTTCATTCTGTTTAAGTTAGAATCAAGAATGAAAACCATAAAAAATTATTAATAGATCTATTAAACGTCAATAGCTGCTGTCTGTTCAGTTCTGAAATCAGTGTTGTTATTCCTTTTTAAATTAAATGATTATTCTGTGGTCTGTTTGGCCATTATAAGCAGGCTTTATTGTAAGCTGGAAATATGTTTGAAAGATTAAAAGAGGGGATGAAAACTGAGAAATCTATAAATACCCTGGTATTTATGCAATTGAGATAAATTGTACATAAAATGAACACAGACTTTCTGTTTTAAATATATCAATACTATTTAGTGCCTTGTAACAATATTGTAATTGTAGTCATGCCAAGCTTTTTGATCAAAACTTCCCAGAAATGTGATGTCTATATGGAGCCAAAAGCTCTAATAAGCTTTTAAGTAAAATTTGATTTAGTTAAGTGTAGGCAGCACCCAGACTTAGAAAGGAGCCTTTGCTAATATAGATAATTTGTTCCTCTTGGGAAGCTCCCATATTCAGGTAATTCTGAGCCTGATAGCCATATGAAAGAAACAGCTACAACTATTACAGTAGTTTCAAAGAATATCAAGGCTTTTCCACATACAAACCATCTTCTCAGTAGAGATGTAGATGTGATCATTTGAGAGCATCTTTGAGAGCAAATCAATACATGATACCATCACTGGAATTGGATGGAGAAGCCTAGCAAGAGACATCTGATTTTCTTTAGACCTTTTTTTTTTTTAATGTGAAGTTTGCTGAAGAAAAAGGAAGTTTGGTGTTTCAGCCAACTATATAACAGTGAATTCCGGGGGTATGAGCCTGACAGGCTGGTGGGGGGCTGGGGTCAGTGCAAGGAGCAGTGTCTTATGCTGGTTCTGGGTTGATGACACCTGGGCCTTCTGTGCCAAGGCAGTAGGGCCTGGTACCTCGCTCTAACGTGTGTGTTGAAGATGAGAACAGACTTTCTTGTGTCTTTTCAATGCCCAACCGTCATATTCAATCTTCTGAATGCCTGTATAACAGAAACAGTGCTTTTAAAAAAATTCCAGTGATTTTCCAGTTCAGAGGAGATCAGTGATCTAATTTATTCTTTCCAGCTCTAGGCAGCATACATACAAATATTTTGTTCAAAATGAGATCCTGGTCCCTATTCCTGGATTCATATTTAAACAACAAAATTAGGGATGGAATTCTTCAAGTCATCAACTCCCAGTTGGCCTTGCTGGCACTTTCTTGATTCCAATTTTTTTTTTTTAAATCAGACCGCATATTTAAGTGCTTAAGTGCTTAGACATGGATTTTATTCTTAAATTTAGGCACCTGATTTTTTTTTTTAATTTTATCTTGTGTCCTTCATTTGTCAGACTCCTAAGTGGAAGCAGAACAGATAGTTGTCTGAATTACCCTGGCTCTGTGTTTGTAAGCAGCTGAAGAGTAACTTTTCATAGATGGCCATCTGCACCTAAAGCAGAGAAAGAAAACAATGAAAGTGATTGCTGACTAATGCAGTAAGATCAACATTTTAAACAAAATTAATGCAAAAAAGGCTACAGATACAGGAAATTGTAGGAGTTAGTGAGGTTAGAGGTCTTCTTGAAATATGGAAGGTGTAATGAATCTGTGCACTGCTGGGTCCTGGATAAACCCTATAGTCCTTTGTCTTCATGTCTCTATGTCCATTCCCACAGTCTCTTGCCTGTTGCTTCCCACCAGTTACATCTTTTGTAGTGGCTCTTTGGGGCAGGTTCCCGTCCATGTGCTGTGGCCAACTCTGGCACATATGAGGATGGAGGGATGACATCTGGGTGGTGGTTTGTCTGTTGTTTTCTCCAGTTTCCTTTTCAGTGGTGGCTGAGACCTGAGAGTGTGTTCTTTGGCAGTGAACAATAAATACCAGAACACTGCCATATACTGGCACTGTTCACTTACCTCTGGTCATTTCAGGTATATGAGCCAGAGAAATCAAAAGTATCAGAAGGATGTCTGTCTGCTGTTGCAACCCCAGTGATCAGAAGAAATCTGTGGGACCAGCATTTCAGTGCTACCATGGGAGTAGGAGGGAAGTGAGCACAAACACCCTGAATGAAGAAGACTAAATAGATGGGAAGTTATACTACTGAGGACTGGCTAGCATGCCAGAATTTCATTTTACAATAAAATTGAGGTTTGACTGCTGCTTTTGTTCCATAACAGAAAAAAGAAAAAGCAAATGGAAACCTTTTCACCGCTGGAAAAGCCATACCCACAAGGTTTACTTCACACTGGATTACCAGTAACCTAATGACTGAGTCATTTCCCTGTGTGGTAGGAGGGGAGGGTTTATGTTTTCTACCTGATTACAAGAGACTTTGAACTTGTATTCCTTGCATTCCCAGCAAGTGACCTATCCATCATGTGTGGAGTCAAGTCTCTGGCCCAGAGATGGTTGGAAAAAAGGGAGAACTCAGTATGAGACAACTTCTCTTGGCAGCTTGAAAAGACAAACTTTGCCTTCCTTTCATGGTGATCTTCATGTATCAGCAAACTACTGAAGTGTTAACTGAGCTTGAATAAAGTAAATTGTCTTTCAGACATACAGATGCATCTTCAAATCTTTAAGGTTAACTTAGCACATTGCTTGGCTCAGACCTCAAGTGACATAACTGGTGCTGGAAAGGAAGGTGCATGCCATTGCAAAGACAGATCTTAAAACATAACTTCATTTTTCTTACCTGCTAAAGTATGGTGAGTTTTCATTTTTTATATTATTTTAGCAGGGTTAAGTATATAAATTTCCTTATTATGCTGATTTGTCTATAAAAGACACCTGTAAAGGCTGGTTTTTGTTACATTAGTAATGTCTTATCTCTGAAGTCATTCAGTCTGTGGAGTTACTCCTTTTCCCCCTCCCTGGGTAGTTTAAAATATCTCTAATGAAATCTGTATGCAGAAAATAGGTAACTTCACTGGAAATTATCTTTGATTAGTTATTTTTCTCTTGTGCAGTGGGAGTTACTCAATCTTTTTTAATGACAAAAATCTTGTGGGCAATGGTATAGTTCTGTAACCAGCATGAAGCAACCTCCCACTTCCTGAGCTTTGTTACTGACTTGGCTCTGCAACATGGTTCAATTCAGTAATTTAGGGTTTTTCTCCTTTGGATTTCTCAAATGTAAAATACAATCAATGAAATCTTTTGCTCCCCCAAAAAATCACTGCTCTTTGGTGTTGCTACAAAATTAATACACTGCTTATCAGTTTTGTGCTGCTTAACTTCATAAATGTTGTGTTACTAGTTGGCTGATCAACAAACTACATCTGTCTGGGGAAAGAAGTAATATCTCACAGGTAACAAGAAATTTATGTCATGTGGATCATTCCAGTCAGTGCTTCTAGTGACAGGAGACTGTAGGGTAAATTTGGCAGAATTCATGTACATTTTATACCAGCTCCAGATGTTTTAAGCATTCTATGCATTCATTTTTAAAAATGATCTTTTAATAGTTGAGGTGATTATTAGTTTTTCTGCTCAAACTGAACTTCAGTATGAGTAGTTGAGGGATATAAATTAGCATGTCTTGCTAACTTAAACTTTTGTAATTTATCCATGGTTTATTTTCTGTAGTTGTCATGAGCTTTTGATCCTGTATTCTTCATTGACTATATAAGAGATGATCTGCCATTTAGATTAACAAGAGAAATATATTTGAAATATGTTGTATTCAGAATTATTCTATGATCAAGTTCAAAATGATAGATCACACAATAATGGGATGTGGAATAAAGTATGAAAAGGTCTTGAAAAAAATGAGAAGCGGTTTTGAATGTTAGTGGGGTCACAGCTAATCCTGAAATTAATTATTCTGTATACTGAGAGTTTGATCAGCACTGATTTAACTCAGCGAGAGTTTTTATTTTGATCTGAATGTGAACTTGATGTTGTGAGTTTTAGGTCAAATACTATATTCCATTAAAATACTAATTTATATTTTGTAAATAATTTTTAGACCATTTTCATTTATAATCATAGGTTTCTCTATACTGAAGGTGCTACAGTGCCAAATACCTTGTAATGAATGGGACACATGACAAGTCAAGTGTTTAAAGTACATGATAAAATAAGGAACAGATCAAAATTTTTCTTATTTTTAAACTATTTTTCCATCACAAGTCGAAACGTGACTGATTTTTTTTTTTAATTGTCATTAGGCAGCTCTGGTATAATTTATGTTAAGAGGTTTTGGCCTGTTTATGTGTGCTGAAATTTGCCAAAATTGGTAATGTGATATTCCATCTTTAGCAAGCCTATAGAGCAATAAATAATGACACATGACTGTATGTGAGTGTTGTTTGTTAATTTTTTTGGTGCTGTTCATGAAATGCAACGATCTTCCAACCCAAATTCTGCAGCATTAGGCAGCAAGCTGTACTCTGAACTAAACCAGATGCTGATCAGCTCTGTTCCTATTATCGACTTGGGGCAGAGATGGTAACCAGACCTTATTTGCAATGTTAACATTTGGAACAAATTAACAGCAGTTAGGTTGAAATGAGAAACCTCCACTTCACTGAAAAGGTTCAAAACATGTAATGCTGTAAAAATCAGGACGTCTGTAGTATGTTAGGAATAAATAAGTTAACTGTAAGCCGCACTTGCTCCCTCGCAGGATGTGTTGTTTCCAGTTTATGAGTGACTCTTTGAAAGGACATGTTTATGAGGTATAGTCAGGCTTAAGTCCTGATAAACCATCTACCTGATGAGGTAAAGTATATCCAAATTTGCTGTGCCTGTTCATTGTGAAAGAGCCCTTCCCAGAACCAGGCTATACAGAAGATTTTTGTCTGGGGGACAAATCCCACGTACATTCATGAAGGGCAGAGACTCAGGATACTTTTGACTGCCAGGCTTCTGCAACATTCAAACCCAGTGGGGAATGTCCCCCAGAGGTCCTGTCAGAGTATATGGAACACGTGGTGGCCCGGACATGGCACGCTGGGCTGGGGATGTTTCTCTGTGCCTGCTTGTGGTGTCTCAGAGGATTCACTGGGGACTGGAGGGGTTCAACAGGAGTGTAGCACAGTCCTAATACTTTTTAGGCTGAAATTGGGCTAAGCTTCACCACCTCTTTGTGAATATTGTGTAGATACTGCTGCAACCACAAGCTTCTACAGTGCATTATTTCTGGTGTCATATTACCCTCCTCCTCCTTTCCTGTGCTTTTTTATTGGGAATATTGCTTTAGCAGGAATTGAATAGCAAACTTCAATTCTAAGGAGAGTATTTCTGCCAAAATCAGTCAGAGTTGTTGCTGGGTTCTCATTGTGTCACCTGCCGCATGGTTTTTCCATGTGCTTGGTTTGAACACATAGTATTCAGGTTTGCAAAGAGTAAAATCTTTTTGAACACTTACATGCCAGGCTTCTATTTAAGTGTAGTTATTCAGCACTGTCAGTACAGATGTTGAGGGAGATGAAGCGAGGACATTAGCTACCCTGGTAATCTGGTCAGATTGTTCAAATAGCACCATGCCAGCCTAGGAAATCTCCAACCACAGCTGCACTGGGAAAAGAATCAGCAGCAAAGTGCTTCATTCACAAGTGGAGGGGCCTGTATTGGTGGTGCTGAGCACTTGCCGATAAGCTAAATGGGAAATCAAAGCTGGTCTGCCCTAATTACATTGAGTAAACTATTGCAGGGATTTCAGTTCAGTTCATGTTGACTTGGAACAGGTTTTGGATAAGCGCACGATGTGGAGGTACGTGCTGGAGCTGTAGCTGTGCTTGGCTTGTAACTTTCTACAGTAAAGTTATAATCCCTCTTGTAGGAAGTAGCAACAGCCATCCCTGTCTTTTGGGAAGGAGCAAATTTTTAATGACAGGGACTCTGCCCTGTACTGGTCTGGCCAGGTGTCCAGCAAGGAGGGACATGTTTGGCCTTCTCTTTTGTGGGATGGGGAGACGGGCCAAGGTGTGGTCAGGTGGAGCAACAGCAGCAGTGGGACAAGCACTGCAAGGAAGGACCTGGAAAAACACCAAGACACGGAACCATTTACTCCATACAAGCTGGTTAGAGATATGATCTAAAACATGTCTTACCATGGGCAGCAAATGAAGGGATACTGGAAGCATGAGACAAATGCCTGCCTGACACTGTCTCCGTGTGTGGTGGGTACATGCTGGTGTACACTTAGACCCACGCTAAGGGTTTTGCTCCTGGCATTCAGTCATAAAAAAAATAAAGGTGCCTCCTAGCTTGTGTCCACCCAGCATGGATGTGAGGCAAGTTCAGGTGAACGAGTGGGTTCAGACAGCCTTGGACCTATGCTGCAGAGGTCTGCTGGTTTTCCCTCCAGTTGTCCACAGCTGCATCACATAGTTCCTGAGTGAATCCACCAGGTCACTCAGGGATGTGTGTGTAGGTAAACTTCCAAAATCTATTATAAAAAGTATGTTTGCTTTTTTCTTGACCTTCTAGGTATTTGGGCCTTATGAAAATTGATCAAGCAGTTATTGAATTAGAGGTCAGTGTGAAGCCATCTTTGGCCACAGTGTTACTTAGAAGTTTGTCTGAATTTCAGTTGGCAGCTGGACCTTGTCTGTGCTCCCTGTATTTTAAATCAGAAAGAATATTTTCAGATGCAGAAGAAAAGCTGAGAGTACTTTGCAAGTAATAGTATTTTCCACGTAAAGGTGAAAAAGTAGTGAAATACTAAGCTGTTAGTATTTTAAACCATGACTTCTTTTAGATGGTGTATATCTGGGGAGCACAAAGGAGGGATTAATTTACCCCCTCAGGTTAGCAACAATTGCCAAGGAAGCTTGGAGGGAAGTGTTTTATGGCACTGGCACTGCAGAAACAGGCAGGTGGGAACTCTGAAGCATGGTGGATGTTGCTATCTCTGCTTAAAGACTCTGATCTGAGGCTGAATTTACAGAATCAACCATAAGCACACAGTGCAAGGTGGTGAAACAGGAGTAAAATGCCAGCAAATAACTACAGCTCAGCATGTCAGTACACACTGCTACGTGGCTGTGGTGTTAACATCTCCCACACTGAAATGGCTGCAAAACAGTTTATAAAGTGGAAGCATGGCTTCAAGCAAGGCAGAATTGTGAGAAGAAAACTTGAAGTGACACTGTTGGACAGAAAGTTTTGTGTGCCCATTCTTTCATATTTTCAGTCCTTCACCTCTCTGCATTTCTTCATCTCTCAGACAGATAATGGTTCTAAGGGGACTCTGCTCAATTGTCATTCCAGCATCCACAGGACAGTAACCAGGTCTCATTTTTGATAGTAAGATTTTGCTTATCCTTTACTTTGGCCACTTGAAATGTTTTGCTAGGCAGTGGCATATTGGCATAGGCAACCTTTTGCTCTGGAGACAAAATCATGCTATTTCTAACTCTTACACTCTAACTTCTCTCTGCTTTACCTTTGCAATGAGCATTCCTATTGTAAAGAGATCCTTAGCCGTTTAAGCCCTTTTTAATATAAGCCATTGCTTTTAAAGGTGCATTTTGTGTGTTGTAAGAAATCTGAAAAGTTGGAATTAGTGACAGAATTTTAAATACGGAGGTGATATGCTGTAAAATCTCAGTTGCACTTTGCATTAGATTTAGATTTAAAATGAGCAAAAATGTAATTGAGGGATAAAAACTGGCAATACTCATAGCCTAGGAATTATGTTTCAGACTTTGGAAGGAAAATGGTTTGGCGCTTTTTTTTTTTCTCACTTTCAGGAACACTATTATTTTCTTACTTAATGGTTTCAGATGCTGTTAAATGAAAAAAATATTTCTGGAGTAAGTGAATTTCACAGGTGCTTTGTCCTAGGGTGTCTCTTGGAGTTTTACAGTATGACTTTTTGTGAAAGCAACAGGTCACAAACCTTCATAAAATGGCTTCCAGCCAGCCAGGAGTGACAGCTGAAGTTCCTGTGTGACCAACCTGCCCAGCCCAGCATTTCACCATGCTGGGGGGGGTGGCTGCAGCAGGGGAGAGCACTCAGACATCCCTTTGGAAAAAATGTGTTGTATTGCATACAAAGAAGATGAAAACAGATTCAGATCTTACAGGCCCAAGGACTAATAATGGCTTGGCACGTTGAACGTATGTGGCCCAATCTTATTGAAGTATTGACTGGACTTAGTTACCACAGCTGGAACTTTGCTGGGCACCCAAACTAGTGGGAGAGGTTTGCTGTTGGCAGGAGCTCCCCATGGGCATCACCATCTCACGTATTTATTATTTATTTATATATAAAAATATATTATTCTTACTGTCTCAGGCATGCATTTGGGTTAGCTATGAGCTTAATTATAAAGAAAAAGCATTTTTTGGTGGTGATCCTTAGAGGAAATTCTTGTCTTTTCCTTTCCCTACAACTGAAGAAGTAGAGCCCTCCATGTCAACCACACTGCCCTACCTCTCCCTCCTCAAGAGCCCAATCCCATGCTGTGCTCACACCTCCAGTCACAGCAGCAAAGTGGCTGAAACTCTGGAATTTGGTGGAGTGAGAACTCATCCACTGAAGACCAGCATTGCTCTTACAGTCACTCCAAAGCAGCCAGGATCTCCATCCTGGAACAGACCAGGCAAATTTGATCAATAGGCATTTCAGCTGCTTCTACTTAAAAAAGAACCCACAACCAGACATGTGGTTGTGAGGTCTGAGGCTTCAGCACATTGAACTGGGATATGGAAGTGATCTTGGAAAGCTGGGGTTTAGGCTATCCCTTACAGCCTCATATGTCTTGTAGCCACTCCCAGGAACAACTAGCTCTCCTTGGGGAATGGTAAAAATAATCTAAATATGTAATTTATTTTAAAGACAGCCTATGATTTTAGATGTATTATTGCTTTCCTTTCTTTTTTTTTGTTTCACTAAAGATCAATTACATTTTTTTCTGCCCAAATTTTCTTTTTTTCCAACAAAAATTTGCATATCAAATGATAGAAAAATGTTTTTGGTGTTTTTGTTAAGATCATGAAGTGCCATTTAGTTTTTCTTAAAAAAAAAAATCCTGACTGGTACTCAAACACATTAATTCTTTAATTTCTTAGACACATCTCTTTGGGTCCCTCCTCTTTTCAAATAGAGAAGCCTTTTTAGGCTTATGCCAGGTCAGGTGCCCTTTCTTGCTTACACAGTGTCATTGCAGTAACACCCAAGGCCCTTGATGGCTGAGGTGCTTTCTGGAGCACTTTATACCACAGTAACAGTTTCTGAAGACATCTGCATGCTGTCTATGTTGGTAACATCCTGAGACTGGACCAGGCTCTTAGAAGTGTCTTGATTTTGTTTTGTTTTCAACTTGTTAAACATGAAAGAGCAGTAAGAGAAATGTTAGTCAAAGATGAAGGTTTTACAGGTATTTCTTATTCGCTTGATGTAAAATAAATTCTTTACAGTGTAACTGGAATGTCTTTGCACACGTTCCAGGATGGTTGCACCCACCTCTGAGAAGAGAACAGTGCCTTTCCAAGTAACACAGTGTTAGCTCTGCCAGCTTTACGTGTAGCCTTTAGTCAGACACATATGTAATTTCTATTTTACAGCTGTCCAGACACACTTTTGAAAAACCTAAGCCATATATACCAGATGTTACTTAGTCCAGTGTGGTCTACCTTGGATCCATTCCAAACCTGCCTGCATATAATTTTCAGGTCCCAACAGCCCTGCAGTGCTAGAAGATAAAAAACTGACCATAACTGTACTCTTTCATATTACTTAGAACTCAATTTAATTATCTGAAACACTACCAGATATATAGTTCAATCAAGAGAATTCCACCTTAACATTAACTACTACTATATCAATTTTTTTTTCTAATTTGAGACAGGTTTTGGTTTATTAGCTCTGAATTATACAAAGTTCAAATCAATTATTCATATAATTACCTAAAAAGGGTTTTTTTCTTAAATTGTAAATAATGGAGTGTGTTTATATGGCCTTATTGAGAAAGGCAGTCCATGAATTTATATAATTTTATGTACATATGGGTGGGGTATGTGTGTATGATTTGGACTTGATATTTAAAAAATGTGATTTACAGACCTGCTAAGTAACTGGCAGTGCTAGTGGAATCCTCTCAAGAAAGAAAGTTTCTGAGATTTTTTGAGTCAGCCCTGCTCAAGCATTTGCTTATAATCAAATGAATGCTGAAGTGCTTCCTTGATGATGTCAGTAACCCAAAGATGGTCTTAAATCAGGGCCTTCAGTGTCTGTAAAGTTCTTTTCAGAGCCCTGGTTCTGACTGCAGCCTGACTCTAAAGAGATATTTAGGCTTCTAACCCTCTGTTGTGGGATTTTTGTGCTTTGTAGGCCTCAGCCCTTGCCCTGGAAGCATAAGGATAAGAAATATGAAGTTGTATGGAGAGCCCCACTTTCTTTAGACAGTGTTTTCAATGTATTGATTATTATCTCATATTACAACTGTATTTTAATATGAAAAAAATAGCAAGTTTAATAATTTGGTTATTTTGTAGACATTGCTGATTTTCTTGGTATTTTCCTTTATTGGTATGAATTTTCTGCATATATTGACTGTGATGACTTTATTTCATTTGTCTTTCCTGAACTTTTTTATTTGTCTAACACAACTGTTCCTTTAGTTTTGGATCAGGAAAGAATTCAGCAAAACAACAAACCAAGGAAAATATTACTGAGAGTTTTTAAACAGTGATGACTGATGCTCAAAATGTGTAATCGATGGAAACAGCAGCCACTTGATTTTGAATTAATTTTATCAGCACACATAAGCAAGACCCATGTGACAAATCAGAATAAACAAACTCCTTTGATTGTGATATTAAGTATTAAGCACGTTCCTTTTCTAAAGTAATCTATGTCTTGGCTGGTAATTCCCTGAATGATCCATTTCATTTCAAGTAGTGGTACTGCAGGGTAAAGCTAAATCAGATAAAAGTGGTTAATGAAGGAAGTAGATACTTCTGTCTCACTCTGTGAATAGGATTTTCCTTTAAGATTTTAAAATAGAAATAACAACAGTTATAAGAAATATTTCCAGCTAATATATTATCTTTTATAGATTTCTTATAACCTACATTAATTAAACCCCTTCTTTCACGTTTCTCCTTTTTGATTCATATTATCTTCTGTTTAAACTTTCTTTTCAACTTTAAATTTTGCGATCTCCTTCATGAGTCAGAATTACAGAGTACTGAAGATTTTTACTTCTTTTTGTCTTGCACTTTAAGAATACATTAATTTCCCAAACTGCCTTCACATTTGTGGCTACAGCTCCCTGCTCCACTTTCTCAGTGCTCCATTTGAGCTCCTGCTAAAACTGAAAGCTTTGGAAAAAATAAATCTAAGATGTCAGTGACTTAAATCTCAGTGTTGTAAGTTTAAGATGTTTGCCTAATATCACATCACCGAAATGGAACAGATAAAGATGAAGTGTAAAGTATATGTAACGTGGCTTGCAGTTAAGTGCAGTAATTGGAGAATGCAGGCAGCAGATCTGGGAAGGTGATAAGGTAAGCAAAAGCTTCTTGGGAAAGGTAAACTGTCTGAAGAGCTGACAGTGATATGCACTAACTGGAAGGAACCCAAAATTGTTTTAGCCTTTAAGCATCCAACAGACATTGAAGTAATTGAGTAATCATACACTCTGGGTCCAGTATTCCTGTCACTGATACCCCATGCATCTCAGTTATTGGTGTAATTTAAATCTGATAGCCACATAATGGACCAAATTCTCTCCTCTACTTTTCATAAGTTGTCCTATTGGATTCAAAATGAAGAATGTTTGCTTAAGTGCAGTGAGCAGGATTTGTGTCATGAGGCTTATTTTGCTTCTCAAAAGTGGTATTCCCTGCTGTATGCACTATATTGCACCATAGAAGACAAAATACTTATTCTAGAGGAAAATACCCTGAAGCACCACAGATTAATTTAAATTCTCAAAAAGGTGTGATCTTTTCTGTTTCTTCAAGTGTTTAGGCACTTTCTCTTAATTTTTGTGCCAAAAATTGTCCCCAAGTCTCCCTTTGGGTGCCAGCGTTTTGAAAGCGTGTCAGATTCTGCGCCGTAAAAGATGATGCCTGCCCCTATGTATTTCTTGGAATGACAGCTTCTACCTTTCAAAGGTCATTTGGGTCAGAAATTTTCATTAAAAAATATTTGAGTACATGCCACATACCTTGTCTGCTTATTCAATCTTAATATTCAACAAAACATTTCAATATTGCTAAGCAGCCAGATTGGAATAAGCTCATTGGAGCATGGGAACATCTTTTAGTGCTAGTTTTGTATATAGCACCTCATATGCTGAGGTTGGGGGTGCACAAGCTGTATTGTGGTACAGATAATAAATACTAATCATCAGGAGAGCTTTAAGGTGGGGCCCATGCAACGAGCAGACAGCTTTGCAGAACAAGCCAGCCCTAATTTGTCCAGTAAAATGGGTGATGGGCTTGCACATGTCTCCCTAGTACTAAGGTGATTGATTAATATGCATTAAATGTTACAGGACATGTTGAAAGGATCTGATGAACCCCGCAACCTGCAGTGGATGGAGAGCCAGGCTCACAACTTAATGCAGAAATTTGACTGTTGTAGAATTTCCCAATTAGGAGTGCATATGCCATAGGGGAGCCTTTTCTTTAGATTCTTTAGTGAGTTAATTAATCTTGGGATTTGTTCAGCAGGTTTCTTTTGCAAACTCCTACCTCTACACGTTTCCTTCCACCCTCTCCACTTTCCCTAGAAATAGGGCTGCTTTCAGGCTGGCTCTAGCACAGTAACACTAGTCTGGCAAACTAAATTAGTCTGAACAACTCCTAGTAAGCTAAACAAGACACAGCACTGCTGTGCAGTCATACAGTGTAACTGGTAGCACACTTTCTAGCCAGACCTGGGCTGTGACAACCATCATTTCTCCATGGAAGTATGTCCATGAAAAGGACATCCCCAACAGTCTGGGGAACAGGACAGCCAAGGAACTGTTCCAAAACCCAGAAAAGATGAGACTTCCCTCTTGGAGGAGAGAGGGGCAGGGTACAGCTGCACTGACATGAGCTGTGCTGTGCAAAGTCAGAAAACACTCTGGCACACCATATGCAATAAAATAAGCAACAGATGTGTGCATTTGGGGACAAAAAGTTGTCCTCTGGTTGCAACCTGATTCTGTTCATTGAGACTCCATATTTAGCTGAGATATCTTATCCCCTTTATACTATGAAGCAGCCTGCCAGGCTCTGAGAGTCCCCTCCATCATCACTTTTGCAGACAGCAGCACCTCATGGCTGTCACCCATCTAACAGACACATCACCTCCCCACATCTTTCAAAGTTTTCACTGGAAAGAGGACTGAGTTTTCAGAGAGAAAGAAGGGTTGAAGATGCCTAGTCTCTCTAAACATGGCTGGTCCTATCTAAGTGCATGGCTAAAGCTTACCTTGTAGCCTTCACCACCTCATGTCTTTATATCTGCACGCTTTTTCTGGGTATGATGAATGCAGCCTTGCTCTTTGCTTCCATCAAGCATATTGCTGCATGGGTCATCCTTCAGCCTTGTTGATTTGATCTAGACACTTCTCGCTTTAATCCTTCCCTGGTCCCTCTTTATCATTTCAAAAATAAGCTCCTTTCTCTCAGTTCGTAAAACCTTTCCAAACTTAATCTTCATCCTGCCCATTGTTCACTAAAAACAGACAACTCCACCTTCTACTACCCCTGTGAGAGGTTTTCAACCAGACACTGCCAAGCTCTCTCCCTTCCTGTTCTGCAGCACGGGCAGGGCTCTATCCATGTCCCCATTCCTTACAGCCATATGCACATCTTCATTTTACCTGCTGCCTATGGAAAACTAGAATGTGAAATGTCACTGATTATCTATACCTCATAGTTATACTGTCTTGTCAATCTACATCAAGCCATTGCCTTTGGCTTTAAATTTGATTAAAAACCCAAGATTTGCAAATATGTTTGTTAGTCAGAACTATAAATTTTAATAGGACATATGAAGCTCAATGGTTTTTTCTGAATTTGAGCTTAAGAACTTCTAGAGGAAGGTTGGTATATTATTTAAATCAGACAAGTCTAGGAATAAACTCTAATGTGTTATTGTAGCACAGAGTATTTTTACAAATAATAGTACTTGAAAAAATACCTGACTCTACTCCATTCTGCAGGAAATATACCCTATCTTCTGGTGCCTCACAGTGTTTGTCTGTTTTTGTATGCACTGTTATGTTTTTGTTGGTCTGGAATAGAAGCACTTGACTACTATTTCTGATTTCAAAGTCAATGTTGATTCCAGGAATTTCCCAAGATGTCCTTTTTAAAGTTAAAATCAAAACAGAATCTGATTCAATGATATGAGTGAGAGGAAATGGTACATATTTTCTCTTGTTTAATTCTGAATGCTCATAGGAAAAAAAATCTAGAGTCAGTCTACCCAAAAAATTTCTTTTAAAAAAAGTTACCTAAAAAAGAGTGATTTTTGTGGCAAATAGATTTCTTGCTGCTTGCTTCCTTCTTTTGCAACTACAATTAATTTCTTCAATGCAAATAATGAACAACAAATCATACAGTATGTATGGTTTTTTGCTAAAAATGGAACCAATTGCCTTAGAGATTTATAAATGTTGGAATAATATATGAGATTGTCTTTCCCAGTGCCCTGTAAAGCTTGGACTTTTCCATTGAGAGATGTCAGCTAAGGTGATTATGCTGTAAGCAGACTAAGCCTTGGGATTTCCCAACAGATCTCAAATGTATTTAGTAAGACTAATCAGCTCATTTTAAACTGGACTTTGGTATTTTTTTTAAAGAAGAGCATATTTATATTTTTTATAGTATTTCTATAGGACCAGTTCAAGGTAATTAAATGGAAAAACAATGCAATAAATTCTTGGAAACAATCCCCTATAAATATTGGTTTATCATTTGACATTCTCCTCTCATTTCCACCGGATACCAGTGGGATTTGTATATCCGCTTCCTTTATGTTTCTAATTAAGAAACCACGTCAGATTTGTGGAAAACCTACACAATCTGTCACTTTGACTGCTGAGGAATGGGCATGCTTCCCTGACCTCTATCCCCATCAGTCTGAATAGATCCAATTTCTTTGATTTATATCGAATAGAATTTCATTGGTGGCTACTGCATAAATCTACAAAGACTTTCACATTTTGTTTCACCTAAACAATGATTGGGTGGAATGTGTCTGTTTAAAAAGTGACCTTGCTCCAATAGTTGAACTTTGGCTTATAACAGGGGAGAAAAAGGTTTTAGTTGTTTTTATCCCCAAAGACTAAAAAAATAATCATTTGGTTTTTCAAAGTATTTGGTTAATTTAAAATTTTTCACCTCAAATCTGACATTCTGTCATGCTTAAAATGCAATTTATTCAGAAAATGGCCTTAATAAATGTAAGAAGACTAATTAGGATTGGGTTATTGGTAAAAACCATGTTTCTTTGTAAAAACATGCCTTGTGCCAGCACTATACAACTGACAAAGCCTAGCTGAAGTGCTTTAAAAATTTGAAGACATTTGGTTGGCTTCCTTATAAATGTTGAGATGAGCATTTTCTCTTCTCTGGGCTGGACTTGTAAGAGGCTCGGGGCCCAGAGGCGGGAGGGCTGTTACAGTGCCTTGCACTCCCATCCCCACAACACATTCATGAACCAAATCCCAAGGGCAGACACCAGGTCCAGGTTGTGCCCAGGCTGATGCTTTTCATGCCCCACACTCGTGCCTGCTGGGACAAGTCCTTGGTCCCACAGTGTGACCCAACATTATCTGGGCAAGTGCTGCATGGGGTGGGAGCAGCCTAACAGCTAAAGAGCATGGATAACTGCCTGCTGGAGCTCCAGCCTGGCTCCTGGCCCAGCTTCATTTCCCCAAATAGAGTGTTTGCTTTGGGTCCCACAGAGACAGGGCTTAGGGCTGAGGAGGGAACAGAAGGGGTGATGCATCTCCTCTCTGTTGCCCTTTGGCTGGCCCCATGTCTTCTGACACTCGTATTTTGAAGTGATACTTTACATCCCTTAATCATATTGCACTTGTTGGCTTAGACAAAGCATGAGGGCACCCAGATTGCAGTGTGAGTCCTGATGTGATGCTGCCTTAATTCCTGCCTTCATTTGCCCTGATCCCAGGTATGTCTGTGAGGGACCTGACTGGTCAGCAAGGATGGCTTGGCTGCCCAGCACTGACTGACTCAGTGAACACCACTGCCACCTGCAAATGGGAACAACACTGTGTTTTTGGAGCAGTATATTGTGTCTACAGGTATCTCTATGCAAGTGAAATAAGCTGTAGCCAGGGTTCTCCCTGCCTCAGAAAATTTTGGAGGGCTCCTTCAGCTGATGCAGGAGATGTCACAGGCAGGATATCACTCCCATTGCACAGCCCAGAATTCAATGGTGCAGGTGGAACTGCCTCATTGCCAGAGAGCACGCCCAGGCATATTTGCAGCATTAGCCATCACATCATATACAGCATTCATAGATAGTCACAGACAGCAAAAGCATCCGAAAGATTCAATTTTTCTACCTTAGAGTTTTAGCCACCACTTACCTGACCCCAGGGACCACATTTACCATCCACAGCAAGAATCAGGATTCCTCTTCCACATTTGGGACCAAAACCCATGCTCATTTATTCTAGCTCACCCTCCAATTGCAGGAGTTGGGGTATCTGCAGAGACAACCTGGTGAACCCCAAAGCCAGTCAAATCAAACTATGTCTCAGTTTAGCTTAACAACAATTTAGTCTCCTCTACACTTATTTGAGTGACACAGTCAAAGCCAGCTTGCCATGAGGCATTTTTTTTGAAGCCTTCCAAAGCACTTCTTTTTGCTTCTAAAAGAGGATATTTAGGTAAATCTTTGGTATTTCTGAAGATTGCTTTTTTTCTTGGTGGCTTATTCAAATACAGTGTTTTTGCATACTCAAATGCTTTCCTTCTGGTCATTGCAGTGCTAACTCCATTCCAGAGCACTGACAAATATGATTTTTGGTTGTGGAGGGTGTGCTGCAGGAAGAATTTTCATAGTGCAAGATTTCATTACAAGAATCTGGAAAAGTTAAAGCCTTTCTATTGTTTTCAAAGTGTATAGAAGATGGATCACCACTGGGTTCCTCAGGTTCCACGAACAAGCTTCTCTGCCAGAGGTCACTTATCTAGTATTTAGCATCTTATCACTCTCCTTAATTATGGGTACTGCAAAATTCCTCATCTAGATTACCACATTACATGTAATTACTTACCATTCTGGAGTTCTGCATCATAAACTGCTCACTTTAGGTGTCTGAGATGATACATAAAAATTTTTATTCCAGACTTGTAAGTAACATCTCCAGCCACTGAACTGGGATGTAATTTTAACCCTTGTTTCTTTGACTCTGATAATTAATTCCCTTAGTGTCCTTCTACATTGTCTTCTTTGTGTCCAGTGCTGCTTTGCAAACATACACATTATTGAATTTTGACCAGCAACATATCACAGGCTTTACCCAATGGCTGCATGAACGTGCCTCTTTGGCATCAGACAAAAAGAGGACAGAAGCAGTAAAAATGAGATGTAGATGTTTCTTTGAATATGCTTCATCTCCAAATACCTGTGTAAAGACCCTGAGCAGCCCACCTAGGGTGATACAGCAACAGCCAGGAATAGCACAGAAGCTCTTGCAGATGCTTGGGACTGGTGTTTGAAGTTGTTCAGGAATGTGCCATGTGTGCAATCTGCCTGACAGACACTCAGCTGCCAGCTGTGCCTGACGAGATGCTAACCAGGGTGAGGCGGGAAGAGGAGCAGAAACACAAACCCTGTGATAGATAGACCCTGTGTACCACCGTTCCTGTACCCTTGCCTTGGCACCTCCTGCCAATGCTTGGTCTCACCTGGGAGCCACTGGATGAACCAGTGGTGCAACATCCTGACAGTTTAGGGTTTTGTGCTGCATGAGCTGTGTCACAGGCCTGGGGGCAGACATGACAGTATGGAATATGTCCTGCTCTGAGGGGCTGTAGGGTGCAGGTGTCCCCCAAGCTGATACCTGCTCCTTAGTCCAATCCACAGGGACAATGTTTCAAGTGGATGTTTGCAAATAGCTGGAGAGAATCCAGGTAAAGTTCAGTAAATGCTCTGCCATTTTAGGTACAGATGGAGCTTTTGTTAATGCCTTGGGGCTGGATGATGGGAGCTGTGAAGATTTACTCTATGTTTGCTGACAGAGCTCTGAAATATTTGGATAAGTATGGAGATTACTTCTATCAAGCTGAAAAATCCAGGGTTGTGTAATATGTTTGTACTCCTGAGACTGAGGAATTATCTGACACTTTAGAGGGGAAGAAATCATATATTCAGGACAGAGCAAATGTTATGCTGGAGACTTACATTTAAATGTGTGCAAAAGTTATAAAATAGTGAAGTCTGTATCAAGAATGCAAAATTCCATGTTTGTAGTCTCTGTGTAAAAAATGACAAGGGGTTTCCCATTTATCTGTGGCCAGAGGGAGAGTTGCACCTGAAAACCATTGCACCCATTTGCCCACTACAGAGAAGAGCAGCACTTGACCTTGGAATCATAATGTTCCCAACTTCTATGTTTATCAAACATATGCCAGCAGACATCAGAAAATGGAAAGTCTGACCATGAAAATTGTGCCTCAAAACCAACCAGGTGCAAACTACTACCTTTGATTTCTCTGAGAGTAACCCAAAACAGGGAAGCAAACATTGCCACCAGGGCTTATACCCTCACCTGACTGTGCTGCCTGGATGCCCAGCTGGAAGTGCTCGCAGCCAGCTACAGGTGGCTGTGCTGGAGCAGGGGCTGACTGAGGGGCCCTTCGGAGGCCCCCTTCCCACCCCAGCTGCTCTGCAAAGGGGTGGCCATATTCTGGAGGCTATCAGTCAAAGCGTGGAGTGCACGGAGCCCAGGCAGTCTGCCCCTTCTCCTGAGGCACAGGCAAGGCCGTGGCTGGGCCTGTGTCTGCCGGCCGGGATTGCGCGGGGCCTGGTAGGGTGGCAGAGCAGGTCTGACCAGGCTGTTGGGATCACTGCAGCACAAATAACACCTCGCTGCTTCTGCAGTTCCCTATGCCTGCTAAGTACAGATAGCAGCAACACAAGAAAAAACAAGTATTACATTCATTACTTGGTCTTAAACTGAAGAGAGGCTGGGTGTCTCTGTGGGACATGGCAGCAGCGCATAGAAGCTCATTCCCCATGCGGGTTAGATTGAGTGCTGTAGACTGAGTGCTCTCACGAAGGTTGAGGAGTTGGGCAGTTTGTGGATCAGACCAGGTTTCTGTGGTGGCAACCACAGCAGCTATGATGGATTTTCTTCTCCTATGTAGTTTATTTGCTTCCGCTTTCCATCTCAGCAGGAAATCTTCCTTATTGAGGGTTTAGTGGAATGCTTCAGTGCACCTCTGGACATTACCATAAATACTTCACAAATATTTTTGAGGAGAATCATACATATTTTTGTTCAAAAGTGTTCTTACTACAAATTTTTCAATATGGAATAATTGAGACATTTTAAGTTTTAATCACAAAAACTGGGCTTCTGCCAAATAATTTGTTATTAATTACCTCTAAGCCTGGGAGATACAAGTAAAGCACCAGAATCATGTCACCTATGAGAGAACAGATCATGCAGCTGGGAGAATGAAAATTACGCCATTACAGCATGCAAAATACATCAACAGAGAATTGAATCATAGAGTCATTAAGGTTAGGAAAGATGCACAAAATTATTGAGTCCAACCATTAACTTAATGCAGACAGGTCCACCACTAAACCATGTCCCTAAGCAACACATCTCCATGCTTTTTGAACACTTTCAGTGACGATGATTCCACTACTTCCTTGGGCAGCCTGACCACTCATTCAGTGAAGGAATGTTTCCCAATATCCAGTATCTCCTCTGGTGCAACTTGAGGCCCTGAGAGAAGAGACTGACCTTCAACTCATATTCCCCAATGTATAATCCCTGCTCTGAGCAAGAGCTTGGACAAGGTGGCTGTCATAAGTCTTTCCAAATTTTGTTAGGCCTGAGCAGTAATCAGTATCTGTGAAATGGAGAAACAAGATTTTATTACTTATTTCTTTTAGATAAAGTGGCTTTGTTTAATATTCCGTATTTTCATTTAAAGTCTCTATACATACCTTCTGAGAAGCACATTCACCTTTGTTTCCTTTTTTCCCTGACCGATGCAAACATACTTTCAATTGCTCTGATTTTAACCAGCTTTTCCCGTGTTTCTCACTTCAACCACTGATCTCCTGTGGGAGACACAGGGACTAACATCTTCCCATCCATGTTCCCACCCACAGGAAAAAGGCCATGTGTGTATTTGTTATGAGTACCTACAGTGCTCTGTAGTGTTTGGGAGAGGAAGGCTGAAAATGACCTATTTGTTAGGAAAGCCGCTGCTTGTGATTCACACAGGAGTTGCAGGGTCCACAGCCTTAGGAAGGCTTAGAAAAAAACGGCATTCAAGAGGACCTCATCATCTGCACAGCTAAACATTAGTGTTGCAGTTGTTTTATCTCAAAAAGTGGACTTTCAAAGCATTCAGGGAGTCCCACATGTTTCTCAGCCTCACCTTGTCAATACTTTGGGAAACTGAGCAAGCTCAGTGCTTGTTGTGGCCTCATGGCCAAAGAAGCAGGGCAGAAGTACAGCATGTGGCTCCTCTCCAGCAGCAATCCACAACCAGCTGGCCTTGGCCTCAGGTCAGAGGTACTCAGCAGGATCTGCTATTCCTGAAGTCACCATTTGCCCTGCAGCCTATCCTAGCCTGCAGTGAAGAGACTGGGTGTCTGAGGAGCAAAAGACCATGGGATAGCTGCATGCCTGGGTCCAGACATAGAATCTGGCAGCATGTCAGCCCTGATACAGTTTAACATGTGGCCAGAGTGTTATTAAGCAGGGGTAAATGTATCAATTTCTGAGGATCCAGCCCTTGCAAATTGGCTTAAAATAATTTTAGCAAGACTGCTCTTTAGAGGTATTTTGTAAAGTAAAAAGTTTAATAAATTAAAAATAACAAACATTACAGAAAACAAAAGAAAAGCTGTGCACAGGTGTCCGAGAAAACCTCTGACACCCTGCTAGAAACACTCCAAAAAGCTCTCTAGTTCTTTTGTGCTCCTTCCTAAATACTGAATGTTTTAGGAGGGACAATTTGACTTGCTGTCAGTAGGGAGAGATACAGGATTTGAAGAACAGTGACAAGGTCCAACAGGCTCTTCTCTCTTGGTACTGAGCTAATCACTTTCAGAAGAGTATGGAAAGTTCTAGGTAAACTTCCTAAAATGTCTAGAGGTAAATTGAAACTTTTTTTCTGATACAGTGATCCTCGCTCAGGGGTGAGGGATGCTTTACTACACAACCCCTTGTCAGGGTAAGACCCAAGCATGTACCTGTGTCTCTCCTGCACCAACTCTGCTAGAAGTAAAGATCACTGTGGGCTGGAAAGAAGATATGGTATATCTAGATCCAGCTTGCAGTGAGACCCCAAAGTGGGCTGTGTGGTGTTCAGCTCCCAGTGAACAGCATGTTGTTTGAGCTGCCCTGTAGCTCAGAACTGTTTAGGTCTCCAAGAGTGCAAAGCAGAGGTAAATGGAGATGGTAATTTATGGCACTGCAAGGTGAGAAGACTGTTCCTCTTCTCAGGTGCAATAGTGCAATCCAGGAGTGATGAAAGGCTTTAGCTAGTGGTTCATTCCATGGACCTGACAAGTGGAGGAGTGTTAATGGTAGGGTCAGCATGCAGTGTGAGTTACATTGATCTGGGTGTCAGCACAGAGGGAACACCGTGCCTCAGCCAGGTGGAGCAGTAGAGCACGTGACACTTCACAGCAGGGCAGGTTTGCAGGAGATCCAAAGGACTTTAAAATTTTATGAGAATGAGACCCTGGCCATATCTCGTGATCATGACAGAGACTAGATTGACAATGTTGAAAAATCCCAACAACCTATGGCATGTTAGTGAAGCTCACAAAGTAAAAAATTACCTCTACCTTTTCCTCAATGGCTTCAGCTCTGTGTCTCCCTACACACAGCATTGCAGGAGAGCCTGTCATTATAGCATCCTTCAGTATAAATGCTGCCATTTTATTCTGGATGTCACTTGGCAACTGAAAGTGCTACTAAAAACAAAACCCACACACTGTTCAATAATTTAAAACAACAGTGGTTAGACTCAAGTATATAAAACAGGAACTTAATGTTTGCTTGAAAATCTTATATATTCTTCTAATTTTATTTACAAACTAAAGGTACCAAACTTCTGATATCAGCCCTTGCTCTTGATTACTGTTCACTCTTTACTCCTGATGCACATTTGTAACTTTTCAAATACAATTTTTCTTAATAACGGTTATCTTAAAAAATTCTCTTAAGAAATATTGTGCACAGAAATATTGTACACCAGTCCAAGAACTTAATCTGATGCAAATTTTTCCAGGTCCACTGACTTCTGCAGATGATTGACACCAGATGGCCCACCATGTTTGATATTATTACATTAAGGTATTAGCATATGTATAATTTTCTTTGTACTTTTCTTTATCAGTAGTATTTTCTTTCTATCAGCTTAGTTGACTTTTGCAACATTTATTCAGGCAGATGAAATACATTCCATGTGAGTAAACTTGTTCTGTGATGGATAAATATCAAACTGCTACCTACTTATATAGATAAAACTTGTTTGGTGAAGGATTTTTCAGTCTTAAGCCATATTTTGAAAATATTTTTTATAGGAGGAAGTTGTGACTCTGATAGTGAAGTATTCTTTGTGTAAGAATATTGTGGTTTTCTCTTTTATAAAAAATGTGTCTAATCTGAAATGGACAACTCTATAGTAAATCCAGGCTATGCAAAATTGTACATTTCACCTACTTCTCTCTTGGGCATGAGCCCTTTCTTCATTAATAGATACAGAATCATAACTAGGTCATTTTAGACTATAGATAAGGAATTCTGTCTCTTATAGTAAAGACAAACACAGTTAAAGTACCTTCATAAATAGCTTACAGCTTTCCAAAGATGGGTTTTTGGTTTGGCATATTGACTTTGCATTTATGAGGCAAATGTAAGAGAACATCTGGTTTGTTTTATCATTAATTCTGGGAATGTCCATTAATAATGCATTTTTGGGAATTGTTTTTGTTATTCCTGGAGAGCACTGTAATGAACAATCCTATGCTTGTTCTGCCGAGAGACACATTTCGGTTTAGAGGTTGTTTTGCAGTCTTAATTATATTAGTTGCTATCTCCATTTTTACTGCCCAAAAGTGTGTACTACTTAAATGAATTGCTGAGAAAGGTGCCAGTGGACATTGTGGAAAACTAAACTTCATAGTAGTTTAAAAAATAGGCATTTTGTCCTTTTTTTTCTTTCAAAATTAAGTTAAAATATTTTTTTTCTGTAATTCTGGCCTACATTCATACAACCTTAGGAAAAACACAGTATTAGTAACACACACCTTTTTTTTCCCAGTTATCAGCCTAGCTATGAAACAATTATGAGTGGATAAATTGTTCTTGGTGTTGGCAGGAAAACGAGACATCAAACACCTCAATGTTCTTCTAGAGTTCCTAGTTCTAGTGTAGCCGGATCACATAACTCCATAAATTGAAGCAAGATTTTCCCAGGTCAGTTAGGCAAGCAGTAGTATATGTTGGGTTGTGACTGAAGGCCCCACCTATGGCAGTTTGGCATGGTTAGGGAAAATCTGGAGCTCCCATCAAGTCCCTAGGTGAAGGAGCTATGGGACTCAGCACCGGAAAAACAGGATTGTCTGGCAGTACAGAGTACAGTCAGGAAACATGGATTCTATTCCCCATTTTGGTCTGACATCTGATCCATGCAAAGTGTCTCTGTTTATAGTATTGCAATTATGGATCTCGCGTGGATATAATTAAAATAACATGAGATTCTTTCCCTTAACTTCCTGGGCGTCAGATCCAACCCCCACATTTACTCTGGGGATTCTACCTCATGAGTGTTGTGGGGTACTCACCAAGCCTTCATCCTTTTTTCTTAATGATTTCATTCTGTTTATTTACCTGAGAAAGAGCCTTTTCCATAGGTACCAACAGAGCAGCTGGGGGCAGGGATGTAGTCATGGCCATGTCTGTAGCACAGAAGATCTGTGTGCACTCGTGGGAAACAACAAGACAACATGCAGCTGAACTCCAGTGGTCACGCCTGGGCTCAGAAACAGTGTGAAAGCCAGATCCACACAATTGAAACATCAATTTTTTAAAGAAACAGGGATTATTTTTTTTACACTGTTTAAACCCAGACTCAAATCAACAGCCCTCTCTTCACTGCATTTGTCCTAGAAAAAGGGGAAAGTTTCTCCAATTGTTTATGCATTCTACCAATCCAGCAATGTATATGGCATCACTTACTGTACTGATTTTCTAATTTTCCAGGATCAAGTATAGCAGCCTCTGAAGAGATCAGCAGCTGGGGAACATTTTGGATATCCAAATTCCTAATGACCCCAGAGTAGTATTCCCAAACCTCTTGGCAGTTCCAAATTTCATGCCAAAAGTTGCAGGCATCTGTCTTACATTTTGAACATTTGTCATCAATATTCTTACTTAATTTAAACATCCGCTTAGGGGGGTCATGTATTCTCAATGAATAAAATTAGCTGCATGTAACCAATCTGTGAATTTGAGTTTAATCATAGAGCTCCGGTCTCGTTACAGATGTCTTTGTCCAAGGACTGTAGTTTACTACTGAATGCCTTCCCCATTAGCTTGGGGATTATCAAGCAAGGATTTATACTGTGTAGAAACCTTTTTCCTTTCTAAATACATAACTGAATTCTCTCACTGGGGGGATTAAATTCAGGCTCTCTGAAAGACCTACAGCTGCTTATCTCCTTTAGCACTGACTTTGCAATCCACACTAAGGTGAGGGGCAGGGCATGGTCTCGCTGCCTTGGGAACATAGCAGAGATCAAATTGCCAATGAAAGTCACAATTCAGTTCTTGCTCCCTCTTGCTCCTGGGGGAGGAACAAGGTTGCCACCACCTATTTTTCTGGATCAGTTTACTGCCTGCTCCCACCCTCTTAGCTGCATTGGCTGAAGCTTTGAGGATGCTCAAAGATCTTCTATCTCTCATTCCTTTGCTTCAGCCTTTGCTGCTTGCTTTCCTTGTGGCACCCACTGACTGCTCAGTGCAGGTGCAGTAAGGGGTGAACAGCTGAGCCTGTAGAAAAGGACTTGGTTGCCCCTTTCTGAAATCATCATTATGATGTGGTAATTCATCACAAACTCCTCAAATCCTTTTTTGTATCATAAACGTTCTGCACAGATGTGATTTCCAGTTACCCACACAGCACAATTTAACTAATTAATCCATTTTAGCAGAGTTGTAGCTTTGATGTGACAGCAGTGGCAGTGTGCTAGCAGTGGATAAACTACAAACATTTTAATTAATGTTCTTATTTTCATCATATCAACATAACCAAGGAAAAGGCAGAAACAAGATCTGAGACTCAGCCTCTGCTCTCCATCCTGGTCTAAACAGTGCCTATTTCCATGATATTTAGCTTGTAGCACACTGTGAAATGATGACCTATTCAGCAGATGAAGCTGTAGTCCATAAGCTAGACTCTCCCACTTAATTCATTAAATCTAGAACCAACCCTCCTTAAGGAAGAAATAATTCATATGACTCTTGGAGCTGAAGGCTTTGATTGTGATCCTCACATCCTCACATCTCCAGAGTCCAGGAATAAGTCCATTCAACTACATGTAAAACCATCTGATTTGAATGTTGAATTATTAAGAGGTAAGGATAAAATTAATCTGCTTCTTTGCTGGGATGACATGTACAGGTTTTCTTTCCCCAAACGACACTGGATTTCTCGTTCAATACTCAGTTTCCCTGTGAAGCAGCACAGCCTCATTTCTCTTCAAGCATTAGGAAGCATGATGGCCTTAGACAGCTCTGAGCTGCACTGTGAAGGCCAAGTGTACCAAACTGAATCCAAATGACCCAGAGAACACTTGCTGTATATTTTTCCTGAACTCTTTCTATATAAAAACAATACAAAGCTTTCAAAGTTTTTTGAAATACAGAAAAGGATGCAAATATGTGAACTCCTGTTTTAGGGATTGCTTTGGATAATGCCTGGTATTAATTATTCTGTTGTGATAATAAAACCTTACAGAAAGTAGAAATCAAGGGTCATGAAGAATACTTTGCTAAGAGATTCACAAGAAGCTAAATGATTGATGTGTGGGAACTGTGTAAAGAACTAATCCTTCTTCAGGTAATCCTGAGATGTCTTCCAAGACACATACTCTTCAGCCATTCATTAAGATCATCAGACCAAATTCTTGAAGTTTTTTTACTCATTATGGTGGATTTAATATAGTTCTGGCTTTTGCACTGTCTGTACTAAAAAAAACTCTCAGGAACTGAACAAAGGTTGCTTGAAGCAGCATACAGGCTCTTGGAAGCCAGAGGAATACACACTGTATTTACCTTTCTCAGTCATCTCTGTCTGACAGAAGAGTACAGAGATGTAATATTGGATATGGGACGGAAGCCTCCACCAGCACTCAGCCGGGCCAATGGGGGTGGTTTTATCTTGTGCATCTTTTCACAGAAACTCTTCCAAGATGAACTGAAAGTGTACATGGGGATGGTACCTTTCTACACCCTCACAGCCAGAGTGTAGTTCACAGTGGCTGCTTCAAACCCGAAGCCCAAAATACACTTGCTTAAAATTCTGCCTCGGAATTTTAGCAGTGCCTGGCAGATGTCTGATGTTTTGCACCCAGTATGTGCTGTGTCAGGCTGTGTGACCCCTCTCATGCCCCAAACTGGACATTTCCTTTCCTCTTCACTATTCCCTATTGCCTGAACATGTATTGCTGAGAGCACTTAATTCTCTTCCACGCATGACATTTTTCCCTCTTGTCTCAGCCATTGCAGCTGGGACATTCCATCTTCTGGGACATGAGGCTCTGGTTTGCACATCTGTGACTGCTCAGCTGGACATAGCCCAGAGTGTCCTACCTCAGAATTGCTTTCTCTATGTTTCCTCTGTTCCACTTTCTATCAGCTTGCTAAACAGTCATTAACATTAAGCCTGGAGACTGATGACTTTTTTATTCCACTAACAGTTTCTCTGATGAGATTAAAGCCAGTCCTACTTTTTTTCTTCTTTGCCTCCTCCAGCTTCATCACACTATGACTAATACAAATAAAATTAGAAGATGGATTTGATGTTCTCCTTGATTTCAGGGTGAGAACAGCAGCAACTCCAGTATTGCATATAAAACACACAGATCTCATCTCATTCCTCACTATTTTCCTGAGGAAAGAAAGGAAACATTTCAAGAACTACTTTTATTCATTCTGTGGCTCCACAGAAGAGATGGATGTCACCCAGTAATTTTTCTGAGGGATGAAAATCAGTCTACACCCTTCTCTTCTACTTTTTCTGTTACATTAAGCATATTTGATCTGGGATTTGAAGGTTAATGCCAAGACACCTGAAATGGATCCATTTGCTGCTGAAGGCAGCATGGATGACAACTCAGAGAAGGAACACTCCAGCACTGGGCAGGAGCCACCAACAACACATTCATGCCTGTTGGCCCTGGCTCTCTGCCTGCTGTGACAAGGGACACAGGTCACCAGGAGCAAAAGTGACAGTGACCAGGGGCTGCAGTTATCAGGAGTACCAGGGACCATGTTCTGCCCCATCAGAACTACATATGTGCAAAGTCATCTGGTTGCCAGAGGGTCTGTAACAGAAGCAGCAAGGGCTTGTGTTGTCTTTCCCCTCTCCCAAGCTATTTTACAGGTGTGCATTCTGCTCAGACAAAAAGCAGAAATTGGTGAAACAGCAAGCTAAACCCTCCTCCACATCAGCCTGTTTTGGGCCAGCAATGTTTAATCAGTGAGAAGCTACGTGAGAGTTCTCCTAACATGAGAGCAGATGTGAGCCACTGTTTTGCCATGCCACAAGGGCCAGGGGTAAGGATTCTGCCAGCAACTGCTCCCAGGCAATGCTGGAAGGGGGGGAACAGGATGCCTGCAGCTGGGGTCTAGAGGTTCAGCAAGGAGGACTGAGGGTGTCTACATCAGAGGAAGGTCCCAGAGGCTCCTGAAGGAAAGGAGCTGTGAACACAGTGGGAATGATATAAGCTAGCATGGTTCAGGAAACCTCTGGAGCACAGGGCTGGAGAACCTATCCCATCCTGCAAGGACACCAAGGAGCTTTGCTTTAAAGCCTTTGACTTGAGCAGTCTCATCCAGATATTCTGAGTTTTCTCCTATTTACTAATTTTAATGTTTGGCTTGTTATTTTGTTCTGTAATAAAAAAATGCTTTAGGGATTGGAGGTCTTCTGGTATGCTGGCTTCACAGAACGTCTGGAGCAGCTTCAATTCAAACCTCTTGCCAGTTCAAGTCCCATCGCAGCATTCAGTGGGGAATTGAAGAACTAGATATGTTTCTCCTGTCTCCAAGCTTAACTCACTGTCTGGATTTATGTCAGTTCAGAGAAGCTGGAATAATTTAAAAATCTGGAAATTTAAAAAGCTGGAAAACAATGTCAGCTGTTTTAAAAGAGCCCAGTGGACCTGGGGATCAGTACATGTGGGGTTTGTGGTCTGGACAGGGTCTGTATCTGCTCTCTTTAATGTCAGTCTCAGGGTTGTTAGGACAGTGTCGAACTTACAGAGACTTTTCAGACAATCTCAGTAGTCTTCCCAATCCTGCCAAAAACTAGTCTCAGAAATAATATATTTTGTCTCTCAGCTGTCAACTTTCCTTTTAAAGCTCTTAGACCAAAAATATATCTATTTTTGTTAGCTTAATAGTGACTTGGACAAGCAAACTCTAAGTGCAGTTTGGGTGCCCCTGGCTAAAAAATATATTTGGCTCTGTATGGATTCTGCAATCTTTTTGAATCTAATTATTTTTGCACTACTCTCCACTAAAGACCCCATAGCTACAGGACTGTAATAGCATCTCCAAATCATACTAACTCCCCCAAATCAAATCCCTAGGTTCTCCTCCAAAGCATGGAATGAGGACAGGAATCCCCTAAGTGGACAGCATTGCCTTGGGCAGACCCCTCTCCCTGTGAGTGGAATATGTTCAGGGCAAGCATAAGTCCCAGATCACTCACAGCACCCTGTAAAAACTATTCTCCCTCCTGCAGAGGGCTTCCAGCTCTCCTCTGAAAATCAGTGCCAGCAAGTCATCTGGAAAGCAGCCTGTGGTCATTCCCTTCTTTCAAAATATGGCTGCTCCTTTGGCTGGCTCCAGCTCATGTTTAAAAGAAGAAGTTGGGCTCCACACTCCTACACCCTGGCAGGGGGAGCTCCTTCTGCTGGTGGGATGAGACAATGAAATGATGAGAGGGAGGCCACAGGCACTGGCAGTCCTGCTCTGCAGGTCCTGGTGTACTGTGGACTGAGCAAGTAGCCTCACTGCTCCTCAGAAGGACCATGCAGCCACCCTCATCAAACCTTTAGCTGTGTGAAAACTGCAGTAGATATAAAATGTCAGTGCCTCCTGGAACATGTAGTAGCTGAATTTCAGCTTTGGCCTTGGGTATTTAGTCTTGGATTGAAGCAGGATTTGTCCCTCTTTTGTGTGGTGCTGCTCTCTAAGATTAATTTTAACCTCTCAGGTTAGCTTTTCTTGTTTTTTTCTTGTCTGAAACTGGTAGCCATAACTCATCCTTCAGTTTCCAATCTGCAGGAACTTCATACTCCATGAAATGTGAGTGTGACATTATGCCTGCAGTAATAGAAATGCTGTACACAAAGGCTGTCCTTTTCTGATTAACAGTTGTAAAGGGTGAGATGCAAAAGTCTGACATACTACAAAATGATGTAACTTTCACACTGGGATCTCTTGTACAAAACAAGATATGAGTTTCCATGACACAGATTAAGTTATTATTAAGTAGATAAACTAATGCATTAAGTAAGTAGAAACAGCTAATTTTGTGAGAGGACTGAGGGAAAGGTTGCAGCCAAGGGTTACGTGATTTGTCTAGTTGCTCCTCATGTATTTAGTCAGCTACAAGCACTTTAGCTGCCTGTTTGAAGCTGTTTGAGAATAAGCTTTGAGGAGAATCTCCACAGATGATGTATTAACAGGAGGAGATGACTTACAGTCAGACAGACAGTGCTCCTTCACTTGAGAGTGGGTGGCAGGGGAGAAAACTGCCTTGCAGTTCCATCTCTGCATAACAGAGCCCCAAGGGGCATGTGGAACAGGCCACCATCACGAATAAAGGATCATGGTCAGTTAAGGGAGAGTGTCAGGTAAGTTGAAGATGGTGAAGAGCATGAGGTCAGAGGTTTCACTGAGGCAGATTGTCACAGACAGTTGGTCATGTGGCACCAGGGCAACCAGGGCACATGGTACACTTGAAGCAGTTACCACAAAATTTGAAAAAGTATCCAGACACTGGCTGCAAACAGGGATGCCAGTGCACTCTGGGAGGAATTGTGATGATGAATGCAGAATGAAGTGAAATGAATGAACTGTTCTTTAAAAGCAGAGAGATTAACTCCTACTTTATTTTGAGGGGAGAGAAGAAAGTGAATTTTATTTTTTTTTTTCTATTTTAAGGGAATACTACAGAACTACATTAAAATGTCCCCCTGAGCTGCTATTTTGTCTTCATGGTCCAACTCCCTGCTTGGGCTGATTTAAGCCTGCCAAAGCCAAAGCAGCTCCTGGTTATGCTCAGCTTTCTCAGGGTGACTCATTGGAAACCCTGCTGCAGCTACTTCTGGTGTGTTTTTCCTTTACAGTGTAAGAGCTCCTTGCAAATTAAAAGGCTTTCTGGTGAAGATATAAGCTCATTACATCTTGGTCTCCACTGAATTAAATCAATTTTTTTCTATATTATCAATATTATATAAATTATATTTCTTTTCCAAGGCTGATGGTGGCTGATCTAGGAAGGTGCTTGTCAGGCCATACATATCTTTTCTTTTAGATCAGATTCTTGCTTATAAAGAAAGAGATAATGTCTCTTACTATCCTTTAAAATACCCAGATGATTTTATTTAGTCACATCAATCAATGATTATTTCAAGTTGTCAAGACTTTTCTCCAGATGGCTAGAAATAGTTTAAAGCAGATATACTATTACTGGCTTTTCATTAGGGGAGCAAGGCTGTAAAAAACAGAATTTTTAATGGATAATTGGTGGAGGTTTAAGAAAGCATTCCAAGTGGATTTTATGATCAGGTGCTTCTTTATAGCTTTTATACTCACTGAGGGTAACAGATTCAATCTGAAGGGGGATGTGAAGGTCAAGGCAATGCTGAATCACTCTGGAATGAAGGATTGACATAAATGTTTAGCTGTAAAATGGTACCTCCAACTTACTTTAATTCCTTTAGGCAGCATGATTTACTAAGACCTGGTAACAGAGTATATCCATGGCTTGACATGGCTAAAAGCTGTGAAGCTGTACCCTAGGAAGGGGTTATGAAAAGTAACCATGATTTTTATTTTGATATTTTCTACTCCTACTTTACAAACCTTTGAGGTAATCATAATTACCTGACCTAATGGAAGTTGAATAGTGTGCAGCCTTTGAGATCTGAAGTTTGCTTTGCACACCACATAGTTCATTAAAGACTGCCTGACAGGTCTCCTGGAACTGTCTCCTCAGCTGGTGGAAATCGGAATAGCTCCACAGGCTTCAAAGGATCTGTCTTTCCATTCTCCTCTTATGTGTAGACAGCCTCTTAAACTAATGAACCGAGATCTCAAGTTCATGACACAGTTAGAAAGGGAAAGCAGATAAGATGAACTCTTGCAACATTCACATCTTCAGTCTTGGTTGTTTTATCATTTAGTAATCAGAAATAGAACTTAAGCACTTAGTATGGGCTAAGGGTAGGTTTGGATGGGACAGGCAGTTGATTTCGCACACAAACATCATACCTAGCAATTTGTATTATGTAACCTGCAGCTAAATCTCTGCATCTGAAGAGGCATCTACATTATCAGGGGGCTGGAGAGTAAAATGGGAGATGCCTGAATAAATCTAGGAGGTGCTTCAAAATTTCTGGGGTATGGAATGAGCCAGAGCCCAAAGCATTCCTACAACAGGTTACACACCCTACACAGGGAAGCTTCTCTCCTGTGAAACCCTCACTCCTCAAGCATCTTCTTGTGCTATTTCTTTTTTGTTCAGGTCTCAGTGCAGCACCCACCACTTCTACCTGAGCCAACAGGCTGTGACCTGACACTTGTCCCTGTCTGGCCCCATAGCTTCTGTCTGGGGATAGTCTGCCCCAACCCCCACGGTCCCTGCAGGGATGGCAGCAGTGTCTGGAGTGCTGCATCACATCCATAGGGGCTTTGAAAGGCAGCAGTAGAATGGTCCTGGTGTACTTAGACTATGTCTATGAAGGAAAGCTGGACAAGGATGGCTTATAAATGGGTTTGCATTTACTAAATTTTATATCCATGAAGTTTAACTGGTTAGCAAATGTACTTACATGCCAATTTACTGAGAATCAAAAACCAGAAACAAATAATTCTGCATGTTACATATAGCAATTAATAACCTTTAAATAGTCTTCTATGGTGGTTTGCAGGAAATAAAGTTGTACTATTAACATTCCTGTAAAACCATTAGTCCTAAATGCATGTAATTGATGGGAGTACTAATGTTTGTAAAATGAACTGAGACTGATTTATAAGTCTGATAATAAAATAGTTCAGTAAAGGGCTTTGATCTAATAGCTATGAAAGCAGTACACACACCTTAACGATTAACCTTGCAGATATCCATCCTCCTTTCAACTTTTACTAGCTTCAGTCATGACAATTTGGAAAGGAAAAATCCCAGCTAAATGCAGCTTGATAGAGACAACTATTGATCAGTTACACTCTGTTCTCCTTCCAGATACGAGCATCCAGTAGACTCCTTGGACTATTATCAGTCTTACTTTATTTGAGTATTGCTATTGACTGAGATTAAAGAAAATAAACACCTTGCCTTCTTCCTGAACTGGTTAAAGATTTCCCCTATCCTACATGTACTGAAGTCTAATAAACTAGCTTCTCCAGCACAATCTTTCTTCTGCAAAAGAAGTATTTATACATATAATATTAGCCATTGTAAATCCCAAGTTGCTTTGGTCCATTGGATCCACTCACTTTGCTAGTTTTTCTTCCCTTTTCCTCCTTCTTGGTGTAAACTGTAGTTTAAAAATCAAGTCAAATCAAATCAAATCAGATCAATCAATATTCACTCAGTTTTTCCGTAGTATTGAAACAGTTAATTTTGCTCATTAAATTAATACTTTCAATTAACTTCTAGGCACAGTTAGTAAGCTCAAAAAATTGCATTCATTATGCTAATGAGAGGTAATCTTCCCATAGATAGCTCAGTATTTATGGTGCTTGTCTAAGAGTCTCTCCTCTGTTTCCTAGGATTAGGACTTGATACTGCACCACAAGGTTTTATAGGCTGATTGTCTTAACTCTTTAAGATGAAGATATTGTCCTTTGCACAAATAATTCAGCATTTTTGTAGTTGTTTAGTGTGTTGACTCTCTCAGCTTCTTCCTCCATCACTATCTACCACAGCTTTTTTTCCATCAGGTAATGTGTAAGCAGTTTAGAGTGGAAAAGGTTGAGAAGAGCATTTCTCTCTCCGATTTCCTCCTCTGCATGCCTCCAAGTCTAGCAGGTAGGACACCCTCATGGAGAGCGGGATACCTCACATCAATGCCCTGTGTTGAAGCAGGCAGCAGGAGGACAGGAACCTGCATCTATCACAACCCACATGCATATTATTTACTGGCAGGAAGGACCAAGCAGAGGGAAGGAGGAAGCTGGCAGCATTGCAGGTTTCATCTGTTCCTGTGCATTCAGTCTCTGAAATCAATATAGTTGGTTTAGACAAGTTACTGTCAACACCTCTCCTCTCCTCTCCTCTCNATGCAAATCCAACAAAGCTCTGATTTCTGCAGAAAATTACCAATTATGAACCAAACCCCATGACACATTTTCCTTATCTTTTGAAAATTTTATTTAGATTAGTAACTTTGCTGACAAGCAAAAAGTTTGCCTGTCTGGAACATTATTCAAAAATTGGAATGGAATTACTTCATCTTCATAACATAATTTTAAAGGTATGCAGTGTGGTATCAACCCTGAGAATTCATGTAGGTAACAGACATATATCACATTGCAGGTTGTATTTACTTCTGATTGCTTTCTGCTGCTCTGAATGAAAGTATTTCTAACAGGAATCCAAATGTATTTCCCCGCTCAGTGAAACTGCCATTCATAATGCAAAAACACACAAAAATTGCCTTCCAAAAACCCTTTGGATTTGTCATCACTCTTTGAGCGATGGTACCGGGAAGAATACTTCATGGTCGAAGTGACTCCTGCCAGGAGGAGGGATGAGTAGACTCTGCGGGCCACTCGCAGGCTGGATGTTTGCACTGCACACGGCTGGACAGTCATTAATGAGGTCTCTGGGCAGGACTGGCTCCCCTGGCCGTGTACCGGAGCTGCAGATGATGGCCCCGAGCTGCAGATGATGTCCCCGAGCTGCAGATGATGGCCCTGAGCTGCAGATGATGCCTCCGAGCTGCAGATGATGGCCCTGAGCTGCAGATGATGGCCCTGAGCCGCAGATGATGTCCCCGAGCTGCAGATGATGGCCCTGAGCTGCAGATGATGTCCCCGAGCTGCAGATGATGGCCCTGAGCTGCAGATGATGGCCCCGAGCTGCAGATGATGTCCCCGAGCTGCAGACGATGGCCCCGTGTGCCCCTCCCGGGCAGGGCGCTGCTCTGTGCCCGGGCTCTGCGCCGGCTCTGGCCGCCCGCCCGCCCGCGGGAGGACGCAGGGGCTGGTACCGGCCCCTGTACCACTCCCTATCTGATCTGGCCGTTGTCTGCCGGGCCCAATTCACCCCGTCAGAAAGGCTCGAACGCGTATGACAGCGAGCCGTGGGCCCGTGTTGGTGGAGCACTCGGGCTGACGAGCCCCCGCCGGTTTCGGTCTCACCGGGGGCTGCCGGAGCCCGGAGGCTCGGGCTGTGCTGCGCCAGGGCAGCGCTGGGTCGGGCAGACACACCAGGCTGGGCTTATACCGCACCCACAGAGAAGTGTGTCAGGCTCTGCCAGCTTTTACACCTCCCTTCTCTCCCGGGAGAGCCAGAATGTCAACCTAAGTGGTATAAAGATACATTCATTAAATTTGGAAGACCTTTGAGTCTTGAATTGCATAAAATGCAATCGTGCAAAAATAGGCAAAAATGTAAACGTATAGTCACAAACCTGAAGCTAAATAAAAACAGATACCCACCTAAAGAAAAATCAAATAAATTTTGACTGAGTATCAGTGACCTTGCCATCTCCTGTGTATTCTTAGTGACAGGGAAAAGCACACCATGTAATGCCTTCCCATGAAGCATTTTAATTTTCTCTTCATTAGTTTCATCAGTGGGGAAGGGTCACTGCTCACAAGATTTGCTTTTACATAAATCTGAGTGGTAAAATTCAACATTTTCTGTTGGAACCATTCTATATACAACCTGTCCATTAGTCACCTAATACATTTTTTATCACTTCATAGTTCATTTTCTTCCTTTGACCTTTGAGGATTCCCAAGGAATTCTAAAACCCATTAGTATCTATGAACACTCACAGTAAATCTATAAATGATTGCTTAATGGTCATTGCTAATCAGAATTAAGCAATCTTGGCATAGCTAAAGCTTTTATATATTTTGGGGTTTTTTTCGTATGTGGTACACATTTTTTTTCTTTATTTATTTGCAATACTTATTTTAAGTATCAGATGATAAAATAAATGTGCGTTTCTGAGAAAAAGCCGATAAAATATTGTATGCATCAAGTGCTGAAGTCATAAAGGCATTTAATGAGAGGCTGTATTTTTACAAATGATAGAGGGACTGTTTATGAGCATCACAGGGAGCTTATATAAGTTTGATAGGGATGGATGCAGCATCTCAAAGCAACAGATAATGGCAGTTACAGAAAGGGATGGATGAACTTCAAAAGATTGGATTTCATATAGATAAACATCACAGTGTTCAGATATTTATCCACAGTTCATCTAATCTGGGTGGCCTAGGGCTGTTGGAAGCTCACGAAGTCCCTGGTACCTCTGCTTTCAGGTAGGCTAGAAATGAAGTGAGACTATGCACACTTGCAGTATTTTGGCACTTTTGCTTTTATTGCCTGCTGCAGCCTTGAAGTGCAGAGGTGAGAGCAAATTGAAAGTAGTGGACCAACACAGCCCCACCAGACTTCCTCTGTGCTGGATGCTGAACAAAGGTAAAGGCACTGACAGCTTTGCCTGCCTCAGTGAATTTACCTTCTACAGAGAAAACAAGGGAGTGCAGAACTGCGCAGAGTGGAAAAGTGCAGATTTACAAACATTCTGTAAATTCTGCTGTTCTTTGGTTTTGCAGTAAAGTGCAACATTTATTTATTGGGGCTTTATTAATTTTAAATATTAAATTCAGGCAGAAGGTATGAATGATGCAAAGCCCTGAGACAGTGAAAGATTCTTGAGGTTTTCAACAGACACTTCATTATCCCCTCTCTGGATGACAGCAAAGCTGTGTGTGTGAAATGCATATGCTGAAACACCAAAACACTGAGCTGTTTCTGTGCAACCTGTTTCCAATATGAGAGTCCATGCTTGGTACCTGCTTAACCATGTGGAGTAGTGAAAAGACAATCTAATCTTGGAAACGTGTTGCTGGACTCAGAATTGCAGGTTGTCCCTTTAAAAGCCCTCTTCTCTGGTGTCAAGTGAATAAGGGAGACCCTCAGCTGCATTTTAAAGATGTAAATTGCCAATTCTAATGACTGAAGAAGCATGAATGCCAAAATAGGAGAAATTAATAAAAAAACCCCAGTTTTTATTATTTTTTAGAAACTGAGTTCTTATAGCCAAATGCTTGTTTTCAAGGCTTGAGTCATGATTTTCAATGTCTCGACACTGAAAACATTGGCCTAGTTATTTGTGATTCACAGGGCAGTTACAAAGCTGTAAATAGATTTTGCTTAGTTTTGATTGTTAGATAGTTGCATTTCCATTGAGCGCCAAATAATTTCTGCCTATGCTTAAGATAAACGTACTGGAACTCATAAATTAAGGTTATCTGTTGTTGGGTGTCTTGGAGGAAAGGCAACTGAATTCAGTATAGGAAGTTCTTGAGCCAGAAGCAGATGTCACACTCTAAACATCTGAGGCTCATGATTTTTTGGCTGTCTCAGTGTGTGCCTTTGTCACGCTTGTGTTCCAGTTTGCTTTGAGGGGAGCAGCAAGGGAGCACCAGGGCTGCCTGATGTCGTTGTGTATTGTCATGTTCCACCATCATTTATGGTCAGGATCCTCATCCAAAGCCCTATGAGGTCCAGCAAGAGCCCTCCCCTGATCCCCATGGTGTCAGAGCAGCCCCTGTCTACCCAGTGTGTCCTTTCTGCCAGAGAGTAGATTCTGCTCTGCTTAGCCTCTCATGAAAAATCAAATGCTTTCCTTTCCTCTAAGGAATAGAACTGGAAAACCAGAATTTTCCAAATATTTTCATGTAGATTTAATTTAATATTTGAAAATACACATACTCCGAGAGGAATATCTACATTTGTTTAAGCTAATCCATTGTCTATTATGCATTTAAACTGGATTGCTTTCACTTCTTACTGTATCTGTTCTGATTTTGGAGGGGTTAATGTGATAAAAAAGGGCTCTTTCTTTCAGTTTTATTTCTCATTGATTTCCTTTCCTGGTAATCATGCACTGCTGTGCCATTGTGTATGGTCTGGGGACATGAGCTGGCTGTGAGCACAAGTCAGTGATGCCCCTCGCAAAGCAGAAGTGGAGCACGCAGGAAAAAGCCCTTGGTTAAGGTCATGGTAATCAAGGTACAAACTGGTTGGAGAAATAGTGCACCTTGAAGGCTTAGGCCTTTTGTAAGGAGCAGCAGGGGAAAATATTTTATTAGTTTTTTAGCTGACTGATTTTGTTTCAGGAGACCATAGCAGAAAAAACCAGAATAATTGAGGAAATTACAATAATAAACCCTTTTCTGAAATGGTATTTAATTACTGACAGCTGATGAAATGAGTCCAGAAGCATGCATAAAACAAGAAAGGAAGAAAAAGAAAAACATGTTCTTGTTCATGGACGTTGAGCAACTTGGCCCCGACCAGTCTCCATTTGGCTTTATTTCAGCAAGAAATTTTTTGGTAAATCATAAATTCTTTCCCAAAATATACAATGCACCAGTTTAAAAACAATCAATCATTCAATCGAAATTGAGGACGAGTTTGTAGAGGCGGCTGTCTCATTTTCAAGTAGCTCGTCAGGGATACCAGTGAGATTCCTGCCTGCAGAGCCACTCGGGAGCCACCAGGCTGGGCTCCAGCACTGGGGCTGGGCACAGACACTGTGGGGAAGGGGAGCCATGGGCTGGAGAGGCACACTTTGCTGGTCAGTGCTACCAGGTCACTGCTGGGGGCAGCCCAAGGGCACGTGGCCTGGCTGCAGACGCTCTTTTCCCCAGCTCCGGTGTATGTACTGACATTTCCATATGTCTCAGGCAGCCAAGGAGCTCCCAGCAAGCAGAGATTGGGTCCAGCCTTGCAGGTACACTTTGCAGAGCACCCATGGACACAGACATGGAGTATGTCAGTGAGGTCAGGGCGATGGCTTCCAGGCATAATGGGATGGCTGGTGTGGCTAAGGGGTGCAGGAGAGGGGTCTGGGAACTGCTCGTGACATCTTCAGAGTTTCTGGAAGAATACGTGCTTATGTAACTGGTATTCCCTAGTGCAAAGGCAGCTGTCAGTCTGCATCACTGCAAGTTGCCAAATTGGTCTCCATCTTTCCCACACGCCCTGCTTTTTAAGAAACCTCTTTATTTGTTTTTTCTACATTGTTTTTCACATCTGATAATTGTGCTAGATTAATGATGAATACTTTGATCTTCATATACAATAAAGTTAGTTATAAAGCCATTGAGAAGGGTGTAACCAGAAAATAGAAAACTCCAAGTTATTTGCAATACTGAGACAGCAAAAGTGAAGAAGTAATAAAGATGGTACTTTAAAAAGTAGGGAAAAAAAACCCAAAACCTTCCTATTTAATAAAAAGAAACAATGTTTGAAGCATATCCCACAAAGATCAAACAGAATTCTTATGTCAATATTATTGAAAAAGGAGATATCCCTTTCCCCGTCCCTCCTCCCCCGATATTAAGGTTTTGAACCCCAGGCTAGAAGGTTTTGGAATTATTTTGGATTTTCACCAGTCTAACAAGATCAGAATCTTGTCTTGTTTAAATAAATTATTTGAAACCATATTCCCCAACGGCCCAGCCTTCAGTAGATACTGCTGTTGAAAGGCTGGTCCCTTTGTTTGTTTGCCAGAAATATGACTATATGCATGTGCTTTGTTTTTGAAGTCTTTCTATTAGTGGACATGAGTCTGCTTGTCCTGTCAGGTCCTCAGCCAATACTGAATTTGAACTTTGTTCTTCTGTTTCAGATCTGGTGAAGCCTCTCCATTTTGTCCAGATGTATCTTGTGGCCTAGAAGGAGTATTTTCCCTGCCCACAGACATTATCTTCCCCCAGCTCTATCAAACAATTTCTATAATTTCTCAAATAATCATAGGAGGAGATTCCTGTGTTTTTTTCTTTGCTTGCTGTAATCATAATATTGTCTTTTGGATCTCTTCTTTTACCTTTTTGCCTCAAGTGTCTGGAGCTGTCTTCTCAAAGTGCACCCTCATCCCAGGTGGGAAACTATGCTATGGCATCTCCAGCTGTGACATTTGTGTTTGTAGACACAACAGTCGCAGATGAGGCTGCTCACAAAGTTTTCACAGATACCTTGAGTGGAATGTGTTTTTCCTGGTGCCCAGAGATCCCAGCCAAACTGGCTGGACCTTTTAAGTGCACGTAATTGGTGTACCTGCATATAATTTGAAATACTGGCCTTTTCCAGAATAACTTTATTAATTCCCTGGTGACAGGTTTTTTTACTTTTAATTGTTAAGAATATACCTCTTTTAAGGAATTTTATAATGCTGGTTCCCGGAAAAATTATGCTTACATTGCAGTAACATGGAATTGCAGAGCAATACGTCCAATAAATTTACATACAAGAATTATTAATAATAGCATCAGTACCTTACTGACTGATTTTTCTCTGAAGGTACAATAATATCTAACTATAATCTCTGCTGCAGTGATGCAAAGTCCATGAAAATGTTCCTCTACAGGCAAATAAACTTACATGTGTAAAGAATCCCAAACAAGTGTCTTAGAGATGTGTGAGTTTTCTGATTAACACCGGGTGAGTGGTGGCAACGCAAATGATCTCAGTAATCCTATTTTGTTTAAGACTGACTCTGCTATCATGGCAGTCCTATTTAGGTGCCATATTTTTCCCATTAAATGACTCCTTCTGTAGCGAAGGCACTAAGAAATGGTTGAAAGTTTTAGTTTTCAATTTACTGCAGTTAAGCCATGTGGTTTTCTGAGTACAATTTCATAGGATTACAGAAGATTGTAAATCCTCAGAATGTTTTGCACAATTCCTTAATGTCAAAGACAGCATGTATTCTGAACTGCTGAATCTGCAGCTTAAAAAGAGGTAGGTTTTCTTCCAGACTTCCTACTAGGAATTCAGGCAGAATTTTTTCCTCTGAGTGTCAAAACCCTTTTTTTAATTTTGGTTCAGAGTGCATTCATGGCAAGTTTTTGAGTTTTAATGTGAGTGTTGCCTGGTATCTAAATACTTTTCCCTGCCTGTCCTTTAATTTCAAATAACTTCTAAACAACAACCATATCTTCAGAAATACAGCACATTATTTTTTCATTTATTCTGCTACAGCAAATTTGTATTGTTTTCTTGGAAAGTTGGTAGACCATTTTCCTCACTAACCTATATGCTCTCAATAAACTCATTATCTGCTATAGGTTGGATTGATCTTGCATGAATATATACATACTGCAGACACATCTGTTCTTTTCTGGGTTGCAAATTGTTAATTATCTTAGGAATTCATTGTCAATTATCACTACACAAAGTTCTATTTTAATTTCTGGGGTTTTTTTTCCCCAATTTTTTAAAATCCACTCAAATGTTCACAACTTAAAATACCAGATTTTGTTACTGGAAACCTTTCAATAAATTAGATGAAAAGTTAAATACAAGAAGTTTTAAGGATTTTTCAACTCTTTTTTTCAGTTTGTTTAAAATAATTTTAACTTTTTAAAAATCTCAGGCAAACAGCAGTACTTGAAATGGTTAAATGTTGACAAACATAAGAAGTGTGGATAATATTTTTCTACAGCATTTTCTGTAATGGAGATCTGCAATGTCTAAATGCTTCAATCGGTGCATTTAAAAAACTGCACCAAAGTAACACTCATCTGAGTTTAATCTCTAAGGTTCCACAGAATATGGACATTCATTAGTCAAAATGAGTTGTAAAATACAATATTTTTACATACTTTTTGGCTGAGGAAGAGGAAAAATATTGCATGGGCTTGTGAATTATAGGTCAGATAAAATATATTCAGAAGTATTCCAGCCTGTTAATTTGACTTTGCAAAATTCCTGTGACATGCTTCTCAGACTTAAAAAAACCCATAAACATATTTTAAAAGTATCCCGAGATCACAGAGGCATCAACCTATTGTGTGAGTTGCAGCAAGAGAACATTTGGATTCTATATAGGCAATTCTTGTATTGTCTATGATGCTTAGCAGACACCACAAATGATTTACTACCATTTTTATTAAAATAGAAAGCACACTTCAATAAATATCATATCAGACTAGGTATTATCCCAGACATATTTTATTTCTTAGTCTTTGCTGTCTCTTCAAATTTTGGCATAAAACAGGAGGATATAACAGACTGTAAAGAAAAGGTTACAGAGGGTCTTCAAGTTTGTGATGAGTGAAAAGGCTGCCTCAGTTAGTGCTACCTAGACATGCAATAATTGATAGGAATAATCTCATATCCAGGAAAGGTTTGTCACAGCGTTTATGGCAAAAGTTTATGAGTAAATTTTTCTTCCACTCCCTTAAACTTGATTTTTCCAACAGATTGTTACTATTGAAACTTTATGGTGTTTTTGAACTTTGAAATAATTTCCTATAGTTCCAATGCACAGTGTTATTGAGCAGCACTGAACTTCATACCAAGGGCCTAGGAGAGCCTGGGAGAAGAGAGACAGAAATCAAGCAGAAGTGAGTGATGCAGAAGCCTCTTTTGCATCTTATTTTGTTCACTTATGAGGGGTCCTCATGCCATCACCATCTTGCTTACCTGTAGAGCTGCTCAGCTTTCTCTGTGGGCTGCGTAGGACATGCAGGCTGCTACTCACATAAAGGGAGGGGTTGGCCAGTGTTGGAATTCTGGAAACTGAGAATTTGGGGTTTTAGTATATAGTAATACATGTGAGTCAAGATGGAGAATTTTGGACACTGTCTAAGTCCTTCTTCTTCACCTTCTTCTTCCTTCTTCATGGCTTTGGGTGGTTTTCTGTAATTGGGTGAAAAAGGTCCGCATTGCAGGCCTTGGGTGGTCATTGGGTTAGAAATATAAACAATATAGGTGTCACCTCATCATTGGGTAATTATTGCTTAAATTACCTTGGAAAGAGTTAGAAGCACTCCATTTTACCTCGTTTCTCTAACTTCCTAGTTAGAGCTCACGGCTCATGAGTCTGTAAATAGATAAGAAACAATAAACATCCAAGTCCAAACTCAAAATTTACATTTCCCGTGTCTTAATCCTGACCTTGGCAAGGAAAAAAAGGAAGCAAGAACCTTCACAGGCCAGGTGTCCACTAGAGCCACTATATCACTCCTTTGCAGCTGGGCAGGGAAGAGAGAATATAACATAAGTCTCGTGGGTCGAGATAAGGACAGCAAGAGATCACTCTGCCAGTACTGCCACAGATAAAATAGACCTGACTTGGAGAAATTAATTTATTTTATTACCTATCAAATCAGAGTAGAGTTATGAGAAATAAAAACTAATTCTGAGAACACTTTGTCCCCTCCCCTTCCTTCTTCCTGGGCTTAACTTCACTCCTGAATTCTCTGCCTCCTCCCACCACCATTTATCACACACTGTCTCTGCTGTTGCTTATTCCTCAGGGGGAGGACTCCTCACACTATTCCCATGGTCCAACATGGGTTCCTCTCACCAGAGACAGTCCTCAATGGACTACTCCAACATAAGTCCTTGCCACAGGCTGCAGTTCATCATGGATTCATTCAGCATGGCTCTCTTTCCATGGGGTGCAGTCCTTCAGGAACAGGCTGCTCCAGTGCATCCCCTATGGGGTCACAAGTCCTGCCAGCAAATCTGCTCCAGTGTGGGCTCCTCTTTGTGTGGGGCCATAGCTCCTGACAGAAGCCTCATGAGCCTCCAGCACAGCCTTCCCATGGGGTCACAGCCTCCTGGAGTGCATCCCCTACTCATTATGGAAGTCAGTTTTATATTGGCAATAAATTAAATTAATTTCCCCAAATTCTGACAGTTTTGCCCATGATGGTAACTGATGAGTGATCTCTGTCCTCACCTTGACTCATGAGCCTGTATTTTGTCTCCCTTGTCCAGCTGAGGAGGGGAGCTATAAAGAAACTTTGATGGACACTTGGCATCCAGTCAGGGTCAGGATTTAAACACAGAAACATATCAATTCCAATAGTAGATCATGTCTTTAATTTTTAACCTATTTAATCTAGTATTTAGCTTTAACATCAGAGTGATCAGTAGCAGATATGCTGGAGAGCAGACCACCTATGAGATGATATGAAAGGACTTTCCTAGCTCATATGAGTAGGTAGCTTGTACTGTGCTGTTGTTTTTTGCTTGTAATTTAATATAACTACCAGTCTGCTGACTCTTTGTTTTGGCTTTTGAGAAGAGGCTGAGTTATGATCCTGCACCTAGTCTGAGACCTTTTCTAGCTTGATGTAGTAACCAAAGTACATAATCTTAAACTGATTATTTGGTGCTGCTGTCTGGTAAGGTAAGTTGATACAGTTTAGCATATTAATACGTGCTTGATTGTTGGTTTTATCTTAATTTCAGCATTGACAAAATACTTTTTTCTGGAATTATTTAAGAACATAAAATCTCAGAAAATGTGTTGTTAAAATTTAATTTCTATTTTATCTTTGCCTTGATGATATCTGCTGGCAAAGAACTCCACTCTGTGGGAAGAAAACTTATCTCTTAATATCTTGAATTTTGCACTTTGGTTTTGCTGCAATGTAAGTTGCTAAAGGACATGTGATATTTTTGTAACTTTGTGTTTATTACTCCGACTCTCTCCTAAAATGACTTCTTCTTTTAATAACTCTTGTCACTAATTTTCATATTTCTTTGAATATATCTGTATTTCTGTTGTTCAACACAAGAATGAGTTTTATCCTCCCCTATAGCTACCTAAAAGGTAGTGCCTAGTCCGAGACTGATATCTCCCAATGCAGGGAGAAACTCACTGAATTGGAAGATGTGTGTTTGAAATAACTCAGACAATTCCCATCCTTAAGACTGGTCTTTTAATTACAGAGGAAAGTGTAGCCTCCATTATGAGACTGAACACTGACATTTTGGACAGGTAAAGTTAGGTGAGATCAATCCTGCTCACATAATCATACCTGAATCACTATTGTGGATTTGTGTATCACCCAATATTTTCAGTATCATATACCATACCATTTTTTTAAAAACCAAAAAAATTCACCTTTTTTTTCCTTCTCCCCCCCCCCCCCCCCCCCCCCCCCCCCACCAAACGCCTTTTCTGCCTCTGCNTTTTTAAAAACCCCAAAAAATTCCCCTTTTTTTCCCTCCCCCCCCCCCCCCCACCTTCGCACAGAGTCATAGAATGATTTAGATTATTTGAGATGTCTGGAGATCATTTAGCACAACCTTCTACTCAAAGCAGACCCAATTTAGGTTAGATTGCTCAGGGCCTGTCTCAGTTGAATGTTGAATATCTCCAAGGATGAAGGGATCTTCAGCCCCTCTAGACAGCCCTTTCCAGTGTCACTATGAAGATTTTTTCCTTGTAACTATTTTATATTTCCTTTGCTGTTATTTGTGTCTCTTGAGTCTCATTCGTCCACTGTGCACCACTGAGAAGAGTCTGGCTCAATTTCTCTATAGCCTTTCATTAAGTAGTTGTAACCAGCAGTAATATTTTCTCTTAGACTTTCTAAGACTGAAAAATCCCACTTCCCTCAGTGTCTTCTTGAATGTCTCTCCTTGCCCTCGCTCCTTAATTGCCTCCATAGCCCTCTGTTGGACTTCCTCCAATTTGTTGGTGTTGCTTGCACAGAGGAGTCCAGAGCAGGACACAGCACTTGAGCTGAGCTTCCCCTCTTAAACCAAAGGGAATAAACACTTCCCTCAACCTGCTGGCTGTGCTTTTGCTAATGCAGCCCCATATGAGCTTGGCTTTCCAGACTGCAAGAGGTTTGCTGTGCATTCCTAGGGCTGAGTGATGTGAAGCCTGGGTCCTTTTCAGGGTGGGTGCAGTTACTGCAGAGCTCATGTGATGTGATTCCAGTTGTGTCCTCCAGTGTGAAACATTTGACACCATCAGCATGAAATGCTAAGTGCCATTGCTCAGTCACTGGGAGTGGGATAATTTCATCCAACAAATGTTAGGTGGTGTGTCTGAGTTCAACATCTGCACTTGCTCTATGAGGAGAGAGAGAAATCTGCAGAGACTGATTCTTCTCACTTATTTTAGACCTTTGTTTTATGGGGAAATTATTCTTATTGGAAGACTCTGGCACTTTTCCTTGGTTACAGAATATGCCTGGAGAATTAAACTGAACTCCTAAACATTTGATAGATTTTCTTAGGTGAACCAAATCTTACCCGTACTGCAGGGTTTTGCAGTCTTTCCTTGCACAGGCTACGCAAAATGTGTTTACAAGTAATCTGATGCCCATATGTGTAATTTTTCTGCTGTTACCATTCTAAATGTTTTCTGCAAGTTTGACCTCCAGAGTAATCAGGTGTGGTGAGATAGATGAGCCTACTTAAAATTTTATTTTACCAAGAAAAACAGATAAAACTCATCTAATTGCTCTAATAGCCTCATTCATCACATGACCTTGCTGAACTGATGTTTTCCACTCTATTTCACTCTTGTAATTCTTGTAGAGGAATGGAAAACCAAAGCCAAGTCTGTGCAAGAAAAGATGGAACTTTCCCAGAAGGAAAGTTCTTTTCCCCAGCTGGAAAGATATTGACTTATTTTTCCTGCTTCTTGAAAAAAACAGTGGCCATTTGGTTGACCAGTGAAGATAGCTGCATCAATATGAGAGCTCCTCAGAGGTGCCTGGTATCAGACAAGGAAATGGAAGTTGTAGTAGTGAGACTCTCGCTTTACATTCAAATATTTAAATTTAATCATCTATTTTAAAGCATTTTTCTACTTTTATTTGTATCTTTACCAAAAGTATTTATAATGCTTCAATATTTGAAAGAAGTGTTGAATATTTGTTATCAGAAGCAAGTATAAGTTTTCGATTTATGTATCTTTCAAATTCAGAGCACTGGCTAAGTTGTTTGTGGATGAAGAAGGTGAGATGTTCAGCATAAGATGGGCCTGTGCTGTCCTGCATCCTTCAGAAGCTTCATACCACTGGTTGAAAATGGAAATACATCATCTCAATAATGAAACTGAACTTAGAAATGTCATAGTCTGAATACTCAAATTCCTGTTTCAGAGGAAACCAAGAGGCTTAACCATCTCCTCACCTGTCATCACGCATTTTTAAACCAAAGCTTGCAGTTCTCTGTAAGTAGGACAGAACTTTTCTCACCAGAGGACCAGATGGTACTATTGTAAAATTCATCATCAGCTTCCAAGGTTCACTGCTGTGAGTCAGCACTTTGTTCCCTCAGCCCCATCTCATGCTCAGTGGTGAGAAACACAGCGAGGCCATTAGGCTGTGTTGTCTTTAACCTATGGATGATACCCAAGTTTGAACTCTAGTGGAGCTCACCTGAGCATCATTCAAAATCCACAGCTGTTTTCAGAAGTTTTCATTTGGTTGGTGACATGACAGAGGGCATTTTACTGATCCTCTTTGATCCATAGAATTTGTGTTTGTTCTTCATCTGAGAGATAAGTATGGTTTTGAAGCAAAAGGTCCCTCAGAGTGCAAATATACAGGAATACATGAAAAACACTTACTTCACTATAATTTAATCCTGCCTTGAAATAGTTTGAATAATTTATTCAAAGACTGAATAGATTAATACAGTCTATGGGCAGAGTCTTTATCAGCCAAACCCTGCTGAACAGAAAAGTTCCTCCTAGCTAAAATCTGGGGGATGTACAACACAATTTACCTTGTGAAGCATAAAATAATAAGAGTAATTAGGTGTGTAGCTGCTTTTTATTTTTATTTTTTCATGTGTCCAATGTATTATTTCAAATGTTGACTTAAAACGTTGTATTTTAAAAAGATCCTTGACCAGTTATTGCTATTGTGAACTTCTGAAATGAGAAAACAAAAATGTTTGAGTTCAGTTGAAGACGCACAGTGAAAAGCATACATTCTTTATTTAGAGCAGCAAACTCTTGGCTACTTGAGGTTAAAATCAGAAGAAATACTGGGCAATTAAGGTCAGAGGCTTGGGGACAACAAGAAGGTCAGAGGGCAAAGTCAAGCAGTCAATAGGAAATGAAACTAATTTTTTACTATTATTTTAATGCAAATTAGTCAAAATAAATAAAATTATTAAAAATGCATCATCATTTTGTGTCACTGTAAAAATAGCAAGGCTCCAACTAAAGGCAAGAGTTCCATAGCCTGAGTGCTGTCAAAACCAAATGTAATTTAAGGAAATGAAGAACAAGAAAAATCAAAATTTCTGTACTATTTAAGTGCACAATACATCTACAGAGAAGTTAATGTAGTGCAGAGATTATTATTACATCAAGAGGATGTGATATTAAAAATAAAGAATCACAGGAGGGTAGCAATCATGATCAAATGTGTGGAAGTGTGCAACAGCTTTAACATCAGGAACAAATGGTCTAGGACTCATCAGCTTGGAAAAGAGATCAGTGAGTGAAGATAGGATGTATATTTGCAAAGCAATGACTAAAGTAAGCAGGAAATGGCTGCTCACTGCCTCTCCACATTACAAGTAGAAAACATAAGTTAAATGACTGAGTGATAGTATCAATTAAGGAGAAGATGAGATTTTTTTATCCCTTTCTAGAGAAGCTGTGGAACACACAGTTCTGTGTCAGTGGGGGATGCCAAAAGGTTTACGTAGCTTCTAACTTGAGTAGCCAAACTTGTGGGAAAAGGAAAGAAATCCCGCAAGGACTATTTAACACATAGATCCCTCTTCTGGAAAGAAGGTTGCTGAGCTGCAGACTGCTGTAGGCTGGGAGGCTGGGGAATCATCACTATATGCTTGACCTGCCCTTGGACTCTTCCCTTGGCCTCTGTTACTGGCTGTTGACAGAGTTTGGCCACCAGATCTTTTGTTTGACTCCTGACAGCTGCTCTTAAGCCACCACACAGAGAGTGGCAGTGCTGTTATACCTATCACTGTGGCCCCTGTAAAAGTCTTCAGCAGGAACACTTTAATTATGAGTGTGAACCTGCAGTGTTCTCAAAGTAAGCACAGTACTTCTGCACAGCAGATCATTACACTGAGAGTGATATCCATGAAATTATTGAAACAGAGTTACGGGCAACTTCAAGACTATCAGTTGTTTACTGAGGACTTTGAGGATCCAAAATTCTTCATTAATATTGGTCATAATAGGGTTCTAGCCACTATAACCCCCTTCAGTTTGCAGTGAGTTAGAGCTGAGTGTCATTTGTTACACCTAATTCACCAGGGTGTTTAGGTGATTACTAAGTCATCATCCCAAAGCATTTTCTTTGGTAGTCCTTAGTTAATTTCAAATTGAACAATACCATTTGTCAGTCAAGAAATACAGTACCTCTTCTTTCCTCACATCCTGCACCTCCAGTAATTCTCCTAGTGATGCTGTCAATAAAAATGTTTGGCAGAGGCAGCTGCTTTTCAAGGTGCGAATTACATCTTTGGCTTTTACATTATTTCTGCCATCCATAAAGCAAATATGCAAGAGGAAAAAAGCTCCCAGTGTTCCAGTAATCCCAGACTGCATGCATATTTCTACTTCATTTCCCAGCAACTTAAAATCCTAATATTTGCCTTGCGGACTATAGCAGACTTCAAATTCTGGGTGAAGGAGATCTGGGAGGACTGAAAATCCAATCAACTTTAGGATTATATTTTGGCAAACTGAGCTGGAATCAACTGTTGGGATGCAGAAAAGGCCAATATGAAACAGTTTTAAGGAGAAGAAATCATGAAATAGGTAAAAATAGGTGAAGAGAGGGAAAATGATTCAGTAGTAGTTTCACAGAGTGGGAGTAGGGGGTAGTTGCTGAAGATAAATTAAACAGAGGTCAATGAAGACTGAGATACTGTAATAATAAACTGTTCCTACTGGAGGAGTAATTTAAATGGTTCCGTTAACTTCAGTGGGAATTGGATTAGGGTTTGTAAATTGCTGGAGGAATATTTAAGTTAGCTTTTCACATTAAGTTTTTGTGGAGATAAAAATGCTTTAAAAGGAAGATCCTAGAACTTCCACCATTGTGGACAATAATGCTTTATTTGAGTTAGTTTCAGGTTAATTGAATTAACACTGCTGAAATATAGAAATATCTGAGTTCTCCTGAAAAACACTTCAGTTGTTATATTAAATATGTGAATTTCCCTATTTTTCTTCAAGTATCAAAGCCAAAACCAATCAGTTCATTTTATTATATGAAAAAGATGTTTCACTTACAAATGGTGAAGCAATAATTCTAAAATGGTCACATCAAATGAATATTCAGTGTGTCCTAGTCCTGGACCTGCATCCTTGAAAAAAGGTTGCCAATATTAGTGCAGCCATTTAGGTGCACAGTGTTGTTCTTATCAGCCTTGCGTCTGCTGGCAAGGTCACCCCCAATAGTTTTGACCAATTTCTTTAAATGTCAAAGTGTTGCCAAGTGCCTTCTCTGAGCAGGTGCTCTAGGGGCAGACGGGACAGAAAGGAAAGCACTGGCACAGAGTTGATGGGCATGACAGCAGAAGTGTTGAGTTAGATGAACAGTTGCAGCGGGAGGGATGTCTTGATCATTTGTAGACACTGGGCATCAATTGATTTTTTTTTCCTCAGGCTTTAATAAGGTTGTTAAGCCAGGGCCGGAGAAAGACAGGGTTACATTTTATCCAGCTACCATGTTTGAAACGAGCTCCAGTTGACAAGTGGGTTTTCATTTTATCCCTCTAGATGCCCAGTTCACTATTGGAGCATCTGTTATTTCAACACCATATCCACCTGGCTATACATTCTAAATAAACCTTGTCAACTTGATGTACACAATCTAAGAAGAAAACAGACACACTTCTGTTAAAAGGAAAGAAAAGTTGTGCTAGCAGATGTCAAAAGTGCTCCGTTAGATGAGGACCAATGACCCTTAAAATCAAAGGCAAAACTCTTGTCCCTTTAAGAGAAAGCTAATAACTTACAGTCATTTCTTTTTGTTTTGATGAAACTGTGTCTACAAATATTCTCTGTTAACAAAACAACACTGGATCACAAAAAGGAACTATACACAGAATAATGAGAAAATTTTACTAGTGTCATTGCTAACTGGAATATAACTAACACAAATGAAAGACCACCTCATGTTTTTCTGAACCCATACCCCCCACAAAACTACTCTGCTGATTCTCCATTCAGCTTCAGAAAAGGAGCCTGTGTGTTTGCACAATCTTCCTCTAAAGGATTGAGCAAAGTAGGTTAGATGCATGTTAAATCAAACAAAGGAAGCGGCATTGTGGCAAACCCCAGACATTTATTCTGTGAGGCATCCCTGTCTTCCCAGAGGTGTGGAGCTGTGTCAGCTTAGATTCACCTGATGTGAAGGTGAAAATAGAGGACATACATAGAAAGTCTGTGGATGAGATTTACTTGTAGCTACTGTCTCAATAAAAATGCAGCAGACTGCATACTTTTACATGTTTGCAACAGGGGGACAGAGCAGAAAAACTCATAAAACTTCTCATCTAATAAAGATGACAGATAAAAGACACAGTGAACACTTCAAGAATACAGGGGAATTTGTTTTGTTGGGTTTTTTTGGGGACGAGGGGTGGACTTGGGAGTTGTAACAAAATACAGAGTTCTTTTTTAATTAATTTCTTTGGGTTTCCTATTCCTTTTTGGATGTCCTCTTCCAATTTCCCCCCCATATTATTTCAAACCCAGGTATTATTGTACAACTGAATGAAAGAAGAAAAAAAAAAAGAACAAAACCCCATGAATTTGCTGAAGAAACAAGGACTCGAGAAAACACTTTTTTTTTTAACCCATGGGTCTTTCAAAACTGTATCCAAACTCCTGAGGCAGCAAGTAACCAGGCATCATTTGGCATTCTAGCTGATTCTAGGAGGTGGAAGTAGAGAGGTGTATGAATGTGAAAAGCACACTGATTTTTTTATCCACAAAACATTTCCATAGTGTTGAATTATGGTTCAGGCCAGTTTGTAAGTTATATGAGCCAGTTTGCTGATCCCTAGATATGAGACTCCGGGGGGATAAAGCCAGACTCCAAAACAATCATTCAAAAATCCAGTCAGAAGAAGGATGAATATGATACTTTTGGGGATGGTGGCCTGTGGAGGAAAGACAAGGAATTTTAAATGAGAAATTACTCAGAAGACCATAAAAATGAGCAAAGTAAAAAGAAAAAAAAAGACAACTTTTTTCATTATGGAAAAATATTTTCCACTGTGAGACTTTGCAAAATAAAAAGGTATCTGTCTTTTTAGCTCATTCTTTCCTGAATTTCAGATGTCTCTGCCAGAGTGTGGCAGATCTAAATGTATGTGCTTCCTTCTTGTCACAATGATCCTTGCTGCACTTGATAGTAGCAGTGTCACTAAAGATCTGTGTTAAAGGCTTGCTTCAGTAGTTCATCAAACACATAAAGATTCGGTGAAAAATAAGCATATTTTGGTAGTAAAACAGGCAGAGTCATTGAAGATCTCTGCAAGGCTGCATCAAATGAACCTACAGTTTTCCTTCATTACCTTAAAGCCTGAAGTTCATGAGTTTAGGGGTTACAAATATACTTACATTTTAAATGCATATTTTGGCCAAATAACATCTGGATGTGGATTAAAGTGACCATTCATGTGCTTGGTCATCTCCACGTGTAGTTAGTGAAATTAAGAATTGTCTTCAGCAATATGCCTGCATTTTGCATGCACATTTCTGCGCTGAAAACATCTGAAAATCGGGGCCGTGACCTCCTTGCCAATATTTCTACTGGGAACGTGGTAAAATTGTTTCTTCAGTAAACACCCAGTGATATTGTAAAGCTAAATGAATTCCTTTGGAAAGCACACTAAAATCCTTGGAAGCAGAGCTTAATGTAAAAAGTACTTTTTTATATAGGTTGAGTCACATTCCTCTATCTTATGTGTAGAGCTGAAATAGTTGTTTAATATCAGTCTTAATTAGGAAAAGCCTGCAAAACATTCTATGCGCTGTATGGTATGATCACTGATGTAACAGCACTGGTGCTTGAGGTCCCATGTGCTGAGTGCTTTCATAGGAAAAAATCCTCAAAAATGGGAACAGAACTGGAACACAGGTGACAATTTTATTTATGAATGTGTACCTCTGCTACAGGTACCTTGAACCTTGCAATAATGTAGATTTTCACAGAGAAGAGGGATGTGAAAGATGTTTGTTTGTTTTTGTTTGTTTGTTTGTTTAAATCAATTATTTATATTATCAAAAGCTACCAATTAGGAAAGTGTCTGATGTAGGACAGAGAGCCTAAAGGAGCAGCCAGATAACTTCTCCCTGTAACCCCTGAAGCATACTATAATTGCAACAGCCACAGCATCATCTCAGCTTCATCTCTTTGGGCATTATCCATGGATTGGCATAGGAAATGAGCTGTGCTTTAGTGGGCTCCAGTGTGTCAGAGTGATGGTCTCCTCAAAGTACAGCTGAAAATGGGAATGGGATTTTTGAGCTATCAAGAGGAGAGGTCAGTTGGGGAGTCAACTTCTGTCGAACTCTCACTGAAAATTTCATTAATAGATGTGTATATTTGGGTAATTGAATCCATCCCTGACATCTTGGCTGCACAACGAATCCTGTGCTCAGTTCTGGGCACCTCACTACAAGAAGGACTCTGAGGTGTGGGAGCATGTGCAGAGAAGGACAATGAAGCTAGGGAAGGGTCTGGAGCACAAGCAGCAGAGGGAGCTGGGGGTGTTCAGCCTGGAGAAAAGAAGGCTCAGGATAGAGCTTCTCTCTCTCCACAACTACATGAAAGGAGGTTGTAGCAAGGTGGGGGTCAGTCTCTTCTCCCAAGCAACGAGCAACAAGATCAGAGGAAAGGGCCTCAAACTGTGCCAAGGGAGATTTGGACTGGATATCAGAAAAATTTTCTTCGCTGAAAGGAATGGCAGGCATTTGAATAGAAAAGTTGCCCAGAGAAGTGGTGGAATCGTCACCCCTAGAAGTGTTAAAAAGATGTGGATGTGGCACTTGGGGACACGCTTTAGCATTGAACATCAGGGGTTAGCAGTTGGACCTAATGATCTTATGGGTCTTTTCCAACATATGATTCTATGATCCCTATAAACCTGATTTTAAAAAATGCTATATCAATTTCTGCATCTACGGAGGTTTGTCTTTACTTAGCCTAAATGTTGTTATCATGAGTTAAAAAGGCACATAAAAATCCAACTTGTTTCTTATCTACATTAAAGCACCATAAACACATTTGACATAGTGACTTTAAAAAATAGAAAAACAGAGAAAACCACCCATCTAGAAGCCAAGCTTTCTGTGCAGGACTCTGTTTGGCCTCAGTGAGGCTACCTGCCAGGCCGATCCCAGATTTCAAGCAGTCTAGTGAATTGTGACAGACTGGCGTCAGTCTTGTATTCCTATCTTATGAAACATTTCCAATGGAATATTTTAATTAGGTTCAGCTTTGCTGGCATCAGAAAACCCATAACCTTCCCACAATCGAATATCAGCTGGAGAAAACAGTAAGCAGTTGACCACAGAGCTGTTTAACTTCAAACCAAGGTGGAAACCTGCTCTGGTTTGTCAGACAGTGTCTAGTTGCTGTCCTGCTCCTCAGGCTCAGCTTTGACTCCTCAGTAAGAAAACAGTGATGCAGAAAGCCACCCATGTATCTTTTCCACAAATATTCAACTCACTCCCTGGATTCAGATGGATTTTCTGATATTAAGCAAGTAAATTTGTAATGGAATAGGGAAGTAAAACTAATCAAAACCAGAGCTGTTCAATAAATTCCGTGTCTGCACTGATTTGTTATTATTGTTTTCCCCACAGATTTCAGTCACTGAGCACTATGTCCAGATTGCCATGTCATCAGCATTCACTGGATCCCTGCACAGGCTGCCTGAGGAAACCAGGTCATTTTTAAAAACAGATGCAGAATGTGGTCATTTAATGTTTTTCAGCATATAGATTTCAGGGTACTTAAAGCTCCCTTGAAATGGAGCAGTTGTCCGGGCAGATACAGTGGCCAATCACCACTTCTCCTGTTAATTTGCATATAATGAGTCTATTGTTCATAAGGGATTAGCATCCAGACACTGCTGGCTGCTCAGGCTGCTCTTTGACAGATTACTTGGACCTGTCATGACTCTTTAAGGATCCCTGCTAAGAGGCAGTGTAAATTACCCTCTGCTGAGCTCTGTGCTGCTGTGGCTAGGCTGTGGTTTATTTAAATCGAGTTCAGCCATTACCACACCACACGGCAGCATGAGCTGCAAGCGAAGGAAAGTTTTGTGCAGCTTGGGCAGTGGGGCTCCCAGGGCTCCTCAAGGCTGTTGGCTTGACTCTTGCATGGCAGGCAGATCCATAGGGGCTGGTCATGGTCACAGGCCCCATGGCTTCCCTGAGGGAAGTCAGTGTCTTTGGCTATCCTTTTCTTAGCCAGGAGAGGCTCCTATGAGGCATCAGCTAAGTGCCTTCAGCACACCAAGGAGACCACAGAGGGGTGGAGAGCTACCAAGAGCACTAGGTGGGTACATTTTGACTCCTCTCCTGGTGTAATAACAGGAACTATCAAATGAAGCTAGTGTGTGTGAAGGAGAAAGGGCACCAGCTCGTTGCTTAGGGTGTGAGGGAGCTGGGGAAGTCCTTGACACCAGAGACTAAGAATGTATTTCCCATGAGTTCAACGAGAAGCTGGATCTATTCCTCAAGAAAAAAAATTTGAAGATACAGAGACAGCTACTCTCCCTCAGAAAGGTCCCCAGCTATCAGATACTGAAGGCTGTGAGAATGTTTGAGCATGTAAAACTAGATCCTTGTGCTGCTCCTATGCTCTTCCTCAGAAGTCTGCAAAGCCTCCATCTGGGACTGATGGAGACAAAGCACTGGGCTGGACTTGGCATCCACCCAGAATGATTATTCCCCCATTTGTCACAGATGTGCCTCTTGCTCCCACCCACTTTCAAGACACATGCTGGACTACTACAGGCCTCTCAGTTAGTTCAGGTATTTGTACTTGTTTTCCACATTACAAATTAAGAGAGAGATTTACCAAGGAACATTGGTCACTGCATAATACCAGTGTTGCAGGGTTATTGCCATTTAAGAAGTATTGGCTGATGCTTTTTGGAGAATCTTCTGTGCCAACAGATCTACTTCTCAAAGTGGAACTATAAAAGGAATTTAATACTAAGTCTACCAGTTTTCAGATTAATCAAGACACACTGTTAGTACTGGTTTTGGGCTTTCCATACAGAGAATATATATGCAGTTTAATTATTCTAAAATGTCATAAGTGATGCCAGTGAACAAAGCTACATTAATCTGGAATTTCTGCTAAAAGGATAAAGTACTTTGAGGAGAAAAAAAAATGTTACAGGAATGTTGCTATTATCTTTGAACCAAACCTTATGAATCTAGGACATGTAAAGTTAAATTTAGACAAAGTAATCTTATACTTAAAAAATTAATCTAGGCAAATAAAGACAAGCAAATACATTCTTGAGACAACTGAATGTTTGTAACAATCTTACTAAAACAAACCTTTAGTTCCAATTTGAAGAGAAAAAGTGTGATTAAAGAAAAGTGAATGTGTCTATAAAAATTAATTTAATCTAATTTGTGACAATGTGCATTCTTACTGCAGGGAAGGCCAAGGTACTAGAAAGTTATATAACATTTTAGCTGGAGGTAGGATGAAACTTGCTGTCATCTTAACTCAGGGGTTGAAAGCCTGAGGTGCCAGTGGCACACCCTTAGAGTCCCAGGATGCTGAAGAGACTCACACAAGCACATGGTGTTCTATCTCTCTTGTAACCTAGCCTGAGGTTTAAAGGCAGTTTGGGTATTGGCTACAGACTGCAGTAGTTACCTAACTCTGCATGGACGGATTCACCCACTCTGCGACGGCACCACTGGGACACCGCCCATCTCAGGGGACAGCAGCAGGAGGCTGCTGTGCAGAGCTGGCACACAAGGACAGGCGGGAAGGATTCCAGCAATAACACAAGTGCTGTCAGTGAGGTATATGGTTTTTATAAAATTATTTTTAATAGAAATTCACTTAGGTAGTGATTGGGATTTTTTGCTAGTTTTCAAGTATGAAAATATTCTCTTTGGTACTTGTTTGCAGCCTGACTATCTCTGTGAAAGGCTGATTTCAAAGCTGTGACATTCTGAGACTGTGCATTTGAAATTGCTAACATGTTGTGGTAAGAAACATCTTTAGAAGAGAAATTTTAAAACGGAAAGCTTTCAAAACAGACAGTAGCCTAGGTGCTACATATATAACAACATGCTGTATTTTTAGGGTCGTGATAATATTATGCAAGCATTATTAGTGAGACCTTAATCTCACTGTTTCCAGTACCTGAAGTAATAATTCTGAGCCAGAGATAACACTGAAATTTTTGATGAAAATTTTTCCTTAAATGGGAATGATTTGATCCAGCTCATCTGCTGGCACTGCCTCTGAGCCTCCAGCTTCCTTAGTCCTAAATACCAAGCTGTGCTTGCAAAGGCATCAGACAGACGAAGAGGATGAGCGAGGCCTTGTGCCAACTGTTTAACCTGCCCTTCCAGCTTCATCCCTCACACTGCTGGTTGTCCAACATCTGCAAACATTGTTTCTTAAGCAGACGATTTCTGAGTCTGTATTTCAGCATCGGGCGCCTGGTCCTTCTGAGGCTGGAGCTTCTCCTTCACAAATGAATAAATGCTGCTCCCTGCTGGAAACTCTCGGTACGTTGCAGTCTGCTGGCATTTTCCTTACAAGAAGAAGCTGGTGGGAAATGCAAATAGCTATTAAAAACCAGTCCTTCAGGGGCAAACTCTCCAAGGATTAATGTTAGTGCAGTGCTGCTGGATCTCTTACTGTCCCTCCTGGGCTGCTCATCAGCAGCGCTGGAGGCAGAGCCAAAAGCACTGGGGCACCCTCTCTACCAAGGACTTGGCATCACCAGACAGGAATGAGAGAAGCCGTACAGAGACCTGGCAGCTGCTCTTGTACCTCGGGTGAAATCCAACAGGCCTGCACACCTACAAAGGCAGAACTGTTCCTACTGATTTGGTGCAACAGGAGCGATTTCACCTCATGAACAGAGGAACTCTGCACTGCCTATCTTGTATCAAGCACATAAGTGCAGAGAAGCAGACCAAGAGGAAGAGTTTCTTCTGTGACTAATGGACCTTGACAGCAATTACGATCCTGGTCCCTAAACTATTCAAAGCACACCCCTCCATGTCTGTGGAGGCCCTGTGGTAGATCTCACTGAGAGGAGACCCAGCCATAGGAGGATAACAGATCTGATTTGCAAGAGGTGAGCTAGCTTGACAAGTTGTCATGCAAACCCATTTTATGCAGGTCAATTTAAGTATGAAATATATTCAAATGCTGTACTGGATTAGGCCAAATTCTGAACATCTCTTCCAACCCTCTTGACTAAGCTTCAAATAAGGTGCTGGGAGAAGCAGAGTCTAGTTCCTCAAGGACCAGTGTACTAAGACACTTCCACAAAAGAGACATCCTTATTAATCTGAATCTAAGAGCTCTCAGGTCTGGGAGATGTTACATCCTATCGCTCATAGTAATCTCATCTCACCTCTCCATTGTTGCTTCTCTGCACAAGGACTGTGGTGCCAGTGTGTTTGGATGAGTTCATACATCAAAACTGAAGAACTGAAAAGACTGGGAGAACTCTTCTTGAGCAGATTGTGTGAACTTAGGTGTTAATTTAGCAGGATGTATAGTGCAGCTGCAGTAATCAATATCAGCTAAGGATAAAGAAATTTGCAAAGGCAATAATGTTTCAAGGAATAAGAAGCACATCAGAGTACAACACCACACTTAAGCAGAAGATGATAGCAGACCAACTCCAATCTAACTTTTCTATCTTTCAACTTCCTTTTCACACCTACTTTGGTCTAACATCCGTATGTTTTCAGCTTTCACCTCCAGCAATCATTGCCTCAATCTTCGCCTGTACTCCTGCCTCAGTTGTGGTTTCTGAATTATTGAGATATCTTTTTTGCACTATTGACGTACAATGGTTCCTTTATAAATACTGTATTTACTAAGGCCTGAAGCCAGTACTTGGTGACGTTGGTGGGATTCAGTCCACTGATTTCAGAGGACTTTGGAACACACTTTCTCTGTGAATTAAAATACTAGTTTCATTTCTTAACCCTTTTCCTAAGTGGTGGAATATCAGCATGGAAGCCAACATGTTCCCAACAGTGAGCTTTGCCTTGTCTTCTACATTTCCCACAAGAAAACCTGGAGAAGATGTACCCCATTGAAGGGAGGGCAGCCAAGGCAATATGAAAGAAAGCTGAGGTTCTGTTTTTCCAGTTTTGTGGTAAGCAAATGATAATTGTTGTTACTTTCAGGCCAGAGTTACAGCTCCTGAGCTGGGTCTCAGTCCCTGGTTCCTGTGAGGTCAGTTTGGAAAGGATGAATCAGAGGTGAGATCCAATGATGCATTAAGAACTTTCCCAGCAAAAACAGATTTAGAGGAACAAGCTAAACCAATCTACTCAGTTAATGTTCTTTCCTGAAGCCCAACAAAAGCCCAGGACAAAAAAATGAAGAGAAGTAGGTGTATCATTGCACTACTGTACTCTGAAACTACAAAACACTGGGACTGAGCATGTGGCACTCCTTTCTCTCTTTCGCCTAAGTCTTTTGGTTCTCTCTGAAACTTATCTTTTGCCCTGTGCAACCCCTACTGTGGTCATTTATGTGTTCTCTGCCCTCTTCACTAGGCTGCCATTCCTCATGGGTGCTGTTTGTAGTTGTCTCTCTTGTTCACTCCACTTCTATAATTTCTGTTCCCTTAACCATTGCCCAGTCAGTCCTGCTCTATCTAAGCTCTTTTCCCCTGCTATAGTATTCATCTTCTCATTCCCTGTGTTACTCCTGGTAACTTCTTTTCCACATGGGACCAGACATTCTCCAAAAAGTGGAGAAAAATGGATTATAATAGGCAGGCTCTACCTGCAACTTTAACATTAATTTTCCATTAGAGGGAGCAAAGTCTGTGGAATAGATAAGATTTCTGCATCTGGAAAGCAATTTCTCATGTCTTTAATGTCTCTGTCTGGTTTTATTTGGGGTTTTGTTTTCAATGTAACACTCCTCAGTGCAACATTTGAGCACTTTTATCTTTTTCCTTCCAAATGTGCAGCAGCATCTTTTTGTTGATAAAAGGTAAAGTGATTGCTGATTGACTTAAACAGAAATGAGAATTGACTCAGAATATAGACAAGAAAGGGTTGTCTGCTTTTTCCTTTTTTTTCACTTGTAATTTAATAAATATTTTTACAGAAGATTAATTGCAGATTTAATCAATTTTGAAAAATACATCAAATAAAATGTTAAAACCTCATTGTTAAATAAAATTACTCAAAAAATCTTCAAGGAGAAATATATTTTTGGCTGATGGCTCTTAATACGACACCAATGCCACTCAGTCTGAGCTGCTTCCTGTTTCGTTTGCGGCAACTAAAATACATCAAAATGAAAAATAATGCAAAGAAAGTACAAGAACAGAGCTGCAGAGAAATCTCTTTTTTTTTTTTTTAAGCACAGTTGGGTGGTGTGGAAATTGTGATGTTACAGAATTAATGCTCACAGTAGGGAGAAGAGAAAGCTCACAAGCTTCAGTCAGTATTAAATGCTCAAGAAACAAGATATTAGAGGTGGTGGTGTAGAACAGGACCTTCTGAACACGACAATAAATCACTTTTGTTGAGGTAAGGTTGTTGCTCCTGTGTTTTAATAGGATTTGAGACAAAAGGAAAGCAGGTCTGTGCTGACAGCCATATTGATGCTTTTGGTATGTTTTGAGTTCCACCATTGAACATCTAGACTTCTACATTCAACATCAGAAATTATTTCTAAATTATATGTTAACACTATTTTTCTGTTCCAAATTAGAATTTAAGCCTTGCTGTAGAGGTGGGACTTGGTGCCCATTGGAGAGGGCAACATGATACTGATCACTTTTCTGACCCTTCTTTTTCCCTGTGAAATGCAGCAGCTCCTGCCAAGCTCAGAAGAGCTGTGAGCTGTACATCTCACAGCTGGTTTTGTAAAGGCTTCGGCTTCCACAGAGCTGCTCTGTAGTAAAGAGGGGCTCCCAATAGTTTTCTGCAGCTACCTAATGGGGTGATCAGAGGGGAGGCAGACAAATGGACAGAGGTAGCTCTCACAACTTGAAACACAGTATATTGTGGTTATATATGTAAGGAAAAGCATTCTTCATATGTGGTCCAGTGGTCAAACACTGGAAGCAGCTGGGAATGTGATTTTCAGAACTCAGCTGGACATGATCCTGAGTAGCCTAATCTAACTTTGAAGTCAGAAATTACTTCAGGAAGCTCTTAGCTAAAAAAACCTCAAGAGGTCTCTGCTAACACAAATTCTGTAACTTCATTATTATGTCATATATCCTGTATAACCCAGGAATCCACTCTGAATAGCTCTACCTGACCTATCAGTCACAGGTAACAGCAAGGAGGAAAGAGATCAGATTAAAGTACAAGATGAAGACACAACTTTGGTTCTGAAATGTTTTTCGTTGACTTTTCAGAAGAAATTGGGAATTGACTTCAGGATAAGACATTCTACAGCAGTGCAAATACTTAATGATCATGTAATCATGAATTATGGCAAAGGATGACTTCAAATATTGAGCTGTTTTCTCTCACAGTAGCATTGGTGAAGAGACAGAAGAAAGACATTTTGATCCTGAAGTGAAACATATCTCAGAGGAGAATATATCCAAAGTAAAACTTGAAGATAAGGACCATAAATTCTTGTGTGATATCTATTCATATGATTCAAACACAGGATACTGCCTGCATGTGTTGATGAAAGTAGTTGATGAAATGAATTATTTTGGCTTGGATGATAGGAAAGACCAGGAAACCGCCTCTAACAGAAGCTTTGTGAAACAACTGAGAATATCATTAAAAAGGGACTGGACCTAACATCAGCAAAAGTATTCAAGAGATTCATCCTACATTTTTGAGGAGATTAGTGGAAAATCTAAGATGTTTGCTTTATTCTTAAAGTAAGAAGTGATTTGTAAAAGCTGAAGAACAGCCTTCAGAAATGTGTGAGCATATATGTGTATCAAAAAAATTATGAACTGCATTCTGTGGCTTAGTAGAAGCTGTGCAGAAAACTAAAAAGTTGGGAAAATTACACTGCTCACATGGATATTCTTTTTTGCATGTTACCACATACTTTTTATTCCTTTTTTCTCCCCCTTTTTTTTTTTTCTGTCCCTCACACTGCCAGAATCACTGTTTCCTCAATACATAATTAGGTGATTTCCTTTTGTAGCACTTCAAGAACACTGTTTTGCTGCATTATCAATGTTCAAAGTGCAAGACTGCAGTTCATTATGTCTTGACTTCTTCCTAACTTTATACAAAGGCAAGAGTAATGAATGTAGGTATGAGATTTAATTTTTCATGTCTATTAACACTTCATTGGCATGGCTTTTTCGTTAGTTCTGTTACTAACAGAAAACTGGGATTGGATTATAATCAACTAGGGACAGTAAAAAACCCAAATCCAGCAATCCAGTGTAAGTTACACTAGTTAAACTGATTAAAATTACTAGGAGACGCTACGTATATGTATATATGCTGGTGAGTAGGGATATAACTCCCTACTCACCACCATCACCTCCTTCCATCACACAGGTATTTTCTTTAGTAAGAGTTTGCATTTTTGTTTTTCTCTTAGCAGAGTTTATCTTACAGCTCTCTGTGGTTCTCTGTCTACTTGCATCTCACAAACAGTATAGCAGGGTTATAAGGGCTTTGTCATGTAATTGGCCAGTATGGTATTGTAAATAAGTATAACTAATTCTCTGGACAAACAGATATTGTATAGCTTTAGATGCATTAGAGTCCAAATAAAGAATTTGATTATATTTCTCCCTCCTGCCTGTGAAGAACAGTTCCCTTAAGTCTTTCATCTAATATCATATGGCTTAATGCTGAAGCTCCTGGTAATTGCCTTGCAAGGACTGTTCCTCATCTAAGAGACATCAGCAACCCATGACTCACCAGCAGTCTACTGAGAATTCCTTTACACTAATTTCCATCCCCAGCTCCTAATTTGTCTCTCAGACTACTCTAAGCAGTATCTTTCAACTTTTCATTTCTCCAAGGAAAGTCATCAGATATTCTCATGCACAAGGGTAGGAACCAGCCTACTGCTCAGAGAAAGGCATCTCAGAGGCCACTTTTGATGTCTCTGCATGATCCTTTGCTGAGAGTTCCTTTTACTTGAAGCAGTACTTGGGCTGTGCTGTGGGTGTCAGCTTAGGTGTAGGTGCACTTGCAGCATGGGAGAAAGGGGCTATAGCAGAACAAGTCTCATATAAAAAGTGAGATATTCAGATACTCTGCCTCTCTGCACTTGCTTGGAAGAATGTAGCATAGGTTCGACCTCTAGGTTTGAGACTGGATCATCTCTTTGTCAAGTAAGAGATTAATCCAAGGAGCTTCTGTTCACCCTTTCTGCATTTCACACTAGGCACAGGGAGAAAAGTTTGTATTTGGCATTTGCAAGCTAATGCTTGTGCAGAAGAATTAGGGAGGCTGGAAGGAGTTCTCTGCTGCCTGTGGCTCTCATTTCTATTGCATCGCTTCAAGAGCTGCAGAAATTCCTAATCACTGAAGTGAACTGAGAAAAAATAAGTAAGTAATGTTATATATTAGTTATGCTCAATAAAATGAAAGGCATCTGTCAGTTCCAGTTCTGCATTTCCCAAGAAATTTAGAAATAACTAATATGAAACTGCAGAGGCAGTACAGAAGTCCTGTTTCTGTTGACAAAGATGTCTGTATTAAAAGCATTTTTTTCTGAGCTGACATTAGGCCAATTCCTTCCTGTCCATTCCTAATAGGTTGAACGCTAGGAGTCAAATGCCACTTGACCTTGTAAAAATTGGATCACCCATTTGAAGAAAACAAAATCTAACAAGTCAGAGTCTTTCTGATACAGGTAAATAAGGTTCTGATATAAGGAAATAAGTAGACTACCTGTTCCAACTAAACTGATGTTTCATGGTGCTGCTTTACAGAAATACTGAGGCAGCCTTTTCTTTAACAATCATTTAACCTAAAGGAGTGCAAGATAGTCAGAGCACTCAACAGCAGCCTTTGCTCCTGCCTGTTCTCAGGAGTTGAACAGAAGCAATTTGTTTTATGGGATATGGCCTCTCTCCTGCCCTGCTCATGCAAAGAATTGGCCTTTTGTGGGGCCCCTCTGTGCGTGCTCAGTGCCAGCAGATTGCCTTTCCTGGCACACACACACGTTCCAGAGGGAATGTACACATCTCTGTTTCGCCTGACAGACATTTTATTCATGTGGGGCTGATCTGCCTCATTAGCCATCAGTCCAAGAAAGTGTGATACATCACAGTCCTGGCTTCAAGTTAACCTAGGGACACTCTTATCCAGAGGCAGCTTCTTGGGAAATATCCTCTTGGCCCCTTTTCCTCTGGAGAACAAGGGGATGCATGTTGTACTTCTCCCTGCAGACGGAAGGCCTCACTCCACCCCTTGTGCCCAGCAGCTCATTGGGCTGGTGCACAGGAGCTAAGATGCACAGGCTGCTCCTTCCACAGCCTTGCTCTGTGAGCCAGGGTTATAAAGGGAAGGAAAACAGTAACTGTTGAGAATTGAGGCAAAGTGGTTATGGTACATGACCTGCACGGGATGACCTCATGGCTCTGATACAGGCCAGTAAGGCATGCTAAAGCTTCAAAAAAGAGTAATCAATTACTGCATCTAAGGTCACAAGAGACTGTAATTACCTCTCTGATCTCCTGTATTATACAGCGCACAGGCCATCTATTATGATTATAATAATTAATAGAGTTGTTAATGCTATTATTTTAGAAAAAAAATCCATCTTCATTTCAAAATTTCCAGGGATGCAAAAACCTTGGTAAAGTATTCACTTGGTACTTACTCCAGCTTGCTTAATTACCAGTCCCAGTCAGGGTGTAAATTTAATCTACTAAATGTGGTAACGCTCTACTATCAATTTCTGGTCTGCAGCAAGTATTGACAGACCTGGACAAGAACATCCTGTATGTTTGTGTATGTCTACCTGTGGTCAAACAATGCAGAGAACAGGTGTTCACTCTGTCATGACAAAGGACTTGAGTTGATAGAGCTCTGCTGATAAGGTTCTGCTTTACTGGTGCTGCTTGAAAATGCCAGGTCATGACCTTCCTTTTGTCCTTTGCTTGGTAAAGGCCAGTGTATCATTTTCTGTTGAATTGCAGTTCACAGTGTACCCTGCTTTCCTAGTTCTGTACAGGAGATCCTCTCTGCATCTTTGTCCATGGGTGTATACAATTACACTGGAAAAGAATGGAGAGGCAAAAGGCATTAATTAATTCACCTATAAATTTCCCAGGAGGGACTAATGTAAAAAACCTGGTCTGCAAAGTGCCTTTGTTTTAGACCTTGTTTAATCTCTACTTTCTTCCTAGCTGCACTGATATAATTTTCATGAGTAATTACTTTCTCTCTGTACAAGTTTTATTAATAAATCAAATATTCCATCAGAATGGGAAATACACATAAAAAACTAAGTTCTTATAAATTACAATTACATTCATAACCAAGATTACTGTTACTAAAATATTTTGGAAGCCCAGAACTGTTAGAACTGTGAATATAACCAAAGTACAAAACCATTTAAAAAAA